>CM076583.1:912561359-913011204 GCA_034641835.2 Pinus albicaulis | reverse complement strand
ATGAAGAGATTCCTGGAGACAGTGGGTGAGTTTTCAAATATGGAGATTGAGGATAATGAAGAAGAGGAAGCTGAAAATGTTGTAGAAAACAAATGGGAAGAAAAAATAGCAGGAAATAAAGTGCTGCAGCTAAAAGGAAATGTTATCCCTAGAGGGTTGGTACCTCTAGAAAGATTGTTTGACAAAAATGATGTTCCATTGCAGCATAACAAAATAGTAGAAGAAAATCAAGTAGAAGACTTGAATTTGGACACTGATGCTGAGCCCAAAATTGTCAAATTATCTAAGAAGGTCCCAGATGTATATAAAGAAAAATACTTGAAGTTGTTTCAATCTTATAAAGATGTATTTGCATGGTCTTATCAAGACCTTAAAACTTTTGATGCTGATATAATGCAGCATAAAATTCCTTTGAGGGAAGATGCAAAGCCTTATAAGAAGAAACTCAGGCAGATAAATCCTTTGCTGCTTCCCTCTATTGAAAAAGAAATCAAGAAGCTGCTGAAGGCCAAAATAATTGCGCCACTGAGATACTCAGAATGGGTAGCAAACCTTGTTCCTGTTCGAAAGAAAAATGGAGAAATAAGGTTGTGTGTGGATTTCAGAAACTTAAATAGAGCATCTCTAATGATAATTATCCATTGCCTAAGATGGATCACATTCTGCAGAAAGTGGTCAGAGCCTCCAGAATGTCAATGATGGATGGGTTTTCTGGTTATAATCAGGTAGCTGTGTTCCCAGAGGATCAGAAGAAAACTGCATTTACAACACCATGGGGAACATTTATGTATGCCAGGATGCCATTTGGACTAATTAATGCAGGAGCTACTTTTCAGAGGGCAATGGACATAGCATTTGTCGGAGAGCAGGACAAGTTTCTGGTGGTATATCTGGATGATATCACGGTATTTTCAAAGGATGATACTGAACACATTCAACACTTGCAGAGAACCTTTGAAAAATGCAGAAGGTATGGTCTTTCCCTCAATCCTCAAAAATCTTTATTTGCATTAGATGAGGGAAAACTCTTAGGGCACATTGTAACTAAAGATGGTGTGAAAATAGACCCTAAGAGAGTTGAAGTTATAAACAGTATTCCTTTACCTAGGAATAAGAAAGAAGTGCAGGTGTTCCTAGGACGAATTAATTTTCTGAGAAGGTTTATTCCTAACTATGCTGAGATAGTTAGGCATATAACTGATATGCTTAAAAAGAACAATGAGGTAAAATGGTCCCAGGAATCTAGAGATGCATTTACAAGGATAAAGAAGGCATTTGCTGAAGCTCCTGTGCTAGCTAGGCCAGATTATACAAAGCCATTTATAATATTTTCATTTGCTTCGCCCCATACAGTAGCAGGAGTCTTATTACAGAAAAATGAAGATGGATATGAGCAACCAATAGCCTTTTTCAGTCAGGTATTGCATGATGCAGAATTGAAATACAACATATTGGAGAAATAGGCATATGCCCTGGTGAAGTCTCTTAAAGCTTTCAGAATGTATATTTTGCAATCCCACATCACTGCATATGTCCCTACAGCAGCTGTCAAAGACATTCTTGTTCAAGGGGATAGCGAAGGTAAAAGAGGAAGGTGGATTGCAAAAATTCAGGAGTATGATTTGGACATAAGGCCCACTAAGTTGGTTAAAGGGCAAGGGCTAGCCAAAATTCTGTCTGAATCGAATCATCAGGCTCTAGGTATAAATTTATCCATGATAGCAAATGAAGAATCTGAGAAAGGAGAAGAACAACAAGGACTAGAGATGGCCTCTCAAAAGATACACATAAAATATCTCACTAGTCCTTGGTACAAAGAAATAGTTGAATATCTCTTAACTCTCAGCTGTCCTCCAAGTTGTGGTAAGATAAAATACAGGGCTGTAAGAATGAAATCACAGAAGTATATAGTTTCCAATGGTCAGTTATATTGGAGAGATCCTTTAGGCATACTATTATTGTGCCTCACAGAGGATGAAGTAGCAAATATAATGATAGAATTTCATGAAGGAATCTGTGGAGGACATTACAGCTGGAGAGCTACAGCTCATAAAGTTCTAAAGGCTGGTTTCTATTGGCCAAAATTATTTGGAGATGTTTTTAATTGGGTTAGAGCATGTGATAAGTGTCAAAAATTTGCTGAGAGACAAAAGCTGCCCGCTCTGCCCCTAATTCCAGTCCATATAGATGAACCATTTCAGCAATGGGGATTAGATTTTATTGGAGAAATACATCCCCCTTCAAGTGGCCAACATAAATGGATATTGACTGCAATAGATTACTTTACAAAGTGGGTGGAAGCCATACCTGCGAGAAATGCTACAGATGCTGTAATCATCAAATTCATGGAAGAGAACATCATATCCAGGTTTGGCTATCCAGCTAGAATTGTAACTGATAATGCACAGGCCTTCAAGTCCAATAAATTTGTAAATTTCTGCCAGCAGTATAATATTGCATTAAATCACTCCACAGCTTACTATCCACAGGGGAATGGCTTGGCAGAATCTTCCAACAAAACTCTGGTGAGGGCCTTGAAGAAGACAATTAATGAGAATCAAAAGAATTGGGATTCCCAATTGAAATTTGCTTTGTGTGCAAACAGAATAACTAGCAAGAGAGCAACATGGAAATCCCCTTATGAACTGGTATAGGGGCGAGCAGCTGTATTTCCTGTGCAATTGGCGTTGCCAGTAGCACGTTTCATGCAGGAAAGTCAGGAAGAACCAGATGACATGGTCAGAAGAATTAATCAATTGGTCGAATTAGAGGAAACACGGAACCAAGTGAATCAGAGATTAACAGAATATCAGGAGAAAATGAAAAATGTATTCGATCAGCATGCAAAAGACAGGAAATTTCAAATTGGTGATCTGGTTCTCAGATGGGATATCCGGAGGGCTGAAAAGGGAAAACATGCTAAATTTGATCCCCTCTGGTTTGGTCCATTTAAAATTACGGGACAGAGAGGTAATAACACGTTTACATTGGAGAATTTACAGGGTGATTTACTGGATTCCCCTGTGAATGACCAATTTCTCAAGCCCTATTTTCAGTTTTGATGCAGGCTTAGATCTCTTGTTGTACCATATTGTATATAAGTCTTGTTTCAGCTTTTGTTTTGACAGGGAATATGTACTGACAAATTATCAGAAGAAATGCAAAGGGATTGAAGCACAGAGTTCACATACAGGACGGTCTGAGGTCTGCATGTTCTCGACATGTCCATGGATGAACATGCCGTCCCCAGATGGAGCCGATGTTGTGCATATCAGCCCTTCAACCTAAATTTTTGGCCTAATGCTCCTCATGAACCCTTTGAATCAGCCATCGTGGCCATAAACCCTCATATTCTGTCTACCGTTACCCTTTCCGTCCGAAAAACACACTCTTCAAAGGTTAAAAACCCGCATTCAAAAACATATCGGGCCTAGCCCTTTAGCCTTAGCCACTCTTATTTTGTCTTCCATGTGACCCGGGCACAAAACCATATGCCTGAGGGGAAAGGGCTAATCATTCAAAGTTTCGGGGGCATTCGTGGCCGTCCGATCAAATCCAATCGATGGAGCGGAGCTGGTTTACTATGGTGGTCCCCGCGCCTTTGAAACCGGTGGTTTCATTCCGCACCACCTTTGTCGTGACGGTGGTTTTCCGCAAAACCCAGCGATTCCATTGAATGCGCGCCGCGTGTCTTTTGTATGGGCCCGAAAACCGCCCATTTTGCGCATTATCCTCCTGACGAAAGCCGGGTAGCAGAATAAATGGTGACCGTTGGATCTCGAGGCCTCCATCCGACGGCCATCGTGCCTCAAAGATGCACATGCTTTACCTCAAGCCTCCGCTCTCCCCGCGCATTAACTTTCAGCCAAAGGATGTGCAGCGAAATCAATCATCGCCGTCCGATCCTGCGCCTTTCATCCAACGGTGGATATCCTCCGAAGCTGCACGCGCTTTAACTCACGTCTATTGCGTCCCTGGCCCACCTTTGAATGCCCTTCGGCTCATTTTAACCGTCGATCTCATTCGAAGATCGTGTGGCCCATATCATCCGCTTGACCACCTGCTGACCGAGCCTCCCACCACGACGGCGTTACACGTGTTCACTGTCTCGTCCTACCACCTGTCCTCCGTACATCCTCGTCATCTGTTTCACGTGTTCACTGCGTCATACCTCCACCTTTAATATATCCAATTCATTCATCGTATTTGAACATTTTTATGTTACAAACCTCCGCCAGTTCATTCTTCACTATTCTATTACGTTTTCTTCACCCTACTGTAATTCCTCCGCCACCCTGCACTGTTTTACCTCTTTGTGAACCTGCTCCATCATCTCCATGTCCACCATCCCTGTGATTGGTTTTATTTAACGGGTTTTTGTTGTTGCAGGATCACCATGGCTAAAATTATCATGACTCGTCATTGCCACTACAGAGGCCGAGAATGCACGACGAGACCATGTTTCAGGAGCAGAATTGGTGGGAAAAAATCCGGGAGCTGCTACGATTTGACCACCATTAAAGAAAGCGAGGATATGAATCTATAGAACCCTCAAGAGAAAATCAAGAGACAGATTTGGGCAGGCGAGAGTATTAATGGGGCAGCCTGAAATATCAGCGAAAGATCAAGAAACACAGAGCCCTGCATTAAAGATCTGGGGTTTAAATTCGAAGTTAGAGGGCCGAGAGTACCATGTACAAATACAAGCAACCTCAAGGTTTTATTGCAACAAATTTTTCTCTTTCAGTCAAGTACAAAACATTTGTATATTTTATTCTTTATGTCTTGTTCATGAGGAAATTTTTATCCTCAACATTTATTTCATTAAATAGCAGTATAGTACTTGCACCAGTTCAGCACCGTCAAACAGCATAGGCGGGTTTTTCTTTCAAGTTTGTTTTAAATTAGATCATTAAATGTATATCACCTACCTCATTCTCGAGAGCTTTCTATTTCCTCTATAAAAACTAGAAAGAAAGACATTGTAAGGGTTCCAGATTTCTATCAGCAAACTGTGCAGGGAAAGGCTTTGTATACATCTTGTAAAGTTTCTGTATGAAGGCTCAAAGCCCGTAGGGTCTCAGTGAGGAGGAGTTATAACTGTAATGAGGATTCTGGTCTTTGGTATCTCACAGTATGTAATTTTCTCTTATGTGATAATATAAAATCTCATTCCATGCTATTTATCTTCTTGTATCATGTTCTGATCAGGTGACTCACTTCGGTCTTTAATGGATTAAAAATGCCTAGTTTGGTACTTGCTCTTGAATTAGTCAATCTAGCTTTAAGCCCAGGCCTAGTCATGATATATTGTTCATGTTCATTTTAAATGTCCACTTAATTTTACGCTATATTAGTTTTGCCAAAGGAGGGTGCTTTTAAAACGCCATTGTCATGTATGGATTCTTAGTTGGATAAGCCCATATGTGGTTCGGTTGTGTATCTGGGTATCAGCCTCATGCTAACTAGTATCTTCTTCATGTTTCTTCACTGCATCCACGTTCTGATATTTGATTTCTGTGGCATATTATTTGAACTGGCCCTCTTTGCAATAAGCTGTCTCTTAATTGTTTGATGCTTTTGTATTGGAGTTTTGCATGCTGTTCTTACATTATTCTTATCTTTGTATCAGCTTCTGAGAGAGTTTGGTCCCATTCAAACTAATTTCCTTGTTTTACAAGAGATAGTAAGAGAGCTTTTGGATTGACACCCAAGCTATATTTCATGTTCTCTTGCTATGATAAGATGTCCTAGGCACTGGTCTATGGCAACTCTAGACTGTCTCTAGGGGATGACAAAATTGTCTACAACAGGTACAAAATTCATATTTTGACAAATATAACGCATAGACATAGATACATTATAGTTTATGCATTACAATAAATATATAAATTAATATCAGTGATAAATTCCATATGATGTGTTTGACATATATGCACTTTTTTTCTTATATTAATTAAGTTGTAAAATTAAATTTCGCTTACAGTGAATTAAAATAAAATAATCTATCAAAATTAAATAGAAAAAAGGCATATCAACTAATTATAGGATTTGGAAAAAATTAGATAGATTTTGGCAAGGAACATATATTTTAGATATATGTAAAACGAATCAAGTCTTGATTGATTAATGGATGGAAGTCTCTAAATCCTTTATATACATATAAATAATTTGAGTTTTTCAAAGTGCATGATGTAATGGCTACAAAAGTGCTTGCCCACGAAACAACTTCTTCAACGAGTACGACACTCGCCTCATGGGTTTGCGTAAATTTCTCCGCGTTGTTATTAGCTGTCAATCGTTTTATATGTTTCTATATATTGGGTTTGCATGCATTTTTCTGCGTTATTAGCTGTCCCAATTTATTTTTTATTTTTTATTTTTTTAATAATGTTTCTCTTTGAATAATTATTAGATTATAAATTTGTATTTTGTTTTTTATAAAAATAAAATATTATTTTATTATTAAATATAATAAAATTTATTATTATTTAATTATTGAGTTGACATGTGTTTCTTTTAAAATAAAATATTTTTTAAGTAAAAAATAATATTTTATTATAATACAAAATAAAAATGAATATATATATATATATATATAAAGGAAGTTTGAATGAGATGTGATAAAAATATTTAAATTTTAATTGGTTATTGAAATTATATCTGAAAGAGATGTCAAAAAAATATTTCATTTTTATAAATAAAATATTTGAATGTCCATGTGAAATTATTTGAAAAAAAAATCAAAACTTATATTTTCAACGTGAATAATTACCATATTTCTTTAAAAATATGTCCACATAAAATTTATATAAACTATTTGAATATCTATATTAACTAATTTATTTTATATCAACTTCATATGCATACATACATATAAATAAAAAGCTACATAAATAATTTTTTTGTTTAATGTTAATAATAATAAAATATTTTAATCTCAAAGAAGTAGCAGTTGAAAAAAAAAAATCAATTACTTCATAATAAGAATAATAAGATAAAGATCTTATAATTCATTTAATTCTTAATATAAAATCAATGTTGAAGTGTAATTAAAAATATATTAATAACAGAATAATAATTAAATTGGAAAAATACCACAAATAAAATATTTCAATATCCATATTAAATAAAATATTTCAATTTTATATATGGTTTTAGAAAATTGAAAAAAAAAAAATTTAATAGTTAAAATATTTCAAGTAATTTTAATGGTTTATTTTTCCTTTCTTGATGTACTGGTCTTATTTGATGTTAATCATCACCATCGTCATTATTTTAGATTTTTATTTATTTATAGTGATATTTTTGGGTCAGTTTTGTTTAAAATTCAACAAAGATTTTTTAGTCTTAACTTTAAGCTGTATAGTTTCTACAATCCAATCTTCCAAAGTACAAATGGTTTTTCAAATTTTACACAAAATAAATTCCTCCTTAAAAAAATTGATCTCTTTTAACACTTATTAAATTTATAGTAAAAATTTATTTATATTAATAATTAGATATTTTTTCCAAGGAAAAAATTAGTAATTTTTCATTATATATAAGAAAAATTACATGTTGTATCAGCATATACATCTATGCATAGATCTAAGTGCCTACAAAATCTCTAGAGAGTCATATATCACCGTTTAACATAAGTGTCTTGTAAAAATAGTATAAGACATGTAAAAACAATGTATATCTACAATAAGACAAAATTATGTGCATTATGGCCAAAAGGTCACCAAAAAGGTGCAGTCTGCAATGAAGCGCATATGATAATATTGATATTCTTGCTGACCATCTTGTTCAGAAATGTGCCATTGACCCCAAGCTAGCTGCGATGCTTCTTTGAATAATTGATCATCCGCTTAGTTCCTCTGCTTGTAAATATAAGTAACATATATGAAATCAAAATAAACTTTAAGAGCCATAACTTCATCCAACAATGCTCTAAGGGTATGAAAATGACAATAAGCAACATTGTTAAACCAGTTAATAATGACTTTTGAATCCCCAAATATCTGAATCATGTTGCAACTTTTCTCTCGAGAAAATGTGAGGAGAAGTCTGAGACTGTTGAGCTCAGCGTAATTTTTGGTGCCTGGGCCTAGTCCCATTTTGATTTTATAGCAGTGTGAATCAGTTTTATGGAGTATAGCACCCCCACCACATCCATGCAAGTTTGATGCCCCATCAAAATATGCACAAGGGATGGATCTGTCAATAATTTTAGGAGTGATGATTTTGCTCTGAGTTGTAGGAGCATTGTTCGAGATTAAGTGATATATAGAGACAATGGTATTTCTGATACTGGTCCAATCCGCCGCTGAGCCCTGGAAGATCACATGATTGTGGGCCAACCATGTTCTCCAAGCAATCAGGAGGGGGTTATTATGCTCTTTTGGGCAGTGTGCCGCATGCCACCAATTTGTCCAGTCCTTGAGGACCAAATTGCCTTGCCACTACAGAGTGGAGTCCAAGGACTGCAAAGTGATTATCCATATATGTTTGCTAGCTGAGCAAGTGAGAAAGAGATGATCCACATTATCAGATTGAAGTTTGCATAAACTGCATCTAGATGGTCCTTGTAAAGCCCTCTTGATAAGGTTGTCCTCCATTGGTGTACAATTTGAGAGAATACACCACATGAAAAGTCTGGTTTTTGGAGGAGCCTTTAATTTCCATAGATGTCTCCACCACCACTGTTTGATCTGTGGTTCATGTAACTCGCTTGGAGAGGTGTACCCCTCCTTTGGAGTTTAACGACCCCTGGGAGATAAGGCCCATAAAAGTTCATCCTACCGCTCAGTGATCCTAATGTTGGTAGACCAAAGAGCTCTAAGGTATTGGTTCCAGATCGGCTACCAAATGTCTGGGATAGCTAATTCATGTGCTGATTTCCAAGCCCGTGAGATCCAAGTGGACTTGATATTGTCAACAATTTGTGAGATGTAGTGTATACCAGCAAGTGCTAGATGTTGCCTGATGTCCAATGGTAATTGATAAGCCTGTCCACACCTCGACCATGCATCCACTTCGATCTTAACATGCTCCCCTGTTCCGATTCTCCAAGCGAGTCCTCTTTTGATGATGTGGATAGATATGGTGATGGAACGCCATAGGATGGATGATCCAAGAGAGTGTTGGATGTGACCTCGAATCCACTCCATTGTGGACTGAGGAGAAATGTACTTATAATAAGTGACCTCTTGCCACAAGCTCCTGGAAATAATAAGGTGCCATCCCATTTTGGCAGCCAAAGCTGAGGAAAAAAGGTTGAGGTCTTTAAGCCCCCACCCCCCCTAGCCTTTTGGTTTTTCTATCCTCTTCCAAGCGATCCGAGCATAAGTCCTTCCATCTTGCTTGCCCCTCCAAAGGAAACTTAGGAAAATTTGTTGTATTTTGGCTGTCACACCTTTGGGGATCCATTCCAAAGCCATCCAATACACTGGGATAACTTCCAGAATAGATTTTATTAGAATAAGTCTACCAGCTTTGGAAAGCCATCTCTGCTGCCAAATGTTGACCCTTTGTTCCACTTTTGCAATTAACTAGTTCCAATCATTTATGTGATAGTCATTTGGTTTCAGGTGAAAACCAAGGTATTTGATACCATCCACCAAATCCTCGCGCTCAAAGTGAAAGAGTCTAAGGGCATGTTTTAGTTCAAGACCTGTACATCGAACCATAATAATAGTAGGTTTACTGTGAGTGGGGTCCATACCTGTAGCTTTGCAGAAATTATTCAATATGTTCAAGAAGCTAGTGTTGTCATGGCATGTACCATCAAGAAATATGAGGACATCATCCTCAAATAGTACATGAGTCAGTTGAGTGAAATCAGATAATTTGACTCCTTTAATGGACCCTTTTTCTTTTTCTTTTGTCAGAAGGATTGAAAGCCCTTCCATAATTAATTAAAAAAGTAATGGGGAGAGCGGGCATCCTTGTCGAAGTCCTCTACCTGCATGGAAGAAATCAGATGCTACTCCATTGATAAGTATGCTAAAATATGCATTAGTAATACATCCCATAATCTAATTAGTGAAAGAGTGGGGGAAGCCAATATGAAGAAGGATAAGGTGCAGGTAACTCCAATTGGTGCAATCAAAAGCCTTGGCTAAGTCAATTTTGAGTATGGTTCTCTTGAGGCTTTTGAGCTTAATGGAATGCATGACTTCCTGTGCAGTACCTATCGCTTCATGAATTTTTCTCTGATTGAGGAAGGCAAATTATTCCTTGGAAATGTGTAGAGAAAGTATATGATTGATACGGTTTGTAATGATCTTAGAGATGATCTTGTGAATACAATTGCAGAGGGATATTGGACGGTATTCATTGAAAGATAGGGGATTTTCGATATTGGGAATGATAGCGATGAAAGTGGCGTTGAAGCCATCATAGACTTGAATAGAGGTTCGACTAACTTCAATAACTTGGAGAAGACCCTTCCCCATGAAGTCAAAGAAGGTGAGATAGAATTCAATGGGCCAACCATCCAGTCCAGGATTCTTTTCCTTCTTAAACCATTTCAAAACCCCTTCCACTTCCCCCAAGGTGACCGACGCATTGAGATCATCCATGTCATCATTCTCCACAAATCTGTGCATAGACCTGGCAATATGAAGTATCTCTGAAATGTTTACATCCATGGGATCCTTGTAAATATTGGAGAAATGTCTAATCCCCATATCCGCAACTTGTGCATGGTTATTTTCCACCCTACCATTCTGATCCTTTAGTTCCCATATGGTGTTTATAATCCTTCTTCCTTTTGCACACTGTTGAAATTTTTTTGTATTATCATCTCCGGCTTGGAGAAAAATGGCCCTGATTTTGAGCCTCCACTCTTCCTCATGTTTCCTTATTAGTTTGGCTTTCTCCATTTCCAGAAGTATGATCTTATCCTTGGTTTCATAGGACGATAAACCTAGACCGTTCGGTCTCGTCATGTTCCCAAGTTCCTCCTCTATTTTCTTTAATGTCTCCTCATCCAATTTTTTCTTCCCTCTGGCCCATCTTATGGTGAGGGACTTTAGATTAGACATGTTGTTGAAGAGTACCCAGGCTGGCTCTATATTTGGCCTTTGGTCACAGTGTATCAATTTTTTCTTGACCAACTTATGGAAATCAGGGTCCTCCAGCCAACTCGAATTGAATTTGAAAGGGGCATGTGTCTTGTGATTTCCCACCAGTATCTCCAGATAGAAGGGGGAATGGTCCAAGGATCCTCCCGCCCCCACCCATTGTTTGGCTCTTTCAAACCTGTCAACCAGGTTGGCCTTGATCAGGAAACAGTATAATCTTCTAGCCAATGCAACCTCCCCAGTTCTCCTGCTCCTCCAAGTAGGAAGATTCTTGGGCATAGAAAGATCCAAAAGTTCAACCTCATCAATAAATCGTTCAAAGAAAGAAGATTTGGGATCAAGAATAGCACTCGGCCCCCAAGATTCAGCGAGGCATATGGAGAAATTAAGGTCCACTCCCATGATAATGTGTTCTCCCTTCATAATGGAGGTGTTCATCCACTTGTCCCAGAAATCCTCTCAGTTTTGGCAGGGGCCGTAAACATTGATCAAATAAATGGGTAGGTCAGTGCCAAGAATGGTTATGTTAGCTCCCATAATTCCTTCCCTACCCCATCGATTGTTCACCTATATGGTTTTATTGTTGAAACCCATAGCACAACCTCCAGATCTCCCTCTAACATCCAGGGTTTGGAAATTCCAGTTAGGGAGAAATGAGGACAGTGATTTGGCAATGTAATCTCCTTCTCCCAAAATTTCCTGAAGGAGTAGTGTGTCCACATGATCAAGGGCTAAAATTCGTTTAAGGGCTAGTTTTTTGTCAGGACTGGCCAAACCTCTGAAATTAAGAGATAGGAAAATCATGGATCACCAAAGCCTTGGGTGTTCTTTGCTCTAAGAAACCTATCAATAGAAGTTTATGTCCTGGAATCAACCTCCATACCAACCCTTATGATCACCTTGGTAAGGGAGGATGGTCTACCCCACACTGCCTTGGGCTGAGACTTGCTTATGTCAGCACCGAGACCATAGTTTTGAGAGGAAAAAACCCTGGAGGCAGATTTGAGGTTGTAACGGTGGCCAACAGATTAACCCGAAGTTTCCAGGATGGAAAGGGATGAAGAGTCACTGACTAGGGTATGAGGGTTGTGCCGAGAGATAGAGGGAGGGGCAGTTGCAACAAGACAGATAAGGGGATCCAAATTACATCTGATTAAATCTATTTTAGTAGTAAAAATATAATGTACAGGGGATGCAATACGATTTAAATTAGAATTGAGAGCAAGGGAAGTAGAAAGAGGTGTACCTGGGATCAGAGTAGAGTCCTCCTCCTCGGAGTGTACATAGCATTCCTGTGCATCTGAGGGTGCAAGATGAGCTGAGGGGCTGCCAGAAGTGTTCCGTGTCGTTGGTTCGACTAGAGCCATCGCTTGAGCCTTGTCCTCTTCTACAAAACCAACCGTGTGTGTCCCCACATGCACCAGTATCTTTGTTGGTTCAAATTTGGTGACATTGATGAGAGGGCACTCCTTGTACAGGTGTCCAAATTCGTGACATCATATGCACCTAAACGAGACTCCTTCGTAGTATAGGATATGGAATCTCATGATGTCTTTGTAGTGCACATTGTATGCCTCAACAATACCTTCCCTTGTATCCAGGTGGACGAGAATCCGAGACACCGATATATTACCAGTCTCAAGGTAGGACCTGTTAGGGTCCCGTGATTTGGCAGATTGGCAAACCAAATGACAGGGTAACATGGAACCAAGCTTTGAAGTCCTAGGACCTAGCCTTCTTGGACTCAGAGAGGGATCTCCCTATTAGGTGCAAAGGATGTGTTCTTTTTTCTCTAGGGTTTTGATTTTAGGCTATTTATTAGGTGTAGGATTTGTTGATTGTTTTGGTTGGGAAAGATGGTAAAATGAAATAGGTGGAGTGAGAGTATGTCAAAGACATTGGGTTATGGAGTCAAGTGAAAGTCAAGAGTGTCTAAATGATGAAACAGAGTGTGTTGCAGGGCCGATTTAACAAGGTCAATGGATCCTTAAAGTGATGTATGATGTGTAGTGAACATTAAGTTTGGGAAAGACTAAGAGGTATTAAACATATATAGTCTAAAAGTTACAATCCATGAGGTAGGGCAAACCATTAAGCTCAATAAACCATAATCTAAAATAATAAACATCCAAGAGAAACATTCTAGTGATACATAGAGAGCATAAGAGCTTCTAACTTTAGAAAATTACCTTCATATTTTGGGAAAACACATAAGACAATAAAAATAACTCAATTTATGGAGAGGTAACTCCTAAACAACATATATCAAGTTATTGGGAACTCCGAAACAAGTTTGCAAGCATGGAAAAAGGGCAAGATTGAACAAGACCTCTTTGACTTAACCTAACAATCAATATTTCACCGAAAGGCTTCAAGATAGGGTTTTGAAAACTTCAAATAAGCAGGGCATACCATGAATCTTACTTGTAAGCTAGCATACTAACCATACATGAAACAAATTTTTTTTTTTGGTGGACCTAAGGAGCAGTAAAGAATTCCTTAAGATGGCCAAAAGAGAAAACATAAAGGCTATTACAAATAGGAGGACTGAGGTGCTTCAAAGAACATGTCTCAACCTATACTTTTCTGTTTAATAGCAGCTAAGAAACATGAAACATAATGATAACAAAGGAAACAATAGAAAAATTAGGAAAACATCACCATTCACTAAGCTATGGAATCGTGCAAACAAGCTTCTCCATCATCAAGCCAAGCAAGCCATTCATCCACTTCACAAAACCAATTTCTTCTCCAAGCTCATGAAACCATGTATATTGCTCTTCAAGCTCATAAAATGCCAACAAAATACATAGGGGCCTCATGCTCTATTTATGGATCAAATGAGGACTAAAACCCTAAATGTGGTAGGAAAATGTCAAATATAGTCATAAATATCATTTATGGCCAAGAGACCATGCAAGGCCCAAGGCACATAATATCCCAAGAAATAAATTCTAAAATAACTATTTGCACCTAATTCTAGCTTAATTTGCCTCAAAAAACTCAAAAATATCTATTTGCAATAAATGAGTGTGTTTTGTTGACTTTTGGTCCAAAACACACTAGGCAGCCTCTGTGCGTAGCGCCACTTCAATAGAAAATGGGGTCTCTTGCAGCTGAGTTTTGGACCGTTTCCCGACACCGATTTGGCTTCGTGATGGCCTGTTGGAAAGCTTAATGAGTCTAATTTCCAAAATTTCTTGAGTTGTGCTGAGTGGTTGCCATTTTCCTGTCCAAAAATCAAATCTCTCAACACTGCTCTGTGCGCAGCGCCTCGTCTGAAAATGAGGCAGAAAGGTCAAATTTTTGATGTTTTTTGACCTTTTGAGGGGGTAAAAATGCTCCAAATGATCTAAAAATTGGTGAGAAAACTGTTGGTGATGTAAGAAATACAAAAATTCAAACTTTGAGAGCTAAGGATGCACCAATTTTGTGCGTAGCACCTAGGGTGCTGTGCTCCGAGGGGTCAAAATTTGAAAAAAACAAAAAGTTGTCCAATTTGTCTCAAAATTTGTGGAGAGGTCCCTCAAGAGGTCGTGGACACTTGTTGAGAAGCTTCAGCCAAAAATCCAACGCTATCATGCACTTTGGCTCTTTTTAGGTCTTCAAGTTCCATGAGGGCCTTCCTCAGTTTGGCACATGCAAGCATGTTCTTCCTTGCATAATGCTTTGTCATATTCTTTTGTAGGGCAAGGCCTCTCTTCACCTCTTTGAAATGCTTATGCTCCTCTTTGTAATAGTGGATGACACGTTGTGCCATATCAAAGTCTCTTTCCCACCCCTGAAGCTGAGCATCTTTCTCTAAGAGGAGAAATTTTGTGTTCATCTCCTTGTCCTCAGTGTCACTGTCTAAATCAATGAATTGAGGCCCTTGAGAAGTCCTCTTGATCCTTTTGCTTCTCCTTACCTTGACCTGTTGCTCACATTTGTCCATATTTTCCTTGCCTTTGTATTTTTGCTTAATAGCTGGAGGAGAGATGGCCCTTTTCCTTTTTCAGGCTGCAAATACATCTCTTTTGCCTCTGTGGTAGGTGCATGTGAGAGGAGTGATGAGGGTGCCTTGATATTTGATAAAGTCACAAGCCTTTCCATCTTTGTCATGGCTTTCATGAGTGTCTTCATGCTCCATTGGGTCCTTGATTTCTTGACCTTCAACCTCATCAATATCCTTGCTTTCCTCACTGTTTTCTTCACTGACATCTTGGCTCTCAAACTGACCACTATCCTCTTCACTTGCCTCAATTTGGCTTTGTCCTTCACTAAGGCTTTCTTCTTTGTCACTTTCAACATTTTTGCTTTGAGTTCCTTGGTCATTTAGAGGCTGATTAGTGTCATGACAGTCATGGCAACTGTCATGACTGTCATGACTATTTTATTGCTCATGATTGGCTGTCTCCTTTGTGCCACTGGTGTGGTCACTGCCTTCATTTTCAAATTTTGTTTCAGCCTCATCAATTATCTGCTCTTGGTCTTTAGTTTCGTCATCCTCTCCGTCTGTCTCTTCATTTTAATTTTCTTCATTCATTTCATCACTTTTGTCACTGTGATTGGGCTTGCTGTCATGTTCAAATTCATCATTGTCTTTGCTGTCTTGTACACTCTCCTGCTGATTGCCATCTTCATGATTCTTTTCATAATCCCCTTACTGTCACCTTGCTCATCATCAACATTCTTTTCTGCATTTGACATTTTTTTATGAGTGTCATCACTGTCACTGTTTTTCTCCTCTCCATCACTGTCTTTCCCTTAAGGGCTGCTATGTTCATCCTCTTCCTCTATGTCATCATCACCCTCTTCTTCACTATTAAGCTCTGTTTCTACCCCACTATCTTCTTCAATTTCCTTATCATCTTCTTGCTCATTATTGCTGCTGTCATCATCTGTCCCTTTAGCACTGCTGTCTTCTTCTTTGTTTTCTTCATCTACCTCTGCTTCTACCTCATCTTCTTCATTGTCATATGTTTTCTCCTCATTAGGGAAACTGTCAGCCCCTTCATTTGATGCATTAGGAGAAGGGATAGGAGGTGAATTTCTTTGTGGAGAAGGCATATGTGGATATGAAGGAGGAGTGGAGGTAGGTGGATATGAAGTGGAAGGTAAATTTTGCAGAATGAAGGCTTGGGGATTGGAAAACACATCGTGAGAGATTAAAACCTCCCAAGGGATCCCTTGCTTCTCGAGTTGGTGTAAGACAATCATTTTGATCAAGGAGTGGTGAAAAAGGCTCTGCATTTGGTGGGCATAACTCCTCTTTTTGACCACTAAAGCCATTTTGTCAATTCTCCGGTATAAGTAGTATGGTAGGTTCAGTAACTTAACCCTAGTGAAGTGCATAAGAAGCCTTATGTGATATGAGTAAACCCTGGAGTACCTCCCCTCACAGGTGAAGTATCTGATAATCTGCCTCATCAACAGGGCATACCTCTCTAGCAGGTGGGAGAAGGGGAAGACAACCTTGCAGCCTTGCTGACAGCTAGGTTTGAGGTAGGGCTCATAATAGCTCAAGTCCAATTTCTTTTGCTTAAACCATCTCTCACCAATATTTGGAATTCATGTAGCTTTAGCAATGGATTCAGAAGAGAGTTCAAGGTTCACTCCTGCTAGGTTGACTTGGTGATTTTGTAAACTGAGGATGAACAACCTTGTCAAATCTGAATGGCTTTGGACTTGCTTAACCTTCTCACAAAATTGATAACACCCAACATCTTGAAAAAAGGTAAGTATCATTGGAGAGGAGTTGATTTGAATGGTGTCCAAGGGTTCAAACCTATTAACCCTTCCTCCCTTGTGCTTAGGCTTGGTAGGCCTTTGACTTTCATCACTACTGGTATGAATCTCTTCTTCAGACATGGTGACTGGTTTTAACACATATGGCTCTTTTTAAACTTGTTTGAGAGCCTTTAGGTCAAAGGGTGGCAATGAGTGATGTAAGGGCAAAGTTTGAAAATGAAGGCCAAATGAAGCATCCAAGGAGTGTTTTCAATTTTTAGAGGTTGGTTTGCTGGTCACTGAGTGTTTTTACATATATAATAACCCTTCTTTTTGCAAAACCTAACCTAAGAGGCCAAAAAATTTATTTTATGGAGACTAGGGTTTGATCATATTAGGCCAAAAATGCCTTTCTTGATTATGAGAAAAACACTTGGAAAATGAGGAGAAAGAGCCACCAACCTTGTTCCTTTGACTGTGGGAGATTTGGAGGCAAAAATATAAATTTTGAACCCTTTTGGAGAAAATATGGGCAAAATTTTTCTGTGCCCAGCGCTTGCCCGACTGCACGTTCAGGTCGGGTTGCCCTGTTGGAGCGCAGTGCCGAGTCGGAGAATGGCCAGTCAGGCCTGTCGGAGTGCAGCACCGGGTTAATTTTGTGGGCAGTCAGGCTGTTCTAGGCCTGTGTGTAGCGCCCACCCAGGTGCGTAGTGCTGGGCTCCCGGTGTGCAGCACAATGTTAAATAACACCGTGACCACCTCGTCTGAGCGCAGCGTAGAGGGCCAGGTGCGTAGCGCCGACCTCGGTGTGCAGCGCCTGAGATTTTCTCCCAACTTTGCAGAAAAACCCTCCAAACTCACTTTCAACAACTTCTTCTCCTTTTTGATATGACAATGAGATGTAAAACATGACAAAGAGGCTTTATAGTCTTTTTTGAAACTGATTTGATGCCAAAACCCTCTTTATAAGGTTAATTTCCCTCTTTATTTCTCTCACTGTGATTTTTTGGCTTTTTAGTCCTGTAGGAGTCAGTTTGATATGAAAATGGCTTTTTCTTTGCAGGAAGCCTTTAAATGTTCTTTTCAGATTGATAAACTTTGTGAAGAGGCCAAAACTATGCTTCTCATATATATTTGGAAAATGAAACCCTTTCATGATTATTACCACTTACACACGGCAAATTTTGTCATATTTTGCCATTTCTTTCCTCTGATTTACATTCTGTCATGTTTTTCTGTGAAGTAGTGAGGAGAAACCCCTTGGTGGGAGAAAAACCCTAGTAGTAAGCATCAATGACCCTTTTAATATTTATGTGTTGTTATCACTACAAACATTCATTTGGCACTTATGCTCTTATCAACTCTTCCTGTAGGTATCCATCCTTGACAGTTTGTAGAAGTGTTATTTATGGCACAATCCATCTCTTGCAAAATATTCATTTGATAGGGTGACCCTTGTTGGAGGTTTTACTGTTATGCTGTAAATCAGTGACATATTTTTTCTTTAGACCACTTTGACAATGATGTAGGTCTACTGAGAGGTGAAAGCTAGTTTAAACCCTTTTTTTTGTCTTTCATGGCCACTTCTGTGCATGCAGGTGCCTACATAATTTCTTCTTTTGATCACTCTCTCTTTTGATCTTGGACAACTCATTTTATCAGTAATGACCCATGTTTTCCATAGTTGCCTCTTTGGATCTTTAAGTTCTCTAATTTTACCTTTTTATAAGGTGGATTTAGTGCCTCTTGGCCAAACCTTAGAGGATTAGTCTGAAACCCCTTGAAACCCTTTGCTTTTTGTACCAATACTCTTTATCCTTTCCACCTTTGATGATGTGGAGTCAATGCCTCTTTTCCAAATCTTATAGGGAAACTTTAAACCCTCTGAAACCGTCTTTTGTTATGAAGGAGATTCTGTTATCACTCTTAGACCAGTTTTGTTAACTTTCCCAAACTTTTAGGTTTTAGGGCTGCTTAGGAAAAAGTATATAGTGTTGTCTTCTAAGTTCTCTAAAACTTCTCAAAACTCATCAATTGTTCCTAAAGTCCTTCAATGTGCACTTGAAGGAGTAGAGGAGGCCTTTGCCCTTGTAACCCTAGTACTGATTTCTGCTTGGTCAAAATAGTTATAAACCCTGACTTTCATCAAACATATGCTTGCTGCTTTCTTCTTCCTATGAATGATCTTCTTGTGGTGATTTTCTCATTACCTTACCTATTGCTGGTTTGTTGGCTACTTGATCCTCCTGCATAAATGTGAGCAAAGGGCAGCTGTCCCTTTGCAAGATTCATGCTTTTAGGCCAAAAGACTTAATTGAATGACCTTTTTGATTAGTTTGGACAAAATCACCTGTCATTTTCTTGTTTGAATGTATTTTCTTCATATAGGAAAAATAGAGTTTGTAGGGCACCAAATCCACCCTATGACTTTGTGAAAACCTTAGGTGACCTAGTGGAGGCCTTCTTGGACTTGGTTTTTTGGACTGAGACGTAGAATTTGGGATCATCAAGTGCAAGATAGAGTTTATGATGGACTGATGTATGGAAGATCCAAAATCCAATGTACTTGATTTATCTAAAGAGTCTACAGAGATAGTTTGAGAGCATTGATGTTTGAGAGTGTTTTGGGAGACACAACAAAGTTGCTTGATTGGTGGGCTTAGGTAGTAGTGGGGGTTTTTTAGGAAAAACAAGACAGAGGATTTGGGTCAAAGGTGAAAGCATATAGATAGGAATAGTGGCATAAGCCACTAATGGTTTTTTTGGGACTGGTAAGCAATGCTAGACATGGTGGAAAGATGAAATAGTGAAAAATTATCTTTAAGGATGATGAAGGCAATGAGATTTCTAGAACTCACAATGTTCAAGAACTTTGTTTCTAGAAATCTAGGGAAAAAATTTTGTCATCTATGCAGGAAAAAATTACTGATGACTAACAGTGGCTCCACTTGGGGAGGGAAGATCCTTTTCAGGAGGTGTCCAAAACTTCATATTTCCGGCTTTATGAAAACCAGTGCCTCATCCAACGGGCATATTTTTACCTCTTTCTCTTGCTGAAGCTTGCTCAAAGCTTATGATCTCAATAATCTGAAAGACATGATTATCTTAAATCCACCTCCACCTACCCAACCTATTTTCCTAACATATTTTCTTCTTCAGGTGCATTTGGACTAGCAACCTTGACATTGTTTATTTTTTTTGAAAGCGAAATAAACTATCTACTTCTACCTTATGTCTTCCTAGAGCTCAGATTAGGCTAATGAACTCCTTTGATTCTCTACCTATACTATTCAACTGTCAAGGTTAAACTGTTTGACAGGATTTATTCACTAGGCTACAAACATGAAATTGAAAACATGGCTAAATCATGATTATAAAATCTGGTTTACCATGGGATTGTGGCATAAAAACAAGCTACACACAAATGCTATTTTTGTACAAAACAAGACTAGAAAAACCAGGGCTAGGATACATTGTTTGTTACTCATCCCTATTTTTCTCTTTGGTTCTGTTTTAGGCATGTGGAACCAGTATCTTTCTACCTAATCTATCTTTTTGACAAGTCAAGCTTGAATAATTTAACCCATTATCTTTCACTAACTTATCAACAAATAAATTTAAAACATGCTTCAGCCATGATTAGGCTAGATGACTAAAACAAGACTCCTTTAAGAACTAGTAGTGGTATTTAGACTTACACACTTTCAGTAGTTCTATTTTTCAGGTATGGGGCTTTACCTCTTTTCAAATCTGCCCTCTTTTCCATTTTTCTGTTTTGTATTTTGTGTGGTTTCTCTCAATATTTTTGTTTATCAAACAGTGATATGTAAAATGAATGAGAAATTCTAACTAAGACTCTAAATGGCCATGGTATTTGATTACCCTGTCTTCCCGAGGATCATCTACCAACCCTTTTTCATTCAGTTTTTGCAGATAAGGAACATGACTATCTATTTTTGGGGGCATGGTGCAAGATTTCTGCCAAGAATTTTCAAATATGCCAAGTTCTCCTTTATATTTACTCTTTGAGTTTTGTTTCCAAACCTTGTTTCTGTGAAAGAAACTGTCTAGGTGAAAAAGGCCATCTTCATCAGCTCCTAAACTAATGACAAAGTCATCAATGTAAATCATAGTGAAAAAGTTGGTAATAGGAGTTGTGGCCTCTTGGAAGGTGTCTTTAGCTTTCCTTATTCCAGGAAAAATTTGGTCAAGCATGTAGTTTGTTAGTCATCAGTATTTTTCACTTATTGGTGATGACTAGTTATAACAGTCAAGTTTTCTAGCAGCTAATCTAAAAATTTGTCAAATTTTCCAGCTGGAAAACACCCATAAAATTTTTTTGCCCTCTTACCTTTCAGTCCGCCCATGACAAGTTGAAACCTCATTATCAAGTCTTGTCTAGCCTCAACCATACTAGTTTTCCCATTAGCTCCGAAGAAACAATCCAAATCTGTCCAAAGAAGTCTCCCCTTAGTTAGGTAGTGGTGCTTTAGGCATTTCTACCATGGAAAAATATCCTAAAAGCCAAAGAACCTCTATCTACTGCAGACCAGTCATAACAGACCTTTCCCATTCTGCGAACAAAGTTGGTTACAACCCTAGGTCGCGCCACTAATAAACCCTCAAGTCTCAGTTATACATCTACCATAGGTAAAATTGATTTTAGGTGGTTTTACAGTGTTTTCATGGATCTTTCAAGAACAGAAACATACCAACATTCCCAGAAGACAATATTTGTTTCCACATGAGAAGACAGCTGCTTCTCATGTGAATTTGAGCCTGGAATGCAACTACAGGGCATAGAGTTGTTTCATTAAGCTCCTGCGATCACAATCAAAGCATGAAAAGACAGTGAAAGGAAAAATAACACTGTTAAAGGCTAGTGAGATGGCATGACTAAAAAACCTCCTTCATCTATAAGCAGAGGGTTTGAAGACTAAAAAACCTCCTTCATCTTATAAGTAGAGGGTTAAGAGCGCCTCCTTCATCTATAAGCAGAGGGCCAATGGATAAAGTTTGATTTTAAGAATCTGCATTGACTAGAGGACATTTTTTAGGTACAGTGAGATAGCAAATGAAGTTCTCTGCATGAAAATGATGATTAAAGGCAGAGGTAAAGACGTGGGATTTAAAAATGATTTGCATAAGCTCCATTTTTATTAAGTTACAAGGAAAAGCTAATGGGCTGATCATCAATGAGGAAATATTGTTAAATAGATGGCCAGAAAAGTCAAATAGTCTTGGGCTCAAACTTACTTCTGCCATCATGTAAAAGGGAAACCACTAAGAGTGATGATTGCTTTTCAAAGGGTACTGTCCTTCCTATTCATAAATAATTTTCTTTCAAAATTACTCATCATAGTGGACAGAAGGCGATTTGAGTTTATTTTTCTCAAAAATGATTTACAACTAAACACACAAGCTCACAAATATGTAAAAAGGATTATGGCATGAGTTTCAAGATCCTGGAACAACATTCAAAGCCAATAATGCAGGCCACTATTACAAATGAAGGCATTCTCCTTATGAAAATAGGTCAAAGGTACCTTGCTGTTACAGTTTGAGTAGAGAAGAAGTTTTCAGAAGAAGTGCCCTCTTGATGGACAGATGACAGTGAAGCCCAAGTTTCTTGCAGACCTCCTTCACAGAAGAACAAAGGGGTAGCTTCCCTTATTCACTTTTCAAATCTAGTACATCATCCCCTGTTTTATTTTTACCCACAGTAAAAAAGAAGCTCCAACATCACCTGCCATCTCATTTAGTTTTCACAATGAGCATGACCATATCCAAAGCATCAGGAGCATACATGGTCAATGTAGGTTTCAAAAGGGTGAAGCTATCTCCCTCATAGTGTCAAAGAAAACCTCACATAACACAAGGTCTCTCTACAGGAATCCTTTTTAAATAAGAAAAAACAAATAGGTGATGATGATATTCAGAGGTTTTTCTCTTTCTACTCATAAAGACTTTTTCCAACTGATCAAAAAATGACAGCAGATGAGCAATACAAATAGAAGAGGTGGAAAGGGATATTGAAATTTGCAGTTAAGCTTCTTCCCCAGTAAAAAGGCAGTTGCTCTCAAAAGGTACCTCTACAGTCCTTCATGTGGCTCAGGGTAGAATCTTCCTTCCACAGTGCAGACATCAAAAGGAAAGACATTTTTCATTCCTTAAATGAGAAACAACGAAAGTTTTAAGTTCTTGAGGAAGTTTGTTTTACTTCAAAAAAGGGGCCATGCTTATAAAGGAAGTGGTCATTACCACTATGACATTCACCTAAACAAAAAGAGCCTTAGGTTAAGTTTTAGGGGACATAAGCTTCATTTCTGTTTTAAACCCAAAGACATGTTCAAAATTTTTAAAAAAACCTCACAAAGAAAGTGTGAAAGGGTACTTGGCTTTTGCGTTCAAAAGAGAATAAGAGGACCGTTGCCATGATCCATTTTGAATTTCCAAAGAACAAAAAACTCTTCTTAGCTATTCACCGGACCAAAGAGGAAGTTTTCGAGCAAGTTCACCGAAATTTCAAGGGTTTTTGACTGTGCGGCGCACTTGTAGAGTTGCGCAGCGCGTTCAGGCGGAATTTTTACACAGGATTGCACTGCTGCGCGGCGCGCCTGTGGGCGCCGGTCACGACCGCCCGAAAGTGACCCGACGACACTTCTTCGCGCAACGCTTTCCCTTATCAATGTGCCGCGCACATGTTAATGGTCCAAATTCCTTCCAACAAGTCTCAAAGTTGCTCAAACCCCTCAAGCAAAGCCTGCCATCGAAGTGTCGAGGTATTTCATGAGCCTCCTTAGTATTGTCAAATTTCTAAAAGGGTGATAGTTGGTGGAAGTACCCTAACTGTGATAGGGAAAAATAAACTCTGTCAGCCTTATGCAGTGAAGAAAAAAATGGTAAAGAGAGTTGTTTTTATGTTTAAAAAACTTGAAATTGCAGTGGCTATATTTGCTCAACACTGACATAGTGAAAGTAGTGGATTTCTTATTACTGTCAAGAGACCTAAAAAACTGCCCTCAAAACAAGTTGAAAGGTGGAGGCAGTGTTTAAAGGGAGGAAAACAAGGTTTGAAAAGTGAAACAGTGGCCCTATTTTCAAACAACAGTGATCATGATAGAAGTGTTTTTGTCATTTCAAAGGTCTCCTCTGTGTGGTAAAAAAAGGCAAAAAACCAATGTTTTCTCCTTTGTTCTATAAAGCAGACTTTAAATGAGTAAAGCAGTTAAATCAGTTTGAAGGTGTTGTTACTAACTGTGGGTGAGGAATAGTGAATACAAGAGCAGTATTTTGATTAGGAGGGGTGTTTTCCTGCTACAAGGCTGTTTTTTCTCACACCAAAACACAAAGAGCTTGATGACCTTACCTAAACACAATGACCCTTTGACTGTGTGTATACATTTTGGTTGACTGTGTCAGCTATTAAACTAGTTATGCTTGGAATCCTTTGTTATTCACAAACTTGATGTGCATCTTACTCCATTTTATCCAAAGATCCATTTTACCTCGAATCAAATCGGCCCTTCAACAGCCTTGTATCACATCTTATAGCTTGCTTGGCCTCTTCGACCCCATAGCCCAGTTGATCTGACATCTTTTTACCTATCTTATATCTTTGATCAGTTTCATCCCTCACAACCTAAAAACCAAAACCAAAAAACCTACTTCATAACTAGCCTAAAATCAGAACACAATAAGAAAACACACATACATCCCTTACACAAATAGAGAGAGCCCTCTCTAAGTCCAGGACGGTTAGGTCCTTGGGCTCCAAAGATTGGTTTGATGTTACACTGTCATTTGGCTTGCCAATCAGCCAAATCACGGGACCCTAACATAGTCATCCCAAGGAACTTTGAAAATGTCTTTGTGTTGATTGATTTGATGTGGTATCATCTCATGAAAACCTGAAACACTACAATCAAAGTCACCTTGTTAGAAATTTCTATTTTTGGCATAGGATAACTTATTTTGGGAAAAGGGTGTTTGTATTCCATGGAGGGTTTGCCTAAGTGTCTAAAGTCCATACACAGTCTACATCCTTTGGTTTTCTTAGTTAGTAACAGGATTTGTCCAAAGGTTTCATAGTTCTTCTTGGAAATAGGTCTCTTGGGAACAATGTCTATACCATCAGGTTTTGAGCTTTTACTTCTATAAACAAGAGCATCCTGAAATTTCTTGCATAACCTTAAGTATTTGATTTTTGTGTGTAATGGCAAGGTTTTGGATAAGTTAATCACCTTGGGTCTTCTTAGGCTGCCTATATTGTATCTGTATATATCAGTTTCAATAGACATCCCTTTAGGATTGATGGCCACATCAGTGAGAGTCAACACTTTTCAGGAGGAACAAGACTCTCTGATAAGGAGGTGTTTAGATAAGGTAAGAACATAAGATTTCTTTGTTTCAGATCAGCTAAGATTTTTGTTCTATGAGGGCATATTAGCATTTTGGAATAGGTAAAAGGGAAGGGTTGGGTTTCTGATGTTTTCCCTCTATTTGAGCAACCTGATCCATATGTCAAACTAACCATTCGTTTTGACGTTTCATTGTTAGTCTGTAGAGAGTCAAGTTTGATTTTGTCATGATGTGTTTGTTAAAGATTTCCAAAGGTCTGAATACTGAGTTCTCTATGAAAATATTGATTTGACTGTTGTAGCGTGTCTTGATGTGTTTCAACTTCATATACCTGATCAACATTATATTCCTCATTATATAGTATGAAAGAATCAAGATCTGAGTGAATAGAATAGAGAGGAGTGTTGTCTGGTCTGTCTTGACTGCTAACCATATACTTCATATGTGATTCTCGGTACAATCTTCTTGTCTGGTTGAAAACATGGATGGTTGCAGAGGACATATCTAGTTGAAGGTTCCCCTAAAGCTTGGCTCCCCAAGATCTAGATAAGAGCATGGCATACTTGGGAGGAATATCTGCCACTACTATGTCCATGACTAGGTTCTTAGCTGGCACTTGTGCCAGGTTAACATAAAGGTCCTTGATGAGGCCCAAACATTTGACCCTACTAGAATCAAAAGAGTACAGGTCTTTGTAAGGTTTAGTTATTTCTAGGCCTAACCTCTCCATCACAATTTTGGGCATGAGATTGTGAGAGGCATCGAAATCCAGCATGGCATTATGTAAGATTTTTTCATGTATGTTTAGGCTGATATAGAAAGGGGGAATGGATCCTTCCTGATACTTTCCTTCTATTTTGGGTCCAAACAACAACTCATGTGTGTCATTAGCCAAGTGTAAAGGTTCAACATCATTTCCTATGTTTAGTACCTTCAACATCTGAGATCTATATATGGGTTGAGTAACCAGTTCAATCAGGGGCATATTTATCTTGATTTTGGAAATATCTCCCTGAAAACTGAAAGGCACTAATGTTTTGGACATATTAACATTAGCTTTATCAACCATGATCTTTTCTATATTCTTGATTTGGAGTTTTAGACAAAAGGGTATTCTCAGGGTAAATGGTGGAGGCACTAGGACAACTAAGGTCATTGTTTGGCTGGCTGATTTTTCCTTTGTTTGCTTCAGTGTTTTTAACTATAGTGTTGACATTTTCTGATGTTTCCTTAGAGGTGGTTTCAGGTACTTTCCGAATAGAAACATCTATTTGGTCTTTCTTAGCTGATTCTAGGTGTTTTTTTCTCCTAAGATCATACTGCTTATGGATTTCCATGATGGCATTTTCAAATCCCAAGTGGTAGTCTTCAGAATCCTCATAGTTTGTGTCAGTTTGATTTGAGGAAAATAAGCTTTGTTCCTCTTCGGTGAGAAAAATATCTTCTTCATTATCATAACCTATTAGATTTATGTGGTTTCCCTCATGTTCTATAATTTCTCCTTCTTCCTCATCTACACAGTTTTGTTGAAAGGGAGGTCTGATTTGTTGGTCATTTTCCCTTTGCTTGATTTGAGGGGTATCTCTTCTGAAGTTTTGAGTTCTGTTTCGGTTTTGGGAGTTGACTTGGTTGTCCCTAGGAGGTGTCCTCTCATTTAATTTTATCTTCTCTATCATTCTCTCCACAGTCCTCATTAGGCTGCCTAATTTAGAATCAGAGGAGGAGGTTGAAGGCATAGTTTCATCCTTATAGGTTACTCTTTTCTCTGATTTCAACCTATCTATTTTTTCAATTAAGTTTACCTCTGAACTAATTGCTTCATTTTTCATTTCTTCTAAGGTTTCAGGGTCTCTTTCTCTTAATTGGAAAGTCATATTTGGGTCAAAAACTTTAGGGAATTTCACCAGTGCTAGGCCTTGTGGGGGTTTCATGTGAGGTGGGAGAGCGTTATACACACTGTTAAACCTGGTGCAATAGTCTTGCACACTTTCTCCTACATTCCTTTTAAGGTTGTTGTATTCAGATAGGATTTGGAGGGGGTTTTTCTTGATTTCCCATTTGTTTATAAAAGTTTGGTAGAGGGAAGGGAGGTCATGTATTGAATTAGGAGTTAATGCTTTGAACCATTTTTTGGCCTCTCCTCCTAGGCTTTGTGCAAAGATTCTCATCTTAATGGTTTTTTCCTCTATCTACATGTAATCAAAAGCATCATTGATTCTATCTACATGCCATTGGGTAGTGATGGATTCAACCCTGGTGAAATGAGGGATCTTAGATTGATAGTCATTTGGTAAAGGTATTAGGGGTTGTGGTAAGACCAAAGGTGCATACCAAGCTGCCATGATGGGAGCTAATGGAGGATATACAAGAGGTGGGTTTGTGATAGGGGGTGTAGGATGAAGTGGAGTGGTTTGCACAGTGGTGGTATGGATGGTTGTGGTGGAAGTACTCGGACCAACAAACTGATTTTGAGTAGACTTGGTATGGAAAGAGTTGAAGTTATGGAGAAGCTGAAAGTTAGCTGGTGTGGAAGGAGAGGATTCTCTACTCAAACTCTGGTGCAAATCTAAGGGTTCAAGTTCAGTTTGGTCAATATCAGCTTGAGACCTATTTCTGAAGAGGTTCCTGGTATGGTGCAAGTCAAACTGGGGATCTTGTAAAGTTGTGAGATTTTTAGGTACAAAGATTTTTCTATGGATGGTCCTAATAGTGGTTAAGTTTCCAGATCTAGAATTTTGCCACAAAATCTTCTCTGGTTCATCAACTATGTTGGGAGGGTTTGGGTCCGGATGAGATCTGGTACTGATCCTATGTGAAGCTAGATTTCAAATTTCAAAATTCAGAGAGGCTGAAAGTTTTAGTACTGTTTCTTAAGGCTGACCTCTCTTAATGCTTGGTACTTATTACAATATATGAATGGGTTCATAAACTTCTTAGGGTTGGTGTGAAAAAATTCTAGGAAGTCAAATGAGTGCTAATGAAGTAATAGGCCTAATGGAGGCTAGTGGAGTCACCAGGTGGATATTTTTTTTTTTTTTTTTTTTTTTTTCTGTTTTAAGGATGTATGTTTATGGTCCACCACCAATAACTTAAAAAAAACCAATCTAAGGGAGTTTTGGGGTTTTCTGAGTCTCTTAAAGTTTGTGAGAGTGTCCTATAACTGAGTCATCATTTTGCTAGGATGATTAAACAAATAGAGCCTACTCTTTGGCTGATAGTGTGTGTTTCTTAATGATTTTAATGAGGGTATTTGAAGTCCTTAGGGTTACTTAGTTTGTCACTAACTCAGAAGGTCCATTATGATCACCATTGTGTTAGTGTGGTGATGAGGTAGCAGATGAGCCACCAAATACTATCAATAAACTTTCTAAGCTCAATAGAAGGTTCAAATGAGTCTATAGGAGTTTTCTAAGCAACTATATACTCAGAATGTCCCACCGTGATCGCCATAATGTTAGTGTGGTGATGAGGTGGAAAAATGATCATTGGATACTCTTTAACAAGGGATTCTGGAGTTCTAAGGAATACTTAGATTGCCATTAAATTAGAAGGTCCCACCGTGATCGCCAAAATGTTAGGGTCCCGTGATTTGGCAGATTGGTAGACCAAATGATAGGGTAACATGGAACCAAGCTTTGGAGTCCTAGGACCTAACCTTCGTGGACTCAGAGAGGGATCTCTCTATTGGGTGCAAAGGATGTGTTCGTTTTGCTCTAGGGTTTTGATTTTAGGCTAGTTGTTAGGGGTAATGTTTGTTGATTTTTTTGGTTGGGAAAGATGGTTAAATGGAATAGGTGGAGTGAGAGTATGTCAAAGCCATGGGGCTATGGAATCAAGTGAAAGACAAGAGTGTATAAATGATGAAACAGAGTGTATTGCAGGGTCGATTTAGTGAGGTCAATGGATCCTTAAAGTGATGTATGATGTGTAGTGAACATTAAGTTTGGGAAACACTAAGAGGTATTAAAAATATATAGTTTAAAAGTTATAATCCATGAGGTAGGGCAAACCATTAAGCTAAATAAACCATAATATAAACTAATGAACATCCAAGAGAAACATTCCAGTGATACATAGAGAGCATAAGAGCTTATAACTTTAGAAAATCACCTTCAGATTTTGGGAAAACACATAAGACAATAAAAATAACTCAATTTATGGAGAGGGAACTCCTAAAAAACATATATCAAGCTATTGGGAACTCTGAAACAAGTTTGCAAGCATGGACAAAGGGCAATATCGAACGAGACCTCTTTGACTTAACCTAAAAATCAATATTTCACAGAAAGGCTTCAAGATAGGGTTTTGAAAACTTCAAATAAGTAGGGCATACCATGAATCTTACTTGTAAGCTAGCATACTAACCATACATGAAACAAAATACAATTTTTGGTGGACGTAAGGAGCAGTAAAGAATTCCTTAAGATGGCTAAAAGAGAAAGCATAAATTCTATAACAAATAGGAGGACTGAGGTGCCTCAAAGAACATGTCTCAACCTATATTTTTTTGTTTAATAGCAACCAAGAAAAATGAAACATAATGATAACAAAGGAAACAATAGAAAAATAGGAAAACATCACCATTCACCAAGCTATGGAATCCTGCAAACAAGTTTCTCCATCATCAAGCCAAGCAAGCCATTCATCCACTTCACAAAACCAATTTCTTCTCCAAGCTCATGAAACCATGTATATTTCTCTTCAAGCTCATCAAATGCCAACAAAATACATAGGGGCCTCATGCTCTATTTATGGAGAAAATGAGGACTAAAACCCTAAATGTGGTAGCAAAATGTCAAATATAGTCATAACCATGCAAGGCCCAAGGCACATAATATCCCAAGAAATAAATGCTAAAATAACTATTTGCACCTAATTATAGCTTAATTTGCCTCAAAAAACTCAAAAATATCTATTTGCAACAAATGAGTGTGTTTTGTTGACTTTTGGTCCAAAACACACTAGGTAGCCTCTCTGCGTAGTGCCACTTCAACAAAAAATAGGGTCTCTTGCAGTTGAGTTTTGAACCCCTTCCCGACACCAAATTTGGCTCCGCGATAGCCCGTTGGAAAGCCTGATGAGTCTAATTTCTAGAAATGCTTGATTTGTTCTAAGTTGATTCCATTTTCCTTTCCAAAAATTAAATCTCCCAACACTGCTCTGTGCGCAACACCTAGTCTAAAAATGAGGCAGGAAGGTCAAAATTTTGATGTTTTTGACCTTTTGAGGCGGAAAAAATGCTCCCAATGGTCTAAAAATTGGTGAGAAGAGGATTGGTGATGTGAGAAATCCAAAAATGCAAACTTTGAGAGCTGAGGTTGCACTAATGTTGTGCGTAGCGCCTAGGGTGCTACGCTCCGAGGGGTCAAAATTTGGAAAAAAACAAAAAGTTGTCCAATTTGCCTCAAAATTTGTGGAGAGGTCCCTTAAGAGGTCTTGGACACCTGTTGAGAAGCCTCAGACAAAATTCCAAGGCTGTCATGCATTTTGTCTCTTTTTAGGTCTTCTAGTTCTATGAGGGCCTTCCTTAGTTTGGCACATGCAGGCATGTTATCCCTCGAATAATGCTTTGTCATTTTATTTTCTAGGGCAAGGCCTCTCTTTACCTCCTTGAAATTCTTATGCTTCTCTTCGTAATAGTGGATGACATGTTGTGCCATCTCAAAGTCTCTTTCCCACTCCTGAAGCTGAGCATCTTTCTCCAAGAGAAGCAATCTTGTGTTCATCTCCTTGTCCTCAGTGTCAGTGTCTAAATCAATGAATTGAGGCCCTTCAGATGTCCTCTTGATCCTTTTACTTCTCCTTACCTTGACCTGTTGCTCAACTTTGTCCATATTTTCCTTGCCTTTGTCTTTTTGCCTGATATCTAGAGGAGAGATGGCCCTTTTCCTTTTTGAGGCAGCAAACACAGTGCCTTGATCCTTGATAAAGTCACAAGCCTTTTCATATTTTCCATGGCTTTCATGAGTGAATTCATGCTCCATTGGGTCACTGATTTCTTGACCTTCAACCTCATCAACATCCTTGCTTTCCTTACTATTTTGGTCACTGACATCTTGGCTCTCAAACTGACTACTATCCTCCTCACTTGGCTCATCTTGGCTTTGTCCTTCACTAAGGTTTTTTTCTTTGTCACTTTCAACATTGTCACTTTGAGTTCCTTGGAAATTTGGAGGTTGATTAATGTCATGACAGTCATGACAACTGTCATGACTATTTCCTTGCTTGTCACTAACTGTCTCATTTGTATCACTGTTTTGGTCAATGCCTTGATTTTCAAACTCTATTTTAGCACCTTTTTCACTGTGATTGGGCTCACTGTCATGCTTAAAACCATCATCCTCTTGGTTGTCTTCTTGCTCATCATCAACACTCTCTTCTGCATTTGACATTGTTTTATGAGTGTCATCATTGTCACTGTTTTGCTCCTCTCCCTCACTGTCTTTCCCTTCAGGGCTGCTATGTTCATCCTCTTCCTCTATGTCATCATCAATTTCTTCATCATTAGGCTCTGTTTCTGCCCCATTGTTTTCTTCACTTTCCTCATCATCTTCTTGATTAAGCCCTATATTTGTATCATTGTTTTTTGCCCTTGCCTCATCTTCTTCACTCTTTTACATGTTGTCATCATCTTCTTGCTCATTTTTGTTGCTATCATCATTTGTTTCTTTAGTACTTTTGTCCTCTTCTTTGTTTTCTTCATCTACCTCGGTTTTTACCTCATTGTCCTCTTCCTCATCATTGTCACATGTTTTCTCCTCATTAGGGCTACTGTTAGCTCCTTCATTTGATACATTAGGAGAAGGGATAGGAGGTGAATTTCTTTGTGGAGAAGGAAGGTGTGGAGATGATGGAGGAGTGGAGGTAGGTGGGTGTGAAGTGGAAGGAATATTATGTTGAATGAAGGCTTGGGGATTGGAAAACACATCATGTGAGATAAAATCCTCCCAAGGGATTCCTTGCTCCTTCAGTTGGTGTAAAACAATCATATTGACCAAAGAGTGGTGAAAAAGGCTCTACATTTGGTGGGCATAACTCCTCTTTTTGACCACTGAAGCCATTTTGTCAATGCTCCGGTATAGGTAGTATGGTAGGTTCAGTAACTTAACTTTGGTGAAGTGCATCAAAATCCTTATGTGATAAGAGTAAACCTTGGAGTACCTTCCCTCATAGGTGAAGTATTTGATAATCTGCCTCATCAACAAGGCATACCTCTCTAGCAGGTGGGAAAAGTGGAAGATAGCCTTTCAGCCTTTCCAACAACTAGGTTTGAGGTAGGGCTCATAATAGCTCAAGTCCAATTTCTTTTGTTTAAACCATATCTCACCAATGTCTGGTATCCTTGTGGCTTTAGCAATGGATTCAGATGAGAGTTCAAAATTCACTCCTACTAGGTTGACTTGGTTATTTTACAAACTGAGGATGAACAACCTAGTCAAATCTGAGTGGCTTTGGACTTTCTTGACTTTCTCACAAAATTGATAACATCCAACATCTTGGAAACAGGTAAGTATCATTGGAGAGGAGGTGATTTGAATGGTGTCCAAGGGGTCAAACCTATTAACCCTTCCTCCCTTGTGCTTAGGCTTGGTAGGCCTTTGACTTTCATCACTGCTGGTATGGATCTCTAGCTTCTTTAGACATGGTGACTGGTTTTAGCACAGAAGGCCTTTTTTTAAAAAAAAACTTGTTTAAGAGCTTTTAGGTCAAAGGGTGCAAAAGAGTGATGTGAGGCAAAACTTTTGCAAATGAGGGCAAGATGAAGCATCCAAGGACTTTTTTAAGTTTTTAGAGGTTAGTCTACTGGTCACTGAGTGTCTGTACATATATAATAACACTTATTTTTGCAAACCCTAACCTAAGGGGTCAAAAAATTGGTTTTTATGCAGCTTAGGGTTTGGTTATATTAGGCCAAAAGATGCCTTTCTAGATTATGCAAAGAACAGTTGGTAAGCGAGGAAAAGGAGTTAACAACCTTTTTTGACTATTTTCAAAGGAGTTGGAGGCAAAAAACATTGATTTTGGCCCTTCTTGAGAAATTTGGAACAAACCCTGTCTGTGTGTAGCGCCTGCCCAACTGCACGTTTAGGTCGGGTCGGGTTGGCCTGTTGGAGCATAGCGCCGGGTCGGAGAAGGGCCAGTCAAGCCTGTCGGAGCACAGTGTCGGGTCGGAGAAGGGCCAATAGGGCCTATTAGAGCGCAGCGCCGGGTCGATTTGGTGGGCAGACAGGCTTCCCTTGTGCCTGTGCGTAGCGCTCGCCCAGGTGCGTAGCGCCGGGCTCCCAGTGCTTAGCGTAGTGTTAAATAATACTGCGACCACCTCGTCTATGCGCAATGCCAAGGGCCAGGTACGTAGCACTAGCCTTGGTGCGCAGCACCTGAGATTTTCTCCCAACTTTGCAGAAAAACCCTCCAAACTCGCTTTCAATAGCTTCTTCTCCTTTTTGATATGACAATGAGATGTAAAAGAGGCCAAGGAGGCTTTATAGTCTTTCTTGAAAATTATTTGATGCCAAAACCCTCTTGATAAGGTTTATTTCCCTCTTTATTTCTCTCACTGTGATTTTTTGGCTTTTTAGTCATGTAGGTGTCAGTTTGATATCAAAATGGATTTTTCTTTTGCAGGAGTAGCTTGATGTCTCTCTTGTGCTCACACAAAACCCTTCAATCAAGTTTAAACATGTCCCTTCAAACCACCTTGAAAAATGAAACCTCTTTATGATAATTTGACACTTGAAAACAATAGATTTTTGTGATATTTAGACATATTTTCCTCTGATTCACCTTCTGTCTTGTTTTCTCTCTAAAACAGTGAAAAACCTCATAGCATAAAAAACCTTAATATCAAGCATCAATAGCCCCTTTAGTCTCTATGCGGGCCATCATTGTGAAATACATTTGGTTTGCTTATCTTTCTCAATTTTCTTGTAGGTATTTTATCTTGACATTCCTACAGAAATGTCATTTTATGGCTAACCTATCTCTTGCAGAATATTCATTTGATAGGGAGACCCTTGTTGAAGGTTTTACTACTCTGCTATAAATTAGTGACATATTTGTTCTTTAGACCACTTTGACAATGATGTTGGTCTATTGAGAGAGGCAAGCTAGTTTAAACCCTTTCTTGTGTCTTTCATGGCCACTTCTGTGCTTTGATATGCCTACACAATTTCTTCCTTTGATCACGGTCTCTTTTGAACTTGGACAACTCATTTTATCAGTAATGACCCATGTTTTCCATAGTTGCCTCCTTTGGCAATTTATTCCCTCATGCTTTCCTCCTTGAATTCTTTTAATATGTTTGTATCCTTTGTTTGAGAAGACAAGCCTTGAACTGATATTTCTATCTCTTTTTGCAGATACCCTTTAGTGAATTGGGGTACTGGTGTTTGAGTCCGCCTTCTTAGATCCCTTTATCTTTCTGATTTCAACCTTTGATGACGTGGAGTCAAATTCTCTCTACAAAATCCTAGAGGGCTGCTTGAAACCCTTTGAAACCATGTATTGTTATGAAGGAGGTTCTATTATCACTCTTTGAACAATTTTGTCAATTTTCCCAAACTGTGAGGTTTTAGGGCTGCTTAGGAAAAAGTAAACAGTGTTGTCTTCTAAGTTCTCTGAAACTTTCTCAAACTCATTCATCATTTCTAAAAGTCTTCAAAGTGCCCTTGATGGAATTTGAGGTGATATTTGCTTCTTGCAGCCCTAGTACTGATTTACTGCTTAGTCAAAACAATCATAAACCCTGACTTTCATCAACCATATGCTTGTTTCTTTCTTATTGCTATGAATGGTCCTCTTATGACGATTTTTCTCTTTACCTTACCTATTACTAGTTTGATGGTTATTTGATCCTCTTGCATAAATGTGAGAAAAGGGAAGCTGTCCCTTTACAAGATTCATGCTTTTTTAGGCCAAAATACTTCCTTGAATGACCTTTTTTATCAGCTTGGACAAGATCACCTGTCCTTTTCTTCTTTTAATGTATTTCCTTCATATAGGAAAAACAGAGTTTGTAGGGCACCAAATCCACCCTATGACTTTGCAAAAACCCTAGGTGACCTAGTGGAGGCCTTCTTGGACTTGGTTTTTGGACTGAGACCTAGAATTTTGGATCATCAAGTGCAAGATAGATTTTATGATAGACTGATGTATTGAAGATCCAAAATACAATGTACTTGATTTATCTAAAGAATCTACACAGATAGTTTGAGACTGTCAGTGTTTGAGAGTACTTTGGGAGACACAACAAGGCTGTTTGATTGGTGGGTTTAAGTAACAGTGGGGGGTTTTTAGGCAAAACAAGACAGAGGATTTGGGCCAAAGGTGAAAGCATATAGACAGGGAGAATGACATAAGCCACTAATGGGTTTTCTGGGAATAATAAACAATGCTAGACATGATGGAAAGATGAAATAGTGAAAAAAGTATTTTTAAGGATGATGAAGGCAATGAAATTTCTAGAACACATGTTCAAGAACTTTGCTTCTAGCAATCTAGGGAAAACATTTAGTCATCTATGCAGGAAAAAATTACTGATGACTAACACTGCCTGTCCTCGATTTCTCCACCGTCCTGTGGAACATCACGCACAAAGCTTGGTTGCCACATGGAAAGCCTGAATCCTGTTGGGTATTGACAAAAACCTTGTTGGGCTTAATCTTCTACTTGAAGGGTTCTCGCACAGCTCTACTATGGCACCTCCACACATCGTTTTGCTTCCAAAAAAATTGTTGTTGCTTTCAAACCAGTTGCTACTGCTTTCAAACCACCTGCTGCTACTTTCAAACCACCTGCTGCTACTTTCAAGCTAGTTGCTGATGCTTTCAAACCAGTTGTTGCTGCCCTTCGCAGAACTCAAAAAACAAATTGACGTCATTGAAGAAATATTGGAGCACTAATTGCAAGTAAGTGAGTCTTATTCTGAGGGTTTGTTTACTCGTAATATTATGCTCTATGGTGTTGTTGGAATGCCTCAACATGTCATTAAAGCCTTCTATCAAATGAAAAACCTAAACATTTCATCGACTGTCAAGTCCTTTAATGCCCTACTCACTGCCCTTGTTGAATCTAGAAACCTTAAATTGGTTCATAATTTCTATAAATATATAGATAGCTTTGGTATATCAAAAAACCTAAAAACTTACAATATTGTAATGAAGGTTATTTGTGAAATGAATGAGCACGAGTCTACATTTTCATTCCTAGAAAAAATGGGAAAAAAATGTTGTGAACCTGGTATATTTACCTATAATACTCTATTATCTGCCTTGTGCAAGAATGGGAAACACAAGGAAGTCGTAGATCTTTTGGGAAAAATGTTGGAAACTTGCCCTCCGAATGTTTCCACATATAATATTAGGATATCTAAACTTTGTGCATGCCCTAAGGCCAGGGACGGTGAAAATATTTTGGATGAAATGGTTTCCAAAGGGCTGAATCCAGATATTATCAGCTTCAATACACTGATTCCTGGTTTTTGTAAGGAGAATAATTTGGCAGAGGCAAAGAGGATTTTTACTGATATGTCTAGTAGGGGTTGTGATCCGAATGAAGTGAGATTTTACACCCTCATTTACTTTCTATCAAATCAATGGCATTTTGACAGAGCTTATGAGTTATGCAGAGAGAGCATGCATACAAATTGGATGCCCTATGTAGGCACAACATATATGCTTATCGATGGAATGGTAAAAAAACAAGATTGAAAATGCTCACAAGGTGGACAAGGGAATGAAGAAGATGCGCCCTGCTTCTTACCTTAGGTCATGGGGAAATATTTGATCAGGAATCTTAGAGAGCAGGCTTACTACTTGCAGAGATATAAGAGAAAGGAGCTAACAAAAGAACAACTATCCCAAGCTAGCTTATCACCATACTAAGTTCCCTAGCCTAAGACTTTCCATTTTAGAGGAGGAAAATCCACCTGAGCCTATCACAGTTGGATGGGAGATGGTCATCACAGACTAAGAGCTTGACATTAGTGCTTGGGGGCCAACTCGATTTCTCCACCGTCCACGAGATCAGTGTTGTGGAACGCCTCGATTTCTCCACCATCCATGAGATCGGCACTGTGGACCGCTGTGCACAAATCTTCAATCTGAGGTGCTTGAGAGAACACATAGCTCTTGTAGGGCATGCTTATGCCAGAGTGAAGGATGACAAACCCACTCAGCCACACCCTCCTCAGAATGGTAGTGGGAACGAGAAATCTGATCAGAATGACAGTGGGAATGAGAAGCCCCCTTCAAAGGATTTGCAAAGCTGCAATGATAATGTTACTATTTTGGGGAATCCCACTACTTCACACAAAGAATTATGAGAGGGATGATGTTATACTTATAAAATTTCTTCGTGCCATAGATTTTAGTTGGGTGAATGATGCATTCATCATGTTGCAGAATAGTGTGGCATGGAGGAAGGCATTTGGAGCTGACAGTATAGTTGAAGAGGATCTAAAATTTTATGAGAATATGAATTCAGTGGAATTCATGCATTGTTATGATAAAGTGGGCCACCCTATGTGTTATAATTATTTTGGGATTTTTCGAGACAATGAGCTCTATGAGAAGATATTTGTAGATCATGAGAAGCTGAAGAAGTTTCTGAGATGGAGGGTCCAAATTCTGGAGAAGGGCATCAATATCCTTGACTTCAAGCCTGGTCGTGTCAATGCCATGATTCAGATCACATATCTTAAGAATATGTCGAAGAGAGAATTGAGAGCTGCATCAAACCAAATTCTTGCACTATTTCAAGATAACTACCCAGAGATGGTAGCAAGAAAGGTCTATAGCTACTCAAAACAGAAATTTTTTTTCCTTTTCCGAGCTTGCCTAGAACAATCTATCTGAATGACTATAAATGATCAAAAGGATGATGTTAGATGTCCTTGTAGATCTGGTGTTTTGAGAATTTTGGCACACCAAAAATTGGAATTTCTGATGCGTCTCTAGATATTTATTACTTTACATATGGTTGCTAGTTTCAAATGGTGTCAAATTACATATATCTTCGGCCCAGATTGAAAAAGGCTAAAAGTTACAATATATATTTTATAGAGAGGTTATTTTTATATAGGGATCTAATAGAGATCTTTAGGTAGATTTGGTTTTATATATTTTGTATTAAATAATACAATAGTTTCCCATAAAATATTTGAGTATGGACATTTAATTATTAGTTACTCGTATTGTGAAAATGCAATAGTATTCCTAGAAAACCTTATGTATAATGAGTATATGGACATATTATTTCCTTTGCCTTTTTCCCTTTCGAAAGGCTTCAAAAAACATGTCGAGATGGGCTACACTGCAAGGAATGGTCTTCCTTTGGCCCAGGTGCATGAAGTATATCTACTTCATCAAAATCACTCAAGGCTTCCACTGGGCCTCTTTCTTTCTGAGGTTCCTACCATTTGTGTGTCAGAGCAGACCACAACTAGAATGGAAACCTAGTCAATGGTTTAACACTATGTCAATCTTACCAATGAGATGACTATAAGCTATGGTGCCTATGTCCTCCAATTGTTATTTTTTTTTCCTTATTGATTAAGAGAGTCTATACAATGCTAACAGGTATGAGGAATTAACACATATTTGTGTGGTGTTTTAGTAAGTGAAAAACACTTCTCTCAAGTTTTCCTTGTATCAACACATTTCCAGTTTTGTTTCTTGAATCATAGTTTTTTTAATCTTAGTGGACCTTTGCGACCTTTTAAATTTCACCCTCATTGTCTTTTTCACCCAGAATTACATGGTTTAGAGATGGAGGAGCGTATATAGTAATTTCGTTGTATGGTCACAATCTTCCCTCAAGGGTTTTGTTTTTCATGGTCAATGTAATGGTTACTTCTTTTTTTTCAAAGGGAAATCTCATCACATTTGAAGATGGTATCTAGATTCCCAAATAAGGCCATTGGCATAGATTAGTGCACCTTACCCAGCGAGGTTTAACAAGGCACCTCCTAGTATGGAACTAAACAAATTCTCAGCAATATGGTGACAACCAGTTGAGATATAACCCCTTGTGTTAAGGTATCCCCCACTGTCACATAATACAGTGAGGGAATTAGGCTTTTCACAAGAAACTTATGGAGGAAACCCTTTCTTTCTATCTTATCCCAAAACTTTGAAGAAAATGAAATCACTCTATGAAGTATAGTAATGGACTATTTTATATTTCTAGGACTTGAATTCCAATCTCATCAATTGTAGACTACAGATCCTCCAACATTCTACCTTTGGGTTGTGAATTTGAATTGTCATTGCCTTTGCCAAAATTCAAAATGACATGATTTCAAGTACAATGTTGAATAATTTCTCCAATCTTGCTAATTGTCAAGTATTCCATATGTAATTAAGTATTTTTTATATATTCAGTTTGCAAGCATGGGATTTTTTTGGGCCCTATAAGGTCGAGGATATTATACTTAGTTTATAAAATAGACAAATCACCTCTTATTTAGTATTCTCTCTATTTTTTAGGTGTTCATCAATGTCCAATTGTATTTCAGTGCATTGTACTCCATGTTGAGCCATTTCTTGACACATCATACCAAGATCAAATTTGTAATTGCACGTGAAGGAAAATTCCCAGAGACCTTGTACAAATATGTGAAATTCCTTCTCTGATGTAATGAAAATATGCTCAACCTCAATTGAGGACTCTGATTATATATGATAGAATAAAGGATATATTCAATGAATTTTCCTAGAAACTTATTTGATAGTTGATTTTACTTCTAGATTTATATCTCCAGAGAATGTGCCTATACAATATAGGGGACTTAGCAGGACCAAAGATGTATATTTTGGACCTCACATGCCTACAGTAGAGTTTTCCATTAGAGATGGGGAGAAAATCAATCTTGAGATCGAGGGAGTGGAGGTAATGTACGTCAAAAATTGCTCAATTTTGCAGATTTGTATTGTCCTTCTTGCCACCTTCGATGTCATTGAATTGTATTATGGACAGAGAATATAATGCAGGGGCGTGATATGCAATCGCGACCTTTACCATCAGAGATGCCCCGCCCCCCCTATTTTGTAGGTAGTAGAATCGAATTTGTAGGAATCCCCAAAATACATTTAAAAACTTGTTAGACACAAGGGCTTGCTAAAAATTGAGGTGATAGTTGTTACCAAAAATTTAAAGCCAAAAAAGAGAGAAAAGCACTCAGCTTACCATCCCAGAGTATAGCAAGCCTCCACGTTTCTAGCAACTACTCATTTCTTTATGAAGCGATGAGCTCCCTCACACCAGCTAGATGCCTTTACAGAGAACGCTGAGATGGAGGCTTTTACTAAAAAAAGCTGGTGGAAACCCATTTCATGGAACCTCTTGCATATGCACAAAAAAAAATAGTAAGGCCCAGTAGTTTAGATCGAATCGAACAAAAAAATAGGAAAATGAAAAGGGTATTCTACAAACGGTAGCTGGTGGAGATGAATAATCGTGTTGGCATTCATAGCCCAAAAAAAATTCACATACAAATACAAATAGACATTTCTTAAAGAGCTTCCCGAATTATCCACAGTATTAAGGAACATGTCTATCTGTATTAAGGAACAAATAGACACTAAGAAGAAGTGATAAATATGGTCCATGGCACAATGCTTAACCATTTTCTACAACTCCCTAATGATTTTCAACTAGTGTGCTTTCCTGGTCCTCAAGCCATTTGATTGTGTTTTGTTTTGGATACTGTATAGAGTTTTTGGATATCGTATAGAATTCTATGCTAAATCTATGCCCAAGGGATTTATATTAGGTTAAAAAGTGTTTATTTTTTTAACAAGCCCAATTTTCTTAGTTTACTAAGCGTTGTGGCTTCTGAATTTGCAGGTCACTTTTTTTATTTTGATCTTTAAATACATTATAAATGTACATATCTGTTTATATTAATAGGAAACATTTTATCAAACTATCTGATCAAACATTTGATTGGTAGTGAGCCAAATAATGCTTACCAAAGGCTGCTAATTTTCAAGGCTCAGAAATCAAATTTGATAACCCAGCGCAATTCTAAGCAATGTTTGCTTCTTCTAATGCCACTATGAAATGATAAATTTAGCACCATCGTTCCCTTTATTTATTTCACATGCTACTACAATTAGGTAGGTGCTTAAATAATGTACGGAAAAAATAGGTTTTTCCTCTGATAAATTTTATCCAAACTTATCAGCACTAGGAAATGGTGCCTTGATCCCTAAATACCAAGGAAAAGTGAAAAAGAAATTTCTCAGAGCTTGTATAGTTTCTTTTAGACTAGTTGAAAGTACTTGAAACTGTTGAATTTGGCCAGTGTAATTTCATAAGTTCATAACAGAGACATTATTTTCAACTTTTTGTTTCTGTAAGAAGCACAATATTTTGCATCGTCATTTAGTGTTCAATAAACTATGATGGATTGATGTATCTATATTTTTTCATCAAGTTGACTAAATGCTTCTTCAAATTATGTGCCTCAAACTAAAGAGGTGTTTGCACCTCTTCAAAGTGCATTTATGCGTGATTTTTGTTCTCTTCGAAGCTCAAGTGCCTTATAGTAGCTCGATCATATAGAAGATAGAAAAATTCTATTATCAGAACTTATCTAATTTTTAATGATAAATTCAAATAGAGATATTATGATTATGAGGTGTTTTAACTTCTTTCACAGTAAATGTTTTGTTGAAAGTGTGGTCTTTTGTTATTTAAAATGTGTTTTTGAATGCATAAATGTATTTAATGCTCTGAAAAAACTTGGTGTGCTCAAATTATGCAGATTCCATACCTCAAAATTGTGGTTTTAACAAATCTTTGATTTTGGATTATTGATTAAAAATATATAATAAAAAAAAACGCCAAAACTAAGATGATCTAAAACTATATAATCCAAAAGCTACAGTTTGATATAGAATTGATGTCTGGCATAGAATTGAAGAAGAAGAAGAAGAAGTTATTTTAACATCCACGAAGCTAAAGATAACTTATGGAACACATTGTTTCTTTATCTAGCTCTTGTATCTAGCCCTATCTCACCACAGGGCCAAAGCAACAAAAGCCATATATATATTTGCAGCAGAAATTACTATTTGTGCATGTGATGCTGAATTGAAAAAGCAAAAAACGCTGAAGGATGCAATAGATTTTTAAGAAAATAAAAAGAAAGACAACAAAAATTTGGCTAGAGTGCAAGCTAATTGTAGTAGAGTTTTGGTCATAATTCGTGATAAATTAGGGAAAGCTAGAAGACAACGAGAACATTTGAGTACATTAAAAAATAAAGGTGTCTACAAAAGAAAAATAATCTCGCATGGAAGATGTATCCCCACTCCCCGGTGTTACTTTGCACCTCTCGGTGCAAATGCTAGTTTATTGCTTTATTAGATATAACGTCCATAAAAAGGGTTTCATTAATAAATTATGTTATCTTTACTAGTTTATTGGTTTATAGAAAATATATTTTTCTATTTTTTATTATTCTTGAAAAAATTTCATACATTTATCTGATTCTCCGATGCCATTTCACTAGTTCATTTGAGATAACATTCGGCAAGAGGGTTTCAGTAATATATGCCCACTAATTTATTGGTTTACAGAGAACATATTTTTTCAAAATTTTCATTATTAAAAAATAAACAAAAACATTGTTTCCTTGTACTGGTTTACCGGACCCAAATATAAGACATCCTTAAGATTTTCCATTATTTAGAGAATAATCATTATCACTCGCACTCAAATCTAAGGCATCTTTTAATTTTTCCATTATTTAAAAAAAATGAAAAAGTGCCCTTTTCACTACTTTACTGATTTGTTGTTTTATTCAAGATCACAACCAATATAAAACATTATTGAATTTTTCCCTTATTTTAGAACAAAATAAATAACAAATTGTGTTTGTTTATTTTGTGTGCCAAGTAGGAGGGTTTCAATAATAAATTTCCAGTTGGTTCGCCAATACTAGGCTTTTTGGCTGGTGCCACAACAGGTATTGGACTGCTATCGGCTGATAGCAGCCTGACAATAGTGATTGCTGAAAGAGTATCTATCATCGGATTTGTAGTTTTTGAAATTAATCCCAACCAACGCACTAAATAAATTGGCAGCAACCATACCTCAGTTAATGTTTTTTGCAGGTGAAGATAGAGTTTGCAGAGAAGGACAAGAATCAAGCATAGTCAATGTGTATGGGCAAACATTTAAATCCACAAGCTTATATACTTCACTCAATTTCCGTAATTTTTAGAAAATGGTGTCTGGGCATCACTATGTATTAAATATTTCCCACCACATCACCTAACTCTTCATCACACTATGCACCTCGCAAGGTTTAGCCTTTCTGCATAGCGCAATTTCCGAATCCCACAAACTTTGTGATGTGATATGGTGGGACCCCTTTAGTATACATTCCATATGTGATATCATTTCCACGATGATCCTTTGCTTTTCCGCTTTACCTTTACCCTTGCCTCTTCGCATCGTCAACTTCTCAGTGCGTCACACATCGCGCTTCGCAGGATTTAGAACTTACCTCTTTTTCCCCGCTCCCAAACCTTGTAACGTTTGGATGTGATATCACCATCGCATATTGTAGATCAGCTAGTTATAAATTTATGGTTAAGACATCGCAGTTAAATTTTGTAAGTTGCGATGCGATGCAATTGCATATCGCAATGCGCAAAGCTCAGGAGGATAAGCGCCCAGGTAAATGTTGAAGCCACCAAAATGCGAAGTGAGAAATGGGCGCGGATGCGATGTGGTTCAAAGTTGAAACCTGAAAGGTTTCAAGTCCACTCGTACAAGGTCTTTGTACTTTTTTATGAAGAAATGGCTAACACGGCAAAAGGACGATTTCTGTGTTTACTTATCTGGTCCAGCATTGAATTAGCATTGAATTTTGAAGCTCCACCACTCTGTATTTAAAGTTATGTTTTTTATATGATTTTGTAGAAGTAGAAGAAGCAAATGAATGAAAACAAAACTTCTTTTGTTTTATATCTATGTGTGTGTGGCTCTCTGCATTTTTTGTGAGTAACTATGCTGCCATTGTTTAAAGTAATTTCCGCATATGTCTGTGTGTTGAGGGAAGAGCATTTCCCCTTGATTCTTTAAATTTAAAACATAGTATCAGAGCGGGTTTAATCTCTCAGTGAAAGAAAGTGTTTTTACAGAAGAGATGAAATATTTTTTTTAGAAACATATTCTCCAGCAGTGAGAGTTTTTACACAGTCAAAATTTTTTTTTTTTACACAATGAAAATGGAAGCAACAAGCACAAGCTTGACTAATCCAAAAATACCACAGTTTAATGGGAAGAATTATGATTATTGGGCTACTAAAATGAAGGCTTTGTTCTCTTCTCAAGTTATTTGAGAGCTGGTGGAGAATGGATTCCAAGAACCAGTAGATGCAGAAACATAAAATGATTTGACACAAGCAGAAAGAGATTTGTTGAGGGAAAAAAAGAGGAAGGACTCCAAAGCCCTCTTCTATATTTTTCAAGTAGTTCATGAAATTATTTTCCCTAGGGCTGCAACAACAAAGAAGTCCAAGCAAGCATGGGGTACCCTCCAGACAACCTACAAAGGCATGTCAAAGGTGAAGACAAAAAACTACAAATTCTGAGAAGAGCTTTTGAAACATTATGTATGAAAGAGTCTGAGAATATAGACTCATTATTTACACATGTAATTGGGATGGTTACCCAAATCAGGTCTCATGGTGAGACTTGAAGAAAGGAGAAAAGTTGAGAAAGATTTGATAAGTATGCCATCGAGGTTTGATGCCATAGTTGTAGCCATAGACGAGACAAAGGATCTCTCACAGTTTTTAGTGGATGAGCTTCATGCATCACTGATGTCTCATGAGCATAGATTGAATAGAGCAAAAAAATCATCATTGGAGCATGCATTCAAGACACAAGTTTGTGTTGTTCAAGGTATAGGTCGAGGAAGACCAAACTACAGAGGAAGAGGAGGAAGTCCACACAGAGGTGGAAGAAGCAGTCCTTCAAGCTCAAGTGGAAGGGGAAAAAATCAAAATCCAAGTCAAGGCCCAAGCCAAACTCAAGCACAAGGTCAAACGTATGATAAATCTCAAGTTCAATGTCATTATTGTAAAAATAATGGTCATTATGCAAATTAATGTAGAAAGAAGCAATATGGCATGGGTAGAAAACCAAATGCAAATTTCATAAAGGAAAATAAGAACCATGATAACTTGTTTTTAGCTTGTATTGTAGCACAAGAAAAACAAGCGGATGTATGGTTCTTAGATTCAGGATGTAGCAACCACATTTCTGGAAATGTAGAAATGCTTTCAAATCTAGATGAAAGTGTGAAATTAGAAGTAATATTGGGGACTGATAGCAAGGTCTTTGTCATGGGAAAAGGAAGAGTAGACATACTAACAAAGAATGGACATAATAAGTTCATGTCAGATATTTATTTTGTCCCTAGTTTGAAACATAACCTCCTAAGCATTGGATAGCTCATGCAAAAGGGATACAATGTATTTTTTAAAGATGATGTATGCACAATCTTGGATAACCCTCCAAGTAGACAGCTCATTGCAAAAGGTCATATGACAAACAATAGAATTTTTCCTCTCAAGCTAAGAATAGATTTGAAGGAAGAAGGTATTGTAGCAGTTGTCACACAAGAAAACGTTTAAGATGAAGTCAAAGATGAAAATTGGTTATGGCACTTGATATTTGGTCATCTCAACTTCATAGGTTTGAATTTGTTGCACAGGAAAGGTATGGTGAAGGGATTTCTACTCATAGAAAAACCAGACAGCCTATGTGAAGGATGCATCTTGGGAAAACAACATAGAGAATCATTTCCAGCAGGAATGTCAACAAGGGCAAAGGAACCTTTGGATATTTTCCACTCAAATTTATGTGGACCAATGCAAACACCTTCATTTGGTAGAAGCCATTATGTTTTGACATTCATATATGACGAGACAAGGAAGAAATGGGTCTATTTTCTAAAACAAAGAAGTGAAGTGTTTGACCGCTTCCGCCACTACAAATCTCTTGTTGAGAAGAAAAGTGGACACTACATAAAAGTGTTGAGGACTGATAGAGGTGGCGAATATATCTCAAGTGACTTCCTACGTTTTTTCAGGGAGCATTGAATTCACAAGAAATTTACAGCAAGGTATACACCTAAGAAAAATGGTGTCGTGGAAAGAAAGAATAAGACAATCATGGAAATGGAAAGGAGTATATTGAAGGAAAAACATTTTCCAAATGATTATTGGGCTGAAGCTATCACTTCTGCAGTGTATATCATTAATAGGTGTCCAACCAAAAGTGTCATGAATAGAGTTCCTGAAGAGGCATGGAGTGGAAGAAAGTAATATGTCACTCACATGAGAGTGTTTGGGTGTGTGGCATATGCACATGTCCCAGATGAGTTGAGGAATAAGTTGGACAACAAGGGGGATAAATGCATATTTGTTGGATACAATGATGAATCCAAGGCATATAAGCTTTACAATCCATCAACTAATAAGGTAATAATCAGCAGAGATGTTCAGTTCATATAAGAGGAAGGATGGGATGGAGGTTTAGAGAAGACAGTCAATGTGAAGACATGTATGTCACATGAAGACAAAGAGGAATTGACTACAACAAGTAATTCCTCAATACTGACTCCTCCTCCACCCACACAAGCTCACCAAAGAACACCGAAAGAAAGTAATAGGATAGCATTGCGGAATCAAGTAAGTGCTTCTCAAAGCACACCACAAAGTTCCACAACTCCATCTACTTCAAGAGAAACACCAAGCTCATCTTCAACAAGCATAAGAAGACCAAGATTCATAAATTTAAGTGAAATATATGAGCAAGAATAAGTTGATAATAGTGTTGGTCTGAATTCTTTATTTGCATTAGTCTGTCATGTATATGACCCAATACACTTTGAAGATGCAGTCAAAGAAGATAAATGGGTTGAGGCAATGAATGAAGAAATAGGAGAAATAGAAAGGAATGACACATGGGAGTCAGTGGACCTTCCGCAAGGTAAAGAAGTCATTGGAGTGAAATGGGTCTATAATACCAAGAGCAACATTGAGGGCAGGATATAAAGGCATAAAGAAAAGCTAGTTGTCAAAGGCTACAAGCAGCAGCATGGAAGATACTATGAGGAAACCTTTGCCACAGTCGCAAGGATGTAGAAAATGCATAAAGTGTTGTCTATAGCAGCAAAAAAAAAAAACGCAAAGTTTATTAAATGGATGCAAAGTCAGCATTCTTGAATGGAGTACTGAAAGTGGAGGTGTATGTGGAACAACCTCATGGTTATGAGGTAGAAGGTCAAGAACACAAGATGTGTAAGTTGCGGAAATCTCTTTATGAGTTGAAGTAAGCACTACATGCATGGTACAGTAGGATATATGCCTACTTGATGGAAAATGGGTTCGAAAAATGTGTTGGTGAACCTACTCTCTACATTAAAGAAAGTGACAGTAAGATTCTTATTGTTGTTTTGTATGTAGATGATTTGATTTTTACAAGTAGTGATGATCTTCTCATTGATGATTTCAAAGCAGTCATGAAAAGTGAGTTTGAAATGATTGAATTGGGGTTGTTAAGATATTTTTTGTGCATAAAAGTGAAGAAAACAGAAAATGGAATTTTTACCTCTCAAGAAAAATATGTTGCAGAAATTTTAGAGAGGTTTAATATGCAGAACAACAAGTCATCACCAAATCCAACAGTCATGGGGTTGAATTTGATCAAGGAATATTGCAGCAACAATGTCAATCAGACATTATACAAAAACATGGTGGGTAGCCTAATGTATTTGACTGCAACTAGGCCTGATATAATCTATGCAGTAAGTCTAGTGTCGAGATTCATGGAGACACCCAAGGTGACACATTGGAAAACAACCAAAATAATTTTAAAGTATGTCAATGGGACGAAGGAGTATGGTGTTTTTTACTCCGCAACAGATGATTTTAGGCTGATTGGTTACACTGACAGTGATTGGGTAGGAAGTGTTGATGACAGAAAGAGCACATCAAGAGATGTTTTTCATTTAGGTTCGGGAGCCATATCATGGGCTTCCAAGAAGCAGCCATTAGTTTCATTATCAACAAAAAAATTGTAGTATGTCGCCACAACAGCAACAACGTGTCAAGTAGCTTGGATGAGAAGGATGTTACGGGATTTATGTCATGAACAAGAGAAAGAAACCACTATTTTCTGTGATAACAGTTTAGCAATTGCACTATCAAAGAATTATGTTTTCCACAAAAGGACAAAGCACATTGATGCTAAATATCATTTCATAAGAGAACTAGTTAACAATGGTGAAACAGTTTTGCAACATTACAGGTTAGAGGAACAATTTGTAGACATCTTCACAAATCCATTGGCACGTGAAAATTTTGTTTGTCTTAGAGATTTTTTGGGAATGGCCAATGGTGGCAGTGGTGATTAAGTGGGAATGTTGGAAATTTATCCCAACCATCGCGCTAAATAAATTGGCAGCAACCATACCTCAGTTAATTTTTTTTGCAGGTGCGAATAACGTTTGCAGAGAAGGACAAGCTTCAAGCATAGTCAATGTGTATGGGAAAAAAATTAAATCTGAAAGCTTATATACTTCACGCAATTTCCGTAATTTTCATAAAATGGTGTCCACCATCACTATATTTTAATTCTTTCCCGTCACGTCACCTACCTCTTGATCGCATTGTACCTTGCAAGGTTTAGCCTTTCCGCATAATGCAATTGCCGAATTCTACAAACTTTGCGATGTGATATGGTGGGACCCCTTTAATATATATTTCATACGTGATATCATTTCCGCAATGAACCTTTGATTTTCCTCTTTACGTTTACCGTTACATCTTCGCATCGCCAACCACTCAGCGCGTCGCACATCATGCTTCACAAGATTTAGAACTTACCTATTTTTCCCTAGTCCCAAACCTTACAGCATTGCGATGCGATATTTCCATCACATATCGCAAATCGGAAAGTTATAAATTTATGGTTAATACATTGCGGTTAAATTTTGTAAGTTGCGATGTGATGAAATCACATATCGCATTGCACAAAGCTCAGGAGGATAAGCATCTAGGTAGATTTTTAAGCCGCTGAAATGCGAAGTGTGAAATGGGTGCGGATGCAATGTGGTTCAAAGTTGAAACTTGAAAGGTTTCAAGTCCCAACGTACAAGGTATGTGTGTTATTTTATGAAGAAATGGCTAACACATCAGAAGGAGGATTTCTGCGTTTACCTGTCCGATCTAGCATTGAATTAGCATTGAATTTTCAAGATCCGCCACTTTGTATTTAAAATTATGTTTTTTATATGATTTTGTAGAAGTAGAAGAAGGAGATAAATGAAAAAAAAACTTATGGTTTTATATCTCTATGTATGTGGCTCTATGTATTTTTTGTGAATAACTGTGTTGCCATTGTTTAAAGAAATTTATGCATATCTCTGTGTGAACTGTGTGTTGAGGGAAGACCATTTCCCCTTGCTTTTCTCAATTTTCAAACATGCAGGAGTTATGGTTTACATGTGTTTGGTGGATCTTTATGCTGCATATTTTTCCAAGTCAGAGACGCAAAAAGAAATGGACGCTTGAGTTATGGGCATACATGGATTTCCTTTTGGGGTTGGAGGATTTCTTTTCAGTCACCAAATGGACTTGAAATTACCATACCGTAGCTATTTCACTTGGTGGTATATATATAAAGCCGAAGGATTTTGAATTTTGGAAAGAATACTATACCATGATTCCGTTGCCTGCGAGACCTTATCGTTTACATATATGTATAACTGAATTTATACAACTGAAACCATGATTATGTTGCTTGGGGAACTTTATCTTTTACATATATGTATAACTCAATTTATATGACTGACTGTAATATCTACTAGTCTGGCCTTAAATATAATAAAGAAAAACTTATTTTAAATTTCATGAGGCTTAAGATAGCTTATGGGATAGATTGCTTCTTTATCTGGCTCTTGTATTCGGCCCTTTCCTTGTGAAGTTTCACAATACACTCCCCCAACTTCTCGACAAACCCCTATATGAATAGATTATCCCATAAGCTAGCTGCAAAAATATCTGCATAACTTTCCATGTTGTCTTTGAAGGCCTCACATTCTAAAATGAAATGTTCTTTTGTTTCCACTTTTCCAGAAGATCAAAAAATACACTCTTTCCTCCCACACATTTTTTGGCCTTTTAGAGCACCATGTTTCACAACTAAGTTGATGAGAATCTGTCATTAATTGAATAATAAGAATTTTGGCTCTCCAAAAAATATTAGCACCTATGTACACTTTTTATTGAAACATTCTTGTTGAAATACTTTATTAAAACATTTTGAAAAGTCTTGAATTTACATGTGTTTAAAATTTTGAAAAAGAAATTGTATGCTTAACCATAAATAAGTCAATATGGTAATAAGGGGATTTTAATTAATAAAAATAATAAATTGGTTGAAGTTTATGGTTAAAATTTAGTAGTTTAAATTTCACATGTAGAGCAAAATTTTATATCAAGAAGTTTATATTATTTAAAATTGATTTCAATGTTAAAAAAATGACAAAAATTTATAAAAACTTGGAATTATTAAAATTGTTTTATTCAATAGTCTAATTTTAATAATAAGAAAAAAAAAATATTACAAAATTAAAACTCAAACTAGTTAATAATAAAAAAAACAAACCATTACAAATTTTAAAACTCAAACTGGTTGAGCATTCTAATTTGAATTAAAAAAAAACTCAAATTTGTCGTGCATTTTTATTTTAATTTGAATAAAAACTAGAAAAATAAATACAACTATAAAATTAGCATATTTAGATCAATAAATATATATATTTGCATTTATAAACTAATAAAAAAAAATTAAAAACTCAAAAACAGGTTATTCCTTTATCTTGAAATCTATTTCACCTATATGGATTCTTTTTTCAAAAAAATTCAATCCTACCATGGAAGGGATTTGATGGACAGCACCACCCTCTTTGAAAATTTGAGATTTTCTAGGGCTAAATCCTTTCAAACCTATCATTTTTAAAAATCTACTCATTTTCCCTAATCCTCCCAACTTTTCAATGAACATTTGGCATCTACCCCTGATGATGGACTCACTTAGGAAGTCCGAACGTTGGGTCATTAAAAACTCAGAAACAGGTTATTCCTTTATCTGGAAATCTATTTCCCCTGTATGGATTCTCTTTTCAATTATAATATATATTTTTTAAATTATAATCATAATTAAAGTTATATTTAGTTTTAAACTATAATCATAATTAAAATTATATTTAGTTTAATTGTTTTTCCTTTGTTAAATATAATATATATATTTTTACATTATAATTATAAGTTTAATTGTTTTTCTTTTGTGAAATTATTACATTTTATTTTAAAAACCTGTAACTTCTAACAAATTGTCTCCCTAAATCATAACATGCAAATCTTAAGATAAACATTAAAAATGAAAAAAAAAAAAATTCTTAATGTTGAGTTTCACAAATCCTTTACATTTTTACTTGATATATTAAAGCAACAAGTTGCACAAATGACACAGTAACAAGGTTTTGAATAGGGAATTTGAGGTAATTTTAGGTTACAGATATTTTTCTAAAGATATAAGGATCAAATTGAGTTTGATTTATAGAGTGAGTTAGTAAACTTAACTGCTGTATCTCTTATTTATAAATGGCGCCCAGCAAATCCATAAATTTAAATCGGTGTATTTCATTTTAAAAATTTTGAATTACATATCTACATAAAACTAGTAAAATACATTTTAAAAAGTTTAAATCGCATACTCCTAACATGGAACTAGCTAAAATAACCTCTTCAATTATGTATAGAATCATGTCAATTCATATATTTGTTTAAATTTAAAATGCACCAAATCTATAGCCATTATTATTAACATTGTTATGTCATATTCATGATTTTTTTTTTTAAATCATTTGGCCGCACATTTACCTACCTTGATTGACCAATATACTTGTTTATTGCTTTTTCACACATAAACAATATTGTCATTTACTTTACTTGGTTAACAAATATACGTGTTTATTGTTTTTTCATACCTAAACAATATGTCGTCTCTTACTATACCTTGCATTGTCATTCTAGAATAATGAAGGTATCGTTGAAAAAAACATATTAGAATACCGAGTATTAAATCTTTAAAAAGTGATAAATAGCACGAACAAAAAGAAAAAAAAAGAAGCATGTGTGAATTTCATGACGGAAATGATTTATGCGTTATTATATTTCTAACACTAAAATTAATATTTATAAATGGTTTTTAATGCTTCTTTTTAGAGTATCATATCATAAGTTTTAAAATAGAAGATCTCTACTATTATATATGATTATACAAAGAATAAATAGATAATTCCCATGGTTAGTTTATGTGGTCGAGTGCTATAAATTAAAATAAGAAGCTTTAGGTCAAGTTTCTAGGTTGGTTATATGTGATGCGTTTTATTTGAATATACATTATTGGTTTATTTTGGTTATTACATATCAAAATTGAAGAAGTCTCATTATTTATATGATCTAAATATTTAAAAATCAAAAGTATACATTATGTATAGTAATGTGAGTGTGGAGAACAATTTCAATACAGATAATAATGTAAAAATTATCCGAAGAGATTTAATATGATCTTATAATGTACTAAAACAAAACACTGAATTTTTTTATAAATTTGTGGAAACCAAACATGATTGCACAATCACGTAACAAGAGAAAGAAATTATTGATCACCCAACACAAGATGTATTTGGGGAAAACCACTGCTCAAAACATTGCTATATGTATATTGCATAAAGTCAAGACCATGAAACAATATAATGTTATTTATCTCCCTCAAAAACCTCTCCACTTTGATGATTGTCTCACACTAATCATGTGCAGAAGCTTCTCTTGGCACACCTTTCTCTGACAAGCTCCACACACAAACTTGTGCTTGCAATTGTTTGGTCCCACCAACTCGTGCCCACGAAAACAATGATTAAACTTGTGCCTCCATTCCTCCTTTAAAAGGAAATTTTCTCTAATTGAGGAATTAATTATTTTAGGCCTTCTTCTGATTGCATGCACCACCTGTACAGTTTGGATGATTATACAACTGATAGTACAGTTCCCTTTAACTCCAATATCAACTGGGTCACTCTTAGAACTTACATGCAACAACTATTTATAGTGAATTCTCAGTTATCTGATTAATCACTAGATGTGAATTAAATCAAATTTAAGTCTCTAGACCTATCACTAGCTCATCTCTCAGTTAGAACTAGTTAAACTGATTTTAACTCAAATAATTGAGTTAACTAATTACAACTCACAAAAAACTCAACTAGGGCTCCTAAAAAGTAGGATACACCCTACATACCTCTAGTTTGACCCTCAACTCGAATTGATTGAGCTAACTAAGTCTTTCTAACACAGTTAACACTTACAAATTTTCATGTGATGTGGACTTACAATTTACTTCTAATTTAATTAAGGGAAAATTAAATCAGAAGCCTCATGGGTGCTTTTTTCAATATTTCTTGTTCTCAATTTCAACGCTCCCTCTCAACAAGAAAGCAATTCAACTCTATCCTGATCTAGTACCTTTGGAATGTTTTGCATGCAGAACTTCTTTCTAATGTTGTTCTTGTTGCAACTTCTATAACTAAAAATCATCCAAATTGAATCAATATGATGCATATGTTTTCATAGTCTCTGACTACTGCTAGCTACTGCACTATCTACTGAAAACTCTACGTTGTTGCTCACTCTGAATCTGTGCCATCTGCACTATTGTTAACTCGGATCTGTGCTCCAATATCTAACTTCTGTCACTCTAAAATTTGACTGCATAAATCACTATTGATCCATCCCGCTATTGTGTACTGTAGGCTCCATAGCAAGGTAATGATCCATGAGACAAGACATCTCAATGGACCCTGCCCCAATTTATTCCCTTGGGATCATGACTTCACATCGCCCAACCTATCACTTGGAGGTATGGCTACATGTGCTCCATCTTCCCACCTGGCTCGAAATCCCCCCCTACTAGAGGTATCTGCTTGAGTGGATGCCTCCACTTGGTATCCTCTCTACTTCTATAATTTTGGTTGCTCCATAACCTTCTGAGGTCGCATGTTGAGAGGTAATTTATACTCCCTCTCAACCACCAGGTCTCTAACCTTTGATTTTCTCTTTAAATATTTGCATTCATTTGGTACCTCAAGTGCATACATGTACTTGAGTTGCGCGTGCTGTAATTTTCCTGTCGTCACAAAAAAAAACCTACGATATCTCCCTCATCTGAACTCTGATTCGACCAATTTGTTTTTGAATTTTAGCATTTGTTCGCTAGCAATCGAGATATGCTAATTTTGTTTTGAATTTTTTTCACAAAACAATTCTGATCTACTCTGCAAACTTGCTGCCCAAAAAATGATTGTTCTAATACCATGTAGAGATTATTCAATGAGATTCAATCTGATCTTGTACTGTACTAAAACAAAATACTAAATCCTTCTAGAAATTTGTGGAAACCACATACGATCGCATAGTCACATAACAAGTAAGAGAAAGAAATTATCAATCACACAACAAACGATGTATCTGGAGAAAGTAACTGCTGAAAAACCCACTATCTGTATATTTCATAAAGACAAGACCATGAAACAATACAATGTTATTTCTCTTCCTGAGAAACCTCTGCACTCTGCTAACTGTCTCACATTCATCATGTGCAGAAATTTCTCTTGGAACACCTTTCTCTCACAAGCTCCACATACAAACTTGTGCTTTTGATTGTTTCATCTCACCAACTCGTGCTCACCAAAACAATGATTAAAATTGTGCCTTCATTCCTCCTTTTAAAGTAAATTTTCTTTAATTAAGGAATCATTTATTTTAGGCCTTCTTTTGACTGCATGCGTCACCTATACAATTTGGATGATTATACATCTGATAGTACAGTTCCCTTTAACTCCAAACTCAAATGAGTCACTCTTACAACTGGCATGTAACAACTATTTATGGTGAATTATCAGTTATCTGATTTATCACTGCATGTCAATTAAAACAGATTTAATTCACTGGACCTATCACTAGCTCATCTCTCAATTAGAACTAGTTAATTTGATTTTAACTCAAATAATTGAGTTAACTAATTACAAATCACAAATAAATCAACCAGGGCTTGATCCGGATTTATGAAGGAACACAATAAAACAAAGAAATAAACATAAATGCATAGATGCAGCAAGAATAACACTTCGTTTCATTAGTATCAAATACTGAAAAATGCTTAGAGACAAAATGGAAAATAAACTAGCTCGAGCGATGGTGGCTTATCTCTGAGAAGATATGTGGCAGATAAATGCCTCTAAACTGTTTTAAAATGAGGCTCGAAAACCTATTTATTATTGAAAAACAATGAAAAACACCAAACATCCAAAAACCTAACCCTAGGAGATGAAACACCAAACTATGGGCCCCGTTGGGGTAAATTGGTACATCAATTTCCGGGGGTCATAACTTTAGCATAATCTTCGTTTTATGCACATGATACTTGATAGAAATTATATATTTGAGGACCACAACTTCTGACAGTGAATGCCAAGTTGAAAAGTCAAATTCTTCTTTGGTGATTTTTCAAAAAAAACATCGTTTAGGGTCTCAAAACGGCTCTAGAAGTTCATGACGCGAAAAACTGCCAGAAATAGTAAATTCTGCTACAGTTAAGGAAACTGAAAAACTGAAAGATACAATGGGGGGAGTACAAGTGGAATGGGTAGGTGGCCACCAATATCCACCTGGATCAAGGCTCCTACAAAGTAGGAGACACCGTACATGCGTCTAGTTTGAACCTCAACTCGAATTGAATGAGCTAACTAAGTCGTCCTGACTCAGTTAACACTTACAAGTTGTCATACGACGTGGAATTACATTTTACTTCAAATTTAATTAAGGGGAAATTAAATCAGAAGCCTCATGGGTGCCATTTTCAATATTTTTTGTTGCCAGTTTCTATAAATAATAGGATAAGATCCTCCAAATACCCAAATACATTCAAACATCTAAATCACATGTTCTCCATATTGAATACATTATCTCTATATATATCCACCCACACATTGAACATGTGGTCCTTTCATTATTAGGATGTCCTATTACATATGCATTTAACCCAATATATGCACACCCCTCGGGGTCATACTATAGACATTTAACTCAATATAGGCCCCCCTTGGGGCTAAACATGATGACTATTGTCGCTCCTAGATATAGCCTTGAGCTGCGAAAGACGAGTGCCTAGGACCTCTTATGATCAAAGGTTAAATATGAACAATTTTCTAAATTCCTCTAATAGAAAATGGGTCAAGAGAATAATGGTTTTGCTGATTCAATAATGGAGAAGATCATTTGAGCTTGATTCATGTGAATTCCCTATACTTGTGAGAGGGCTTAGGAGGCGGTGAGGCTTGATAGCTTTTAAATGGGCCAAGTATAAAACAATGAGAAAAAACTTTTAAAATATGAAGAGGCGTTGAGAGTGGAGAAGGAACCCGCAAGAGACAAGCTTAAGAGGATTAAGAATATGTCCCTTATGAACTTAGAGGAAATGGGTATGAATGAGATATGGATAAAAATAGAGGTTCATGGACCGTGAATTAAGGTAGTGCAGCAAGCTTAATACATGAGTGTTAACACCTGAGTGTTATACAGACACGAATTCATGAATAATATTGCAAACTGCCGACAACTACATTACACAAAACCTTCAAAGTAGCATAGCATGAAATATTATTACACATAAAAATTACATTACTAATAACAGAAGGAAACGGATAAATACTATTCATTGCTCCATCTGGAATCCAAATAACAACTCTATATCATATTAAGTTTCAAAAGCTCTCCCAAATATGTGTCTCAAAGCACAGGGAGCAGAATCATACAAAACTACAACAGATTTCTGCAAAATTCCAGAACCTTTCTTTCATATTATAACTAACTAAATATAGATTTATCCTCAAGGGTTTACGACCGAACATTTTGTCATGATCGATCCACATAGGTGAAAACCAAAATATCCTAACAATCTATCAGAGCGTGCATCGAGAAATCACTCCGGCAACAGAAAAATCAAAACAGAATTGGGTAAAATCGGGATTTTACTAGAAAAACATCACTATCTAATCAATAAAAAGAACAAAACAGTTAGCCAGGGAGGCCAATTCTAGAATCTTGAAAGGAGTGGCGAGGAATGGTTGAGAACAGGTGAGCGATCCAGCCTTCATCATATGATTTCACCTGCTGTTTGAAACCCTCCACTCTCTAATGCTCATGATTTCCACTTCTCCTTGTGGAATAGCCAGTTGTGTTGTGCATGTTGAACTCTTTAGCGGAGGTTATCCTGTGGAAATTGAATAAACCATACTGAAATTTCTACCCAAAACCCCATGTTGTGTTTTAAATTGCAAATTGGAACTGGATTTTGGAGGGGGCATGAATGGTGGAAGTGGAAAAGAATTTAGCGGGACTTTTTATCACTGAAATGGGCGAAAGATAGGCCATAGGAGAGTTATTGATGACGTGGCAAGGCAATGTGACCCGCGCCCAGAAATCACAGAGCGCAAGTTTTATGTGGGAGTAGGTGGGCGTTAAACGTTAAAACCTGAAGTGCAAAGTGCGAGAGTGGGGAAGATGACATGGCAGATGGAGGTGGGGCCCCGCATAGCAATTTAAACAAGATACTTTGCGGGCACTTAAAAGGTAAGTTACAAACTGTGTGAAGCACGAAAAGTTATAATTGCCGATCTGCAAATTTTATATTTAGCGATGTGCGATGGATTAAGGGGAAAAGGTGAAGTGTCACAGAGAAATGGCCCCACATTAATCACAATCGGGGAATCAGGAAAGCGGATGGTAAGGTTTAATGATTTTTAAAGGTAATGAAATGAAAGGAAGTGTGGCGGGTGAATGGGTCCCACTTCATCGCATATCACATTTCGAAAGGTTTGTAGGAGACGACAATTAAAGGATTTTGGGATTTGGCCGACGCGAAAAGCAATTTGAGTGTGCGGTCATGAAATAAAAGGGAATGACTTGGGGAAAATAAAAATGAAAATGGAATTTAGAGCGTTCGAGTTCAGAATTAGGACAAATTAAGGGTAGGAAGGGGGGTAGATGGAATGAATGAGGGCACTAAGGATTTCGATCACCATTGCACTTAATTAGCGACACTTTCCTCTTTTAATTGAATTAAAAGGCAGATAGATTCATTTGAATCTCTTTGACAGTTAGGATTTCCCTTCCTTTTTCCTTCTCCACTTTGTGTGCGGTCATAGGCCAACAATTCCCTCCTTCGGAAAGCTTTGTTGTCAATGGAATTACATGTGATGAAACCATATAATAAGATTTCCTTAGATTCCTACATTCTTCTTGCCACTTATGATAACCCATCCATCGAAACTTAATTCTTTCTAGTCTTAATTATTGATGATAAGCAGTTGCATAGTTTTCTTTCCTTTGATTCCATGTCCTGTTTAACATAATTACCGATCAAATAGGTAACTGAATTGGTACCTACTTTTTAGAGGTAGCAAAAAAAGCACCCGATTTTCAAAAGTGGTGATGTAGAGTCACCTTTTTTTTGGAGCATATTTTTGACACTTTAACTACATCTATTTTTAGCATATTTTTGACACTTTAATTTTTTTTATTTATGAAGTATGAACATTTGTTTTAAACTGTTAGCGATTTTCATGCTAATTTTGAAAAGTGTTGATGCAACATCAATCATTTTTGTTTAGAGAGGCGATTTTCATGTTGGTAATAAAACATAAAAATAAAATTAAAAAACATGACAAAAAAAAAAAATCAAATATAACAAAATAATAAAAAACCAATAAAAATGTAAAAAACAAAACAAAACTAACTTGTAAAAATAAAAAATTTAAAGAAAAATAAATAAATAAAACAAATAATTTAAAGAAAAACAAAAATTAATTTAATTATAAAAAAATTATAAAAAATTGTCGTGCCCAGGTGGTCGCGGGGGCTAGCCGTTGGGCGGGAGAGGAGACTGCATGCAGCCCCCGGTCTGTCTAGGCCCCGTCGCCACCTAGACGGTGAAGTTAAGTTTTTTTTAAATTTAAATTAATTTTTTTAATTTTATTTAATATAATTTAATAAATTTTTTAATTTATATTTTTAATTTATTTAAAGTCAATATATATTTTTGTTTTTTATTTTTTTATTTTTAATTTTCTTTTTATCATTAAATAAAATTTTACATCTAAAATTTAATTTTAAATTTTTTTATTTAAATTCAAATTTAATTTTTATATTTTAAATTAAATTGTTTTTTTTTAATTAATTTTCTTTTTAAATTTTTCTGTTTTTTCTATTTTTAATTTTTTTTCAATTTTAATTTGAAAAGTGTTCATTTTTTGTACTTTAAAATTTATTTATTTATTAAAATTTAATATGGTTTTTAAATTAATATTTTATCTTAATATTTAATTTATTTTGAATTTAATAAAATTCAATATATATTTTATTCAATTAATTTTTATATTTAAAATTTATTTGTTTTTCTAATAATTGTTTTTAATTTAATTTTTTTTTTTTTAATTTTTAATTATTTTTAAAAATTTTAAAATTTGATTTTAATTTTAATTTTTTTAATTTATTAAATTTAATATATTTTTTAGAGTTTAAATTTTCTTTTAAAATTATTTTTTTTTGTTTTTAATTTAATAAAAATTTTCATTTTTACTTTTTAAATTTAATTTATATATTTTAAATTTATTTTATTTTTTTAAATTTCATTTTTTTTTTCAAATTTTAATATATTTGTAAATTTTAATTTTAAAAATGTTTTTGTTTTTTAATTATTTATTTATATATTTTTTCTTAAATTTTATTTTCTTTTAATTTCTTAGTTCAAAAAAATATAATAAATTTTGTTTATTTTTCAATTATTTTAAAATGTTTTTTTTTTTCTTCAGTTTTTTATTTTTTTATTTTTAATATAAATATTTATTATTCTAAATTTTTTGTTTCAACACTTGTCGTTTTCAGGGTGTTTTCTGCACAAAAAAAATGGCTTTTACTTCGAGTTTTAAAAAATGTTGAAAATTTACCTCGGGAAAAAAACAGTTATTCCAGAATACAACTTTTCGTTTTCGGGTTGTTTTTTCATGGTTTTTTTTATTTTTTTTGTTAGCGTTCCCGTTTTGAGGTAATAGTTCTCATTTGATCGGTAACTATGCTATTGTTGTGATTTCTCTAATTTGTAGTAGTTGTTGGTCTTTGATAACATCATGTTGAATAGTGAGTTGGTGATGCCTTGCTTCAAGAATATTAACGAGTACTCCATATTCTACTTTGATAATGCTAATATGGATATTCTTGTATCCCTTAATAATGTTGATAATAATCTTCTTGTCCTCCTTGAAATCTTTCTTTGTAATGAGGATATTGATTTGATTTTCAATTTGATGGATTTCCTTCACTTTTCATAACAAGTTTTCCTTCTATTTTTTTTAAGAGATAATGACATCCTCTATCCTCTTTTCTTGTTCTTTGACTTTTTTAGCATTGGAGAAAATACCATCATATTTGGTATGTATATCTTCTAAATGGATTTCAACTTCTTCAAGTATCTTCTAAAGACCTTCTTGTATATTGTGTTCTTTCTCTTTTTAAAGCTGCGATGTGACATCATCTATCAAATTTTCACATCCTTCTTACATTCTAGAATGCATTTCTAATTTTATCACATTCATGTCCACGACTTCTTCAATCATTTTACAAATTTCCTCTTCAAGTCTTAGGTAGTCTCTTCATCTACAATCCTTGTAGGCTTCTTGACTTTGATAATGCTTCTTTTTGTCTTTCACTCTCGTAATATCATCTAGTGGTTTTCTATTATGGTTTCATAATATTTATATTTATTCATATTTCTTTTTCAATTCTTCCCTTGAGCCATCATTTTTCTGATTTCCCTTGCTACTCTTTCCTTGTTGTAATTTTTCAAACTCCTTAATGAGTGCTTCATAAAGGTTTTGTATCTTTGATAGGTCATCACCTTTCTTCTTGATATCTTCTTTAGATTTGTTTAATTCATCTTGAATTTTATACAATGCCTCCATTTTTGTATCCTTTATCCATTTATTGGAACATAATTTTTGAAATGCTTAACATATAATGTTCTGTCTAGTATCCATGTCAAAACTCCACCACCATTGATGATGAGCTTCACCATTAAAATATTGGCTTTCCAATAAAGGATAATTAGCATATCCCTTTACCATCCTCAACCACTCTATGGGATTGATTGCATCTTTTTCTTCATGCTCGCATAATTTAGGTATTTCCATTGCTTATTAATTGAGGTCTAACCCAAACCGTTATATTACAACTTCAATATATTAACAATAATGATAGCCTCTACGGTTAGCTCAATTGGTCGATTCCCCATTGTTAAAGCATTGTTGCTATTTATAGGTCATGGGTTTAATTCTCTTGACACTCCCGAGGTTTAGGCTCCATGGTTGAGCGATGGAAAATAATCCCTTCGGGTGGATCTAACTAGGACAAATATTTCGTGGACATAGTAGTCACCAATCTCTCAGGTTCGTGAACAACATTTAAAAAAAAAAAAATAATGATATAAACATTTATCATCCTTTCACACATATTCTTCATTTTTTTTCTTTACAATTCCTTTTTAATCACCTTAATCAAACATCCCAATCAAATGTTATGGTAGTTTTAAATTAACATGCCTCTTAAAACACTAGTATGGAGTTTTTCCTAATGGCTAACCTTAATTCTAGTGTATGTGTACAATTTCAACACTTACGAGTTTGAAATTTGGGCATTTAGTACTCTAATATATGTTCTATATAGTTCCATAGATTTCATAAAAAATTGATAGGCCAAGATAAAGTTATAATAACCTTCCCAAAACTTGTTTATCTTTGGCCTCTTTCTACTAACAAACTTGTATAACATGACATTTGCCCAATTCTTCAAATATAATTTTGAAATTCTTCATGAGGTACTCCTATATGTATCTCAAGATCCCTGAATATTTCATAGTATGCAAAGTCCTACAAAATAAGTCATATATGAGGATAACTACACCATCCCCCAGTATTCATGGAAAAGGGGTTAGCCACATTATCATTGTTAGAGTGAATTCTAATCGCAAGCGTACGAAAAAAACTCACTTTAGTTGTGCATAAAAAACAACCCTAACATCAAATGTGGCTGTAAAATTAATTAGATCTACAGTAGTTGATCAAAATAAATGCTACAACAATCCATATCTATGCATTTAAAGACATTAAACAACGAAAATAAATAAGAGTTGCTCCATACATCCAATATTCAAAACAAGAATTTATAAAGATTTTTTTTTATTATGAAACATGCGAAGGGAACAAAGAAAGATGTTAACAGTCCCCTTTAATGGGACGGGTTCTTGTATGTTCTCATCCCTTCAGATCCAATATCCCTCTCTCTTGATGGTGTTGAAAACCTAGACAAAATAGAACTCAAAGGGAGCTCACAAGAAAAAGTAGAAAAAATATGACAATGATGGAGTATCAAAGTCAGAGCAAAAGTATAGATCAAAATGTGATAAAAAAATGGTAGTGAATGAATGGAAAAACCCTTCTATTTATAAAAAGATATTGAGTTAGTCTAGATATTGGTGCATAGTTAAAATATTATTAACTAAATCTAGATCCAACTTACTTGGAATATTTTATTATTTTTGGTGGAGGGAGAAGGAATTTAGAATTGGTTAAATCCCCTTATTTATAAATAATAAATAAATAAATGTTGTTTTATTATTTCATGGATAAGGCTAAGGAAAAATTAAATAAATAATAATTTGTTTAATTATTTAAAAAATTATTTAGTCAAATTCAACAAGGAATATTATTAAATAATGATTTAAATAATTATTCCTAGAGAATAATAAGATAAATAATAATTTATGTAATTAATTCTCATGTTTTGGGTTAAATATGACCAATAATATTAATTAAACAGTGGCTTAGTTAACTATCCCTAGAGGAAAATCAAACAAATAAGGATTTATTTAATTATTCCTCATGGGGTAACTTGTTTAGACGAGAAATAATTTAATAAAATGTGGGTTATTAAATTATTTCTCATAGTGAAAGCAATTTTACTATGGTAAAATTGGTCTTACATGGTGTACATTAGTCCATCTAATAGTAACAAGTTAAATGACCAAAAATTGGTGTAACAGATTTCCCCCCAAGGTGCGAGTGTTAGGATCTAATCGTATGTCTGAAGTACGATGTAAGAACACAATCACTAGACACGGAAGGGAAGTCAAAGAGAGAGAAATATAAGACAGACTGAAACGAGAGAGGACAAGACCCTCAGGAGGAGAGACTTATAGGTACGATAAGTCTCTTTTATGTGTGAGTACATGTTCTCAATGAGGTAGGGGGGGAATACCTATTCCCGTCGAGATGAAAAAGTAAAAATAATAATGGTGTGCCCAACAAACATGGGACTGAGATATATAGTACATGTTGGTATAAACATGGGCCAGATAAAAAACATAATGGATCCCATATACATATTTTTCCTGGGACAACAACCAAGACTTATACAATAATATCTGATTACATGAGATATAATAACAACCACAGAAGCCATGTAAAATAGGAAAGGGATCTAAGAATATGAAGGATACATTCAAACTAAAAAGGCGTTGCAAGTGACTAAGGATGGAAACATCAAATCTGCAGAGATGCATCCAAGGTTGTAGTAAATAATTCATCCGAGTATGTGGGTGGCTACCTGAAGGGTCACCCCCTCATGAGGTCTGAAACATCTCACACACACCCGTAAATCACCGGTACAATATGCTGCATCACTGAACCATCAAGTATACAAATCTCAATCATGCCATAAGGAGTTGGAAATGAGAAACAATCAAATCCAAGGGTAATAAAGGGTCCCCTTTCCCGATCCAAGGCACCGAACAAGAGTGGAAGCTGGAACCAAGGTACACCGCCCTCTAGACCTCTCTTCATGAATGAATAAGTTGATGTTGACAAAAGGAGGTCCGCCATAGGTGAGGAAATGAGGAGTGATCAACTAAGGCATGAGGGATAATAGTAGATCGATTGATAGACTGACACCAAGAATGATGGTGGAATGAGGGATACTGAGTAGCAGGCTAACAACTTCCCTTGTTAGAGCATAAAGGGCACATATGACCTGACAGCTACTGACTCGACTCCGGAGGGGATAAGGGATAGTATGACTAGAGGCAAAAATGTGTGACATGAGAGAGGTACAAAGCGATGCAGGATGGAAGATTTTGGCAGGAGGCAAAAGGGACTTGGGATAGACTCCATCGATGCAAGGATGACTCAACTCGGATGCTCTAAACAAGGGAAAATCGACACAGAATCGACCCTGTGGGGACCATAAAAACATGAGTAAAAGATGGTTACTCACCACTCAAATTGACATGAGCATCGACAAGTATGAAGGAAAAATGGTGCCCCAAGTACAAGTGTCACAAGTGAATAAATTCAATTTTGATAAGTGACGAAGTAACCCTTCTTGGAAAAAAGGCTTCCAGGTGAAGTATCAAATCACCAAAAACGAAAGGATACCCATTTGAGTTCTTGGTGAGAGATTTCTAATGATTCTAGAGGTTTTTCAAACTGAGCTATGGTTTGGTCACAATTGGCAAAAGAAAAATTGACAATTTCCCTCCAATTTGATTCATTTGCAAGCGTAGTTGTGGTGAATTTGGAGAGGAGGAAAAATCCATAAATATTGTGAGGATCGTAGCAAACAAAATGACTATTGGAATCAAGATCTGCGACTTTCAGGTAGGTGATATTACTTGTCTAAAGGTGGCATTAATTCTTCGTTGAAGGATGGTCCTTGTGAATAATCAAGGCAAAAAAAGAATATGAGAATGAACTACTAGAAGAGGTCTAGAATCATCCCTGCTCACCAAGTCAAATAGAGGGACCATGTGGTAAGTATGGTATCACACAAAGTAGAATATTTGAGGATAAGGTATCAAGAATCTATGATATATGGCTCACCGGAGAGGCCGGTAGGTCCAACTATCCAAGGAATGGGAGGATAATCGACCATACATATATTTGGTGTGTCTAGGTTGAGACTTTAGTTAATCAAGTGAGAAGGTGGCAACGAGTGCCATCATTCCCCCAAGCATGGGATACTGCACCCAAGAATATGTGATGGTGGGGATTGATATGGTATGCAAATGTGGGAATGATGCCCCTAGAAAAAGGAGTTTATGGAGTGCCATACATGGTGTCACTATATCAAAGAGTGCCTTCAGAGATAATGAACTGGTGCTCCCTGAGAAAATATAGAGGTTGGTCAACAAAAATTTATAAGGGACTAGGTTTTTGATGTAATATGAAGGAATGATGAAGTTAATCATCCCTAGAGTGATCTGAAGTGATATGGAACTATAGAGGCTCTTATAAATGGGGAAGAATAATGGTACTAGAGTCGACACTAGTAGATGCACTAGGAGGGTTGCGGAGAATTGTTTCTCCTGGGCTCTCAAATATGGGTGCCCCCTTACCAAAAAATTTGGTCTGAATGTAATGACCACAAGGTATATGTGGTTTGAATGCATCGTTTCGATGTAAGGGGGGATATATAAAGTTAGGGGTGGTAAATACTTCCATAATTTTCTTATCACAATAGAAGATGGGGTGACTAGTGGAAGAAAGACCACGTGGACTCCCTATAGAAAATCCTAGTCCTATTAATATAAATCCTTTATTCTAATATCCCAAAAATTCCTTATTATATACTTTTTATGTCAAAGATATTACTCACATGTTGAAAATTACATCCCGAAATTATCCCTTTGACATAAAACTACCAATAAATAAATACCCAGATTCCCCTATAGTTATTAGACCTTCAAATAGTCTATAACTATATAATACAAATAAAATAAAATGACACTTTATACATATTTTATATGTCTAAAGCGGAAAATATCACGACTATATCATTTTTAAACCATGGTCAAAACCCTTTTTTCTCGCCCCCATTCACTCTACCCTGTATAATATATAAACTCCTTTTATATATTATTCCAACCCCCACATTCATCCGAACCGTCAGATCTTATTTTCATTCCTAATCCAACGGTTCGCATTGAGCACGACAAACTATCCTTGTACCCCACCATTCCCATCGCGTCGAGTTATGACCGTCGATCCTTTAATTATCAAATCAACGGCCCACATTAAAAGCTCGGTCCCACCTTACCTTTCCCCCGCAGCTTCCCAAGACATCCTAACCATTCACTTCATCCATCCCAATCCGACGGTGTGCATTCCATATCGCATACCGAAAGTAAACGGGCGTAGTTTGGGAAAAATCATGCGATAAAAGTTGTTTTGTGAAACTGCCAATTGCTATGTGTCCAATTTTAATTGGATCACGTTATAAAAGACCAAAACTGCTTACCATCTAAAAACAATGCGATACCGCCGAATGGTTTTCGCATTCAAAATGAAAACCGCTCCCGCCATTGACTGTGACCTGCCATTAATGCTATGCAGATTAATAAAATCAAAGGTTTTAACCTTAATTTTTCACTACTTTGCATCATTTGTCCCCTCGCCTATTGAGCAGTTATGTCTACATTTCAAAACCTTTTGCTGACCAATTTGAACCTCTGAAGCAGATTTCTCCTCTGAATTTTGCCACAGAACACTCTCAATGCTTCCTACTATGCTACCGCGACTAGTTTGAAGACTGGTACAACCTGAAACCTTTATCAACCGCTACAACACTTGAAAAAGTTATTTTTTAGTGATATAAACCTGCAAATTCTCAATTTCAAAGAGAAAAATTTAAACCTGTAAACCAGTTTGCATGTAGAAACCAAAATTACCAATCTGAGTATATTCTAAACCTTGAAAAAACAAGGCGAACCCTGGCAAATTTTTCTTAAAATTTTTCATTTCCTTCAAACTCTGTTTTAAAATGTTTCTGGCCATCCAAAGGAAATTTCCACGATTCAAATTGATTTAAACACATAGAAGAGTCATTTTTAGTCCGCTGCACCTAGAAAACCTGTGTTTTCTATCCCAAAACCCTTGCCCAGATTCCTAAATTTCTCCCAGATCCGCTCAATTAGCCCCTATTTTCAAAATTAAGTAAGAAAATAGTTTAATCTTTCTTACCTTTCCCCAAAATGACAAGAAAATAGATTACCCCTAAGACGGGAGGTCCTAAAGCCGAAAAATTTGTCTCAAGCAAGCTTCCACTACCTAAGTTTGCTAAGATAAATAAGCCTACCCGAGCCCTAACAGCAGATTCTACTGAAGTGGTCGGACCTTTACAACCACCTGTTACTTCTGAAGAGAGCAATTCCTTAATTGATTTAGACTACAGAATTACTGATGCTATATTAGAGTTCAATCTACTTGAAGTGCATAACTGGTGTGATAAGAAATTCGTGGAGAAAGTTGAAAATGATATACCTATATGGGATTAAAAATTGCCTAAGTATGTGGTCCCAATCACTCATCTAGCTCAAGACTTGATTAGACTATGCCAATTACACTATGTCCCTGACCAGAGATGTATTGTAAACAAATATAGAGAGGTCTTGTTTTCTATAACTACAGAATCCATTAATGAGATGCTCTAGCTGAACCATGATCCAAGAGTACTCTCACTATCCATTGAAGATTTGACTCAGTTGTACCTAGACTTAGATTTCCCTAGGAAGTTTATGAATCTACAAAACTCCATGCCTACTCATGTTGATTTCCAAAAAGTAAATCCACCCTATTCCACCTCTGATTTTCCTGAATCTTCCAGACAAATCATCTCTATGCTTTCCTTCATTCTAGGTTACTCTAATGATGAGTTCACTGATGCATCAATTCTAAGTTTCCTTTCTACTTTGTCTCCAGGGCAACCTCCTAAAATGATATTTAACTTTGCTAGATTCATTGCTGACAACATGCACTATCAGTAGACCAAGTTGCTTGAAGAAGGAGTTTTTAGATATTCATCATATCTATTTCACCTCTTTCTATTTTTCCAAGAAGAAATGTTTCCAGTTTCCTTACAGAAGATGGATGTTGAAGGCAAGCCTCTTTCAATGGTACTTTGGACTTCATTACTCAGAGAATATGGAAATGAATTCAGCTATAAGGACTTCACAGATTTGTTTATCAGACCAGCCATGAGTTTATTGTGCAAAGTAGAAAAGCTAAGAATAAGTGAGGAAATAAAAATAATTCTACAGTTATCTAAACACTGTAAAGTAGGTGATTGGTACCTATATGAAAATCACACGGAACTAAGGATATTTGGAGAAAACCTGGCCCCTTATAAATTGCTAAAATTTCTAACTATCAGGGTTTTTTCTTTGGAGTACTTGAGGAAAATGTTGAATGCAGATGTAGTGAATTCTATGCCTTCCAAAAAGAAGACACATTTTAAGCTCAAAAATCAAATAGGTCCCTTCATAGTAAATAACATGGATGCCTTGAAAGAAATAGTCAGCAAATTATCAGAATTCAAGTTCCAAGAAAGATTTTATTGGAAATATGATCCTCAAGGCATTTTGAGTAACATAAGGGTCAAATGTAAATTAACACCATTCTTTCATGAGTCCATACCAGAAATTGAAAAATATGCAAATCAAATGTAATGGGTAGAAAATACATTATTGATCCTACTAACAATACAGAGAAGGAGAGACAAACAGATAATTCACAGGCAATAACAGTCACTGAGCAGACAGAAGCTTCAAACAAAAGGACCAGGAATGAAGAAGGCTATACACCAGAGACCATTGCAGAAAATAAATTCAAGATTATTTACAACAAGAAGGCAAAAATGACTGCTGCCAAGAAAGAAAAGGTAATAGAAATAGATGGCATTGATGATCAAGAAGCCAATAATGATCAACAAACTGATGATGAAGCCACTATAATTGTGAATGAGACTCTAGCAAAAATTTAGAAACATCAGATTTCAACACAGGAAGAGGACAGAGAAATAGTGGAAATGCAGGTAAATTCAGAAGCTCCCTCCTCTTCCAAAGCAGCAGAAGAGACAGATTCTGACATTCAAAATAAATACAAACAAATCAGAGAAAGAAATGAGGAGATTAAAAATGAATTTTATTCTCAATTTCTCAAAGAAAAGCCAGGGAACAAAGATAGGTTGCTGACTGCTTTTGATTACTCCACCAATAAGATGATCATGTCATTTCTCAAACCCACCATTACAGATCCAAAATCAATTGCATATTATACTAAAACGGATGTGGAGGTGGACACTGATACAATACATGAATTGGATCAGATAGAATTCCACAGAAGTACCACTGAAATGCTTTATTCAAAAGTGGTTAACAAAACTATGAGTGCTACTATGCTACAAAAGACTGTGTCTAATTTACAGAATCAGATGAAATTAGACAAATCATCATTACATTCTAAGGATTTAAGGATCAAGTCATTAGAATATTTGGTTATAGAAACTGGAGTGGATCCTTCCAATATTGAGGTTGCTAAAGCACTCATAAAGCAAAAGAATGAAGATATTGCTGCCTTAAGAAAACGAATGAAACTTCCATAGAGTGAGCATCCACAAGCAAAGGAGATTCTTCAGCAAAAAATAGAAACGGATGAATTAATGCAGATAGTACTAAAGATGACTGCTCAAATCAAAGAAATGGAGAATCAGACAAAGACTCTGATGAAAGGAAATGAAACATTAAAAAAGGCAAATGAGGTCTCCATTCCTACAGTCATCCCAATGGAAACTACTGATGTTCCTTCTACACTGGCAGAGCATTTGGCACCAAAAGGAGTATTGACAACTGCAGTGTCAATAACATTTATAGATACCTCTATCGCTGGATCATCTACATCACAGGTACAGCAAGCAACATGTACAACAGACATAGTTAAATCTATGGAATAAATGTCCCTTAAGAACACTGAGATCAATAATTTAAAGAAAGCAAATAAATATCTCGAATCCTCATACAAGAATGCTTTAATCACACCTAAGGGACATGAATAGAGAGCAGAGGCCTTAGAAGAACAAGTGAAGAGTTTACAGAAAGAAATAAACTTCATTGAACAGGTAAAATATATCAAAAACTATCTTTGGAATAACATAATTCAAGGCATACATCTACAGTGGCCTTCCATTCAAATCATTTATGAACAGAGAGATCTACTTAAGGCAGCACAAGTAGAAATTCATCAAACAAAAGAAGAGCTTGCCAATAAACCATCTTAAGCTTTAAGGCTTATTACATTTCTAAAAAGTAAAAATAGAGAAGAGCTTGAAGAACTGAAAATTCAGGATAAGACTAAAACCATACTACAAATCAAAAAGGTCCTAAGTAAAAGAAATATAATAAATAGTTTGGAGGAAAGATGTAAAGGCATGAACTTGTCAATAACAAATTTCTTGGCCAAATACAGTATATTAACACAAGCAGGCCTTCCAGACATTCATGGCTTTAGTGAAAAACTAATGGTTCAGACAGATTATGACAAGAAGATCAGAGCATATGCCAAAGAACAAGTAAACAAGCCTCTGCCACAAGGTTCCACAACTGGAAAAGTTATCTTAGAGTACTTTGAGAACTTATTTTTTCTACAAAATGAAATTAAGCACATCTTCATTGTCAAGCCAAACTTTGCAAAGTACACGGAGGCTGATGAAAGCTACATAAAACTGAAAATCCTGAATATACCAAGTGATCAACAGTGGCAGGAATTCACTGATTTGATATAGCAGCATGCAAACAGAGCAGAACAAGTGCAGTCAGGTTTTTCATCTTTACAGTTATCAAACGGTGAAATTTGTAGTGAAAGTGTATCAGGTGAAAAAATAGAGTTAAAGAGTATTCGGGAATAAAACAGTCAAATCAATGTTTACTGTTGTAATTCTCCATTTTACAGTAGCAAAGTAATAAAAGTGGAAACATGAAAGAGTATCAGAGGTGAAGCACAAGTTAAAGAATGTAAATTAGAAAGATTGTCTTCCAAGCTATATTCTAATAATATATTGTTTCCAAGTGCCAGCAAGCATCTACAACAAAGCAGCAAATCAATTTTGATAAGATAAATCAGTCCTATTTTTTCTTGATAAGAGGATAGCTTGTCAGTTTTTTTTGCAGCTGTCCTTCTTTTTTATGTAATAATCTTTATTTTCTCCTAGAGATATTCCTACATGTCTCTCAGATATTTTGTAATAATTTTGTATAAATACTTCACTATTTGAAGTATTTAGGGTGGAATAAAATTTTTCAAGACTACTATAAACATTTTTTCTGAATACAATGGGAGTTTGTGTGAGACGATTTGTAAAGCAGCAGACTAGAACTAAGTCAAAAAGACATCATAACTCAGGATTCTTGTTCTGATCAGATAAGTCAAGTATTTTCCTGTTTTCACTGTTTATCTTTCTAAAGTTCCATACATACATTTACATGTTTTATGTCTTAAATGATTGACTAGGAAAGTTTATACAGGATTAGTGTCAAAACCTCCCTGTTTTTTACTAGTTATTCATTGATAGGTTTTTTGCTGATATCCGGACATAAGAATCCTTAACTACTCTTAGTCCCTTTTGACCTCTTTCTTTCATATTCTTTTCTATAACTTAAGGATACTTCATTGTCCTTTTGTTTAGATCTTACCATTTCATCAAAAAGCCTATTTCCAAACCTTTTGAAGGTCATGTACCTTGCCCTTAGTACATTTGCTCGTTTGACCTTATTTCCTAGTTCTGCTTGCCAAGAAATTTGACTCCATAGCCCAATGGTCTGGTAGATCTCTCTGTGTTTTACCTTGAAGTACCTTTTATTCCCACCAAACATTCAAACCAAAACAATTGTCCAATCATACCTAGCCTAAAATTTAATCCAAAACAAAGTTAAATCATAAGGAAATATCCCTCTCTAGAATTTGGGAAGGCTAGATCCTGAATTTCAAAAGTAGGTTCTTGGTTACTCGTTGTTTTCTTCAACTATAAATCCTCATCCCACAACCTAAGAATTACTAGGGTGATAACATACTGGTGACCATACTAGGGATTTAACCACTCTCTAGTTTTAAATTTAATCTTGAAGGAAGATTTTTATATCTATCTTTTCTACTTTAAGATTAACTTTAAAAGGTTGTGGGTATTTCAATAAATAGACAGTTTGGCTTCTAGGAAAACCTACTATACCAGGTCCAACCCGGATCCTAAGCCTGCAGTTATAGTAGATAACCCAAAATAGATTGGTAAAAATAAAAATAAAAAAACAAAGTGGTATTTTAGAAGCTGAAGTGCCCTTGAGAAAAGTTAATTCATTACCCAAAGAATTAGTGAGTTTAACCGATATTGAATTTGATTTCAAGTTTGAAAATTCATTATTTAGAAATAAATTTGAAACTGATTTAAAGGAAATTGTTATAGATCCTTTTTTTACTTCTTTTGTGAATGAGAAACATAAAATTATTTCAGCATCAATAAAATCAGACAAATCTGAAATTCAAAGTCCAGTAGAAAGGGTTAATGTTACACGAATTAAAGACGTTGATGAAGCTATTAAATTAGCCAATTTTTTGTCTCAATTTAAACCTCCAGTTTCTCAATTATACACCATCGTTTTTCTAGCAGCAGATTCAACTCTGTATGCTGCCACTTCATTTTTAGACTCCACTGTCAGTTCACCCACTGAATCGTTCAATCCTGAGTTGCCTTTGCAGCCTAGGATCATATATTCATCATACCCTCAAGCCACTACAAGTTCATCCACAAAACCATTTATTCCCGAGTTGCCTTTGCAACCTAGGATAGTTCTTCCATCATTCACTCAGCCCATTGCATCCACCAATTTTATAAGCACTACACTTTTTCCATCCAGTTCCATTCATATATCAAAATATTTTCCAAGTTCTTCAAATCCAGCTTTTAGCTCACCAGCTATCATAACTCGCACTGCTCCTACAACCACTGTTATACCTCCTAGTTCAGGAAAACTTCAAATCATGGCTACGAGATATGCTCCTCTAGTTTTACCCCAAAACCTCCATGACATGCCCCAAAATTACCAAAAGGATATCCCATTATTTGATAATTTTTCACAAATTACTGCACAACAACATATCACCATAATGAATGATTTTTGTGAAATTTATGAGATATATGAATATGATATCTGAATGAGGTTGTTTTCTCAAAGCTTAACTAGAGAAGTAAAAACATGGTTTAGAAATTTAGGTGCTAGTAGTATAGTAGATTTAGTTGCATTTCATAGAGCTTTCCTAAATAAATGGGAAAAGAAAAAGAATCCCCTACAAATTTTATCCGAGTTTGATGTTGTTAAAAGAGCTCCTAATGAGTCTGTCCAGGATTATTGCACCAGATATAACAGTGTTTACAATTCCATCCCTATTGATCTTAAACCTACCCCCTATTCAGTACTTCTAAAATTTCCTGATGGATTTGATCTAGACATGGCATATCAATTAAGAGAAAGAAATGTTGAAACTTTAGAACAGATGCAACTAGATGTTGTTGGTGTAGAAATCAATATCCTAGCCAAAAAATCTAGACTGAGAAATTAAAGGAGGGTCACCATCAAAGAAGAGAATTGAAGCTTAGATGGTAATTTTGATTTTATTAACAAAACATTAGAAAAAGAAGTTGAGAGATTAGACCACATTGAGAAAAAACCGCAATGGGATAACCAATCCCAAATCAGAAATCCTAACTACAGAAAAAACAACAATCTTGGGAAAGGTAAAGAATGTTGAGATTCAACAAGATGATGAGCTTAGTGAAAAGAGTCGCCTTCACTAGGTGGGCCCGCAGGCTATTTTTGGCGCAAGTCTATTTTTATACTATGTCTATTTTTAGACATGTCAATCATATTTCAGAAGTTGCAGGATGCTATTTGTGGATGGTTGATCAAGTTGGAAAAATAGATGAAATTCTATTTTTGGAATATTGGGTGAAATCTATTTATAGATCGTCAATATAAAAATAGATGCATGTCGATTATTATTAGCTCTTAATAATAATCAAACTCTAGACAACAACTTATTCTCTTGGACCACTTCAGTTCAGTGCATAGATGTGGCACAGCAGCTGATAGAAGGAATTGCGCTATTCCTGAGGGTTTACTGGAGCTATTGCATGGAGGACTCAGTTAGAACTCAAGTGGCAGAGTTATGACACAGTTGGAAGAAGTAGTTATGGAGTTGTATTCAGTTTAACTCAGTTAGAATCAGTTGAGCTAGTTTTATCTAGTCTAACTGATTGATACACTAGTGAGAGGGGAGTGAATTAATTAGTTAATTAATTCACAAATAATAACTCATTAATCAACTGAACAATACAACAACTAACTACAGTGCATGGTAGTTTCAGTGGAGACCCAGTGGAGAGATAGGTGAAAGGGAAAGATAGACTATCTCGTGGTGAATATTAGTGATGCATTGATTGCATCAAACACACAATGGAGATGCCAATGAGGATTCCGCAGTCAATCCAAGAGTAATTTGAATTCATTCAGAGCTATTCTTCAGCAGTGATTGCGCAGTGGAGGCAGGCTAGCAGGTGGCAAAGATCGGTGCATGGATTTGCAAGATTGGGCCTGATTAGTGTATGACGATTGTACTGTACTGAGAGCTTGTGATAAGCTTTGTATGCTTGTATGAGATTGTCATATGATCTCCATGTTACATAATATATAGTTGGGGTTTTCAGCTTCAGGCTTTCCCGGTTAAAAACTGTGTTATGTGCGATTGATTATTTTTGTTTATGCTTCACATGTGTGTGCAATTAATTTTTTCGCAAAAGATTAACAAGTGGAATAGATTCAGTATCTTGCATAAAGTTAAATAGTGTGAGATCAGGTGGATCTTGGACATATGCATGCTTAGTGCATATAATTTCTACATGGTATTGAAGCATTGTTGATTGAATATTGCAATTGTGAAGTGAGTTTGTGCTGGTGGACAATTCGAATTTGCTACAGAATATTCTTGGTGCAGAAATCGAGTATACATTGAAATTTCTTTCAACGGGTTGAGATTGGAGTATGCCCTTGATGGGAGCTTAAATTACATAGCCTGGAAGAATAGGATGGAGGTGGTGCTGGAGGATAATGGGCTGAAGGAGTTCATCGATAGTGATGTTCCTAAGCCGGGATCTAGCGATGCTACATTACTTGATGCATGGAAAAAGAAGACTGAAAAGACGAGGAGAATTCTATTGGAAGGTGTGAAGGACCATATTTTGTCTAGCCTTCATGGGAAAGCCACTCCATTATTAATGTGGAAGGCTTTGACAAACTTGTTCCAAAGCAGAAGTGACCAGAGGAAGTTGGCGCTTAAAGACAAGATCAGAAAAATAAAAATGGAGAAAGGCTACAATATTCCAAAATACCTCATGAATTTTAGCCAATGCAAGGATGAACTGGAAAGTGTGGGGGTTATTGTTGATGAAGAATACTTGGTGAGCTTGGCTCTCCTTGGGCTTCTGAAGAGTTGGCATAGCTACGAAGACTTTGTCAATGGACGGGAGAAACTGCCAGGATGGGAGCGATTTTGGTCGGATCTTGTGTAGGAGGAGATAAGGCGGGGTACCATGGATGGATCTTCATTGAAGAATGAAGATGAAGAGAATTGCGCTTTGGCTGCCAAAGCAAGGAAAGGGAAGGGGAAGAAAAATCCTTCAAAATCCGGTGCTAAAGGCAAGAAGCAGGATTTGTCTAAAGTGAAGTGTTTTCACTGTCACGAGCATGGAAATTTCGCCACTAACTGTCCACAGAAGAAGAAGAATAAGCAGGCTACTGGATCTGCAGCTGGAGAGGCCTTAGGCTCACAATTTGAGCAGGATTTTCCTTGATCACATGCTTGGTTTCAAGCTGCATGGGATCGGTGTGGTATCTTGACAGTGGTGTGTCTTTCCATATGACGAGAGACAAAGAGTTGTTTAATGACTTGGAGGAGAAGGACCTCCAGATGCATATAGAGATGGGCGATAATGGTCGGTATAGTGCGATAGGCATTGGGACCATTACCTTTGAGAGGGAGTCCAGTAATCCATTCTTGTTGAAGAATGTCATGCATGTTCCAGTTCTGAAGAAGAACTTGGTCTCAGTCGCAATGCTGGAAGACAAGGGTTATGATGTTGTTTTCAGTGAGGGAAAAGCCTTCCTTCGACATAAAAAAATGGGTCAAACCAAGAAGATAGGGGTTCAAATTAAGAATCTCTACAAGCTGGAGGTAGATGGCTGCGCTGCAATGGTGGGAAAAGTAGAAGAAGTGGTGAGTCGAGATGAGGGCGAATTATGGCACAGGAGATTGGGCCATCTTCACCATGGTGCTTTGTACCCATGCCACCACCGGACTTCCCAAGGGTACTCTTGCATAATCAGATCAGTGCAAAGGATGTAAAATGGGTAAGTTTATGAAGACCACCTTTCATGAGAAGGAGAATCGTGCTTCGGTGATCCTGGATAGAATTCACACAAACGTGTGTGGACCATTCTCGGTTTCTTAAACAGCAAGACACAGGTATTATGTGATATTTGTTGATGATTATTCTCATAGATTCTGGATATTCTTCATGCAGAAGAAGAGTGAAACGTTCTCAAAGTTCTGTGAGTTCAAGGCATTGCTGGAGAAGGAGTCAGGGAAGCAGGTGAAAGCTCTAAGGAGGGATAATGGTGGTGAATACATCTTGGGCGAATTCAAAGACTTCTGCGAAAAGCAAAGAAGGACTCAAGAGAACTCATAGCGCCCACAACCTGGCTGTGCTATATCGGGGTGATGGGAGAGAACAATGTAATGACAAGTGCATGCTGCACAAGCAATGTTGCATGACGTGGCCTACCGATGCACTTGTGGCGGAAGCATGTAACACCGCGGTTTATGTGAAACCGTTGTCCCTTGCGAGTACTTGGCATGAGTACACCCTCGAGGAAGCTTAACGTGTAAGTAGTTCTATATTTCTCATTTGAAGATTTTTGCTCACCTGTTTACATCGATGTGACGAAGGATGCCGTGAAGAAGTTGGAGCCGACCGTTGTAAGTTGGGATATTTGTGGGGTACACAGAAACACCCCATAATTATCGTGTGTATTTTCCAAACAGTCGAATGACTGTGGTGCGACAAGATATAAAATTCAATGAGGTGAAAGCCATGAAGTTGTCGCTTGAGAGGGAGCTACACTTGCATGCATAGGAGGAACTTCTTGTTCCCAAAGATGAGCCTCTAGATGTGGATCAGCCACAGGAGGAGATTCATGGAGTGGAGGAGTCCACTCATGCAGAACCAAACATGAAACAAGGTAGGAAGAATACCACAAAAGCTGAGAGACTGAAGGTGGATGCGGCACAGAATGTAGGAGTTCCTACATCACAGCACAGACAGAGACAGTCACCTTGCCGATATAATGGATACATGGCTCTTATGAGAAAGTGTATTGTGACAGAGCCCTCTTCTTTTGAAGAAGTAGCGCAGGAGCCCACATGGGTAGATGCCATGGTGGAGGAGTATGAATCCATTGTTAGAAACACTGCTTGGGAGATTGTTCCAAGGTCGATGGGAAAATCATTTAGGATCTGAGATGGGATCTACAAGGTAAAGAAAGTCACGATGGGGAGCGCGAGGTGCCATAGGGCAATATTTGTTTCTGTGGCTTTCGCCGCATTGAGGGGATTGACTCATGAGGAAACCTTTGCACTGCCGCAAGGTATTCTTCTCCATATGGACCATCCTTGCCTTCGCCGCGTATGGGTTGGTGCACATTCATCGTACAGATGTGAAGACCGCATTCTTAATGGCATTGGGATCATCGAGAAGAGGTAGGGATTGATTATTTTGAAGGATTTGAGATTCTGCTACTTTGAAAGTCTCATGCATGTGTGCTCAAAAGAGCGCTATATGGGCTAAAACAAGCACCCCGTGCTTGGTACACTCGGATCGACAACTATTTCACTGGACATGGCTTCACTAAGAGTGAGGCGGATGCAAACCTATACCATATTGTGGTTGAGGGTAAGCTTTTGACCATTATACTTTATGTTGATGATTTGATACGAAGAGGTGATGAGAAGTTGATACACTCATGAAAGGCAGATCTTGCAAAGGAGTTTGAGATGAAGGATTTGGGCCTCCTTCATTATTTCCTTGGATTGGAAATATGGCAGCAGGAAGGTGAAATGTTTGTGTCTCAAGGCAAGTATGCCCAGGAGATACCAGAGAAGTTTCACATGCAAGGCTAGAAGCCTATCGACACTCCTCTTCCAGGAAATTGGAAGAAAGAGGATGCTACATCTGTAGAGGTAGTGGATGCCACTATTTATCGACAGTTGGTGGGTTTGCTCATGTATTTAGTTAATACAAGACCGAACATTTGCTATGCGGTGAACCAGCTTTCACAAGCGATGGCTAAGCCTACCAAGATCTTTTGGAAGGTAGGAAAGCATGTCCTAAGATATCTCAGGGGCACATCTGAGTATGGTTTATGGTACAGATAGACGGATGAGGTGAAGTTGCATGGCTTCATGGATGCAGATTGGGCAGGAAGCCCAATAGACAAAAAGAGCACATCAGGAGGGGTTTTCAGCATCAGATCTATGGCAGTTTCTTGGTACATTAGGAAACAAAGATCTGTGGCACTCAGTTTAGCAGAAGAAGAATACATGGTAGCAAGTTTAGCTGCATGTGAGGCTATCTAGATGAGGAAGATTCTGGTTGGTTTATTCTGTTCACATTTAGATCCCACGGTGATTCACTGTGATAATCAGAGTTTCATTAAGATCTTGGTTAATCCTGTGTTTCATGATAGATCTAAACATATTTGTTATTCGATATCATCATATCAGAGATTGTGTGCAGCGGAAGATCATGTTGCTTCAGTACATTCCCACGGAGGATGAGGATGCAGATATTCTGACGAAGGCGCTCACCAAGAGAAAATTCAAATACCATAGAGGCAAGATCGGGGTGAAAGATAATCCCCATATTTTTGAGAGGGAGTGTTGAGATTCAACAATATGATTTCTTAGTGAAAAGAGCGCTCATAGTGCAAGTCTTGCATATTTTGGCGTAAGTCTATTTTTAGACTATGTCTATTTTTAGACATGATGATCATATTTCAGAAGTTGCAGGATGCTATTTTTGGATGGTTGATCAAGTTGAAAAATAGATGAAATTATATTTTTAGAATATTGGACGAAGTCTATTTATAGATCGTTGATCTAAAAATAGATGCATGTCGATTATTATTAGCTCTTAATAACAATCAAACTCTAAACAACAACTTATTCTCTTGGAGCACTTTGTTTCAGTGCACAGATGTGGCACAGCAGTAGACTGAGGGAATTATGCAATTCCTAAGGGTTTACTGGAGCTATTTCATGGAGGACTCGCTTGAACTCACAAGTGCAGAGTTATGACACAAATAAAGAAGTAGTTATGGAGTCAGATTCATTAACCTATTTAGACTCAGTTGATCTAGTTGTATCTAGTCTAACTGATTGATACACTAGTGAGAGTGGAGTGAATTAATTAGTTAATTAATTCACAGATAATAACTCATTAATCAACTGAACAATACATCATTTAACTACAATGCATGGCTATTTCAGTGGAAACTAGTGGAGAGATAGGTGAAATGGAAAGACAGACTATCTGTTGTGACTATTAGTCATGCATTGATTGCATCAAACACATAGTGGAGATGCCAATGAGGATTGTGTAGTCAATCCAAGAGTAATTCTAATTCATTCAGAGCTATTCTTCAACAGAGATTGCGCAATGGAGGCAGTCTAGCAAGTGGCATAGATCAGTGCATGGATTTGCAAGATTAGGCCTGTATAGTGTATGAAAATTGTACTGTAGTGAGGGCTTGTGATAAGCTTTGTATGTTCGTATGAGGATTGTCATATGATTCCATGATACATAATATATAGTTGGGGTTTTCAGCTTCAGGCTTTCCCAGTTAAAAACTGTGTTATGTGCAATTGATTATTTTTTTTTATGCTTCACATGTGTGTGCAATTAATTTTTCCGCAAAATATTAACAAGTGGAATTGATTCAGTATTTTGCATAAAGTTAAATAGTGTGAGATCAGGTGAATCAAGGACATATGCATGTTTAGTGCATATAATTTCTACAAAGAACCTTCCCCAGATCAAAACATTAGGCCCCCATTTCAAGAGAACTATGCTGAAATTTCTCAAAACAATGTTGAGGATGAGGAAGATATCAACATAGTTATGGGCATAGATGAAGAAAATACAGTTTTCCTCACACAAGAGGATCAAGAACTCTTTGAGCTTCAACAATTCAAAGTAGAATCTGGTGAATCCTTTGACTATAAGCAAGGTTATGACTTCGCAATCAATGAAATTCACAGCCATTATAACCTTAGGAGCAAGAAAACAAATGAGCCTTCTACTAAAAACCATGCTCCAAATCAATAAAATCAAAACAGAAAAAATTTAGAAACTCCCAAAACAAAAATTCTACAAATTCTTCCAAGAGAGAACAAGCAAAATTCGAACCCACCCAACCCTAAAAAACAGCTTAGTCCAAATATTGTAGATATCACTGATGAGGTGGCTCAATCCTCCAAAGATGCCCAAAATGCTAATACTTACAAGGCCACTGATTTAGCAAAAACAACAGTTACTGATCCCAAAAAGAATCCGGCTGACTTAAAATCATCAAATCCTAAATCTTCTACTGAAAATTCCAGATCTGACAAATCATCTGCTAACACTCAAACTGTTCCTGAAAAAATAATCAAAGATAGCAGAAATTAGGAAACTCAAACAGAAGATAAAAGAAAACCTCAAGCTAAAGGAAAAACTGTTGAAACTCAAGAAAAATCATCCCAAACAATAATTCCAAAAGATGAATTAATTCAAGCTATCAAATCTCAGTCAACATTTAATATTCAATCTGAAATATCTAAGTTGAAGATAGCCATTCCCTTAATTGAATTGGCTAAAAATGACTTGTATAGATTTATAATTACTGAAACATTGAATGTAAATGAAAATGAGGATACAATTAATATGAATGATGATAGACCTGAATTAATCTTTGGTCCCAATGTAGATGGTAAGCATTCATATGGGTTAGTACCTCCATTTTACTTAAGTCTTACGATCCATGATCAGATATTACATAATGCAATGCTAGATACTGGAGCTTCCCATAATCTAATGCCCAAAGCAATAATGGAAACTCTGAGTCTAGACGTAACTCAACCATATAAAGATTTATTCTCCTTTGACTCAAGTAAAGTCCAGTGCCTAGGATTGATTAAGGATTTATGTGTGAACTTGGTCCAATATCCTGGTAAAATCATGATCATGGATGTTGTGGTAGCTGATATCCCGCCAAAGTATGGCATGCTTCTTTCTCGCTCATGGGGAGCAAAGTTGCAGGGATCTCTACAACTTGACATGAGTTATGCCACTATCTCGGTATTTGGACAGCCCAAAAAGCTTTACAGAGAAACCTTAATGAATTTTACGATCAGCAGTGCCGAAAGACCTACCAATTACCCAATCTATTCAACTCCCACTGATCTTGATTCCTTTATTCTGTGTAACTCTGATCATAATAATATCAAAATTGAACTCACTGATATAAAGCCTAAAATAATGGAGGATTACATTGGTCATGAAGCTTTATGGCATTTAGATTTTGATGGTTCAGTAAATAAATCAGGAGCTGGAGCTGGTGTGTGGATCACCAACATTGAAACTAGCCATTCCCAAGGGCATGCCTTTAAATTGAATTTCAAATGTACCAATAACATGGCTGAATATGAGGCTTTAATCTTAGCTCTCCAAATCATTAGAAAAATTGGGAGGTCAAATAATATTGATCATGGGAGATTCAGAGTTAGTTATCAAAAAAATAAATGTAGAATACTCTGTCCACAATCCCATATTAGCTAGATACAGGGACACAGCAACAGATTTGGTTGATGATTTGTTAGAATACAAGTTTGCCATTATTCTGAGAAAACTGAATTTACAAGCCCATTGTTAGCAACCTTTTCCAGCACCTGTAATCTTCCATTTTCACCAATACAAAAATACACTGCTGAAATCAAACACAGACCTATTGTCCCAAATAATGTAAAATATTGGAAAATTTTCTCAGAAGATGAATAGATCTATCACTTTTTGAACAACGAAGGAGAGTTTCAGAATTGCCAAATTGATAATGATTGTAATATAGATTCACCTTGTAACATAAATTCAGATTTTTTTCAAATAGATGATTTAGATGTACATATTTTTGATAGACCCACTATATTTACTCAGAGTGACATAGATGACTTGGAAAAAGTAGATATAGAGGAAATGATGGAAGATGAACCAGATTTGATAGATTTAAAACATAACATTTTACTCAGGGGTTTAACTCCCTTAGAAGACTTGTTTGATTCCAATGATGTGCCCAAAAGGCCAAAAATGGAACCAGTCAAGTCTGATATTGAAGAATGTAACATAGGAACAAATGAAAAACCAAAAATTATCAAATTATCAAAATACTTACCATCAGAATAAAAGGTTAAATATATAGAACTTTTGAAAGAATACCAGCATGTTTTTGCATGGGGTTACGAAGATCGAAAAACTTACAACAAAGACATAATTCAGCATAAGATTCCTTTGAAATAAAATCAAAAACCTTTTCAACAAAAATTAAGAAGGATTAATCCAATTTTGTTACCTTTAATAAAAAAAGAGGTTAAAAGAATGTTTGATGCACAAATAATTGCACTAGCTAGGTATTATGATTGGATTTCTAACTTAGTGCCCACCAGAAAGAAAACAGGAGAAATTCGACTATGTATAGACTTTAGAAATCTCAATAAAGCTTCTTTGAAAGACAATTACCCCTTGCCTAAAATGGACCATATTTTGCAAAGGGTGGCAGGTTCTTCAAGAATTTATTTACTAGATGGTTTCTCTGGTTACAATCAAATTCTAGTTCATAAAGATGATCAAACTAAAACTGCATTTACCACTCCTTGGGGCACTTTCATGTATGTGAAAATGCCTTTTGGATTGAAAAATGCAGGAGCTACATTTCAGAGGGCCATGGATATTGCCTTTTCTAAAGAAATCCATGAATTTTTAGTTATCTATCTTGATGATATTACTGTCTTTTCAAAAACAAATGATGAACACTTGGATCACCTGAGACAAGTCTTTATCAAGTGTAGAAAATATGGTATATCCTTAAATCCTAAAAAGACTCTTTTCGGACTAGAAGAAGGAAAATTGTTAGGACACATAATCTCCAAGGAAGGCATTAGAATAGACCCTGCAAGAATTGAAGCTATTTTGAACATTCAAGCACCAAGGAACATAAAAGAACTTCGATCATTCTTGGGTAAAATGAATTTTTTAAGAAGATTTATCTCTCACCTAGCTGAAATCATAAAAGAACTAAACAATATGCTTAAAAATGACTCTGCAATAAAATGGACTGTTAAAGCCAAACAATCTTTTGAATCCATAAAATAGGCCTTGACAAAAGCACCAGTCCTAATCAGCCCAGATTATACAAAAGATTTCATAATCTTCTCATTTGCCTCAGAACATACCATAGCTGCAGTTCTACTGCAAAAAAACAATCAAGGTTTTGAAGAGCCAATAGCATTTTTTAGTAAAGCCCTTAGAGATTCACCTCTGAATTACAATATAATGGAAAAACAAGCTTTAGCCTTGGTTAAAGCCATAAAGGATTTCAGAGTTTACATAATCCATTCCCACATCATTGCATATGTACCCAATGATGTAGTCAAAGATATTCTTACACAAGATGGACCTGATGGTAGGAGAGGAAAGTGGATTGCCACTATCCTTGAATATGATCTGGAAATCAAACCAACAAAGCTCATTAAAGGACAGGGTTTAGCTAGATTGATGGTTGAATCTAATTGTAATGCTTTAGATATAAATTTCATTGCACAGATAGATGACCAGGAAGAGATGGAGACTCCATTCATTAGTGAGGCCTATCTAGACTCACCATGGTACTCTGATATTATCTTTGTACTCAGACATTTACAAGCTCCTCCTAGGTTAACTAAAACCAAATCCAGTTTCATCAAATAAAAAGCAATGACGTTTTGTATATTAAATAATGCACTTTATTGGAAAGAAAGTAGTGGGATTTTACTAAATTGTTTATTAAAATCAGAGGCTGACAAAATTCTCAAGGAATTTCATGCAGGTGACTATGGAGGCCGCTTATACTGGAAGAGTACAGCAGAAAAAATACTGAGAGCTGGTTTCTACTGGCCAACTTTATTCTCTGATGTCAAAAAATTTGTTACCTCCTGTCACAAATGTCAGATTTTTGAAGGGAAAAAGAAACTATTGCCCTTACCTCTTAAACCGATATCTACTGAAAAGTTATTTCAACAATGGGGGTTATACTTCATTGGTGAAATCCACCCTCCATCCTCAGGCCAACATAAATGGATTTTAACTACTACAGATTATTTTACTAAGTGGATAGAAGTTGTTCCCACTAGGCAAGCCACTGATTCAGTTATAATCTCATTTATAGAAAGTAATATTTTGTCAAGATTTGGATGCCCACATAAGATTATTACTGACAATGTAGTTGCATTCAAATCCAAGAAAATGACTTCTTTCTGTCATAAATAACATATTACCTTAGGTCATTCCACTGCTTATTATCCCCAGGGTAATGGTTTAGCCAAGTCATCAAACAAAAGCTTAATCAATATCATCAAAAAATTACTTCAAGAAAACAAAAAAACTTGGAACAAAAAGCTAGTCTATGCCTTATGGGTTGATAGACTTACCACAAAGAAGTCTATTGGAACTTCACCTTATCAGATTGTCTATGGAATGGATGCAATTTTCCCCTCTTCCTTGGGTGTACCAGTCATGAAGATCATTCAGGAATCACAGGTGGAAACAAATGATATTCAACGAAGAATTAATGAAACCATACATCTCCAACAAACAAGGGAAGAATTTTATGAAAGATCACAAGTTTTACATGATACAATTAAAAAGATTTTTGACAAAAGGATTAAAGAAGATGATTTTGTCATTGGAGATCAAGTTTTGAGATGGGATTCAGGAAGAGAAGACAAAGGTAAACATGGAAAGTTTGACTTTCTATGGCAATGACATTATGTGATCTATGGTTACAGAGGTAACAATTCTTTTTTCATCAAGAATTTAGATGGAAATGAACTTCAAGAAGGACCAGTGAATGGTAGGATGTTAAAAAATTACTATTCTTCTGAGTCAACCACCGGTTAGATTCATTGACTTTATCATTGTAAATATTCATTGCAAGTTTGTAGATTGGATTGGAGATTTTACCTACAAAGTTGAAGCCTGGAGAGAAGGCCCTCAGCTTTGCAGTATAAAATATCATAAGTATGAATTGTTGCAGAAATCATAAAACAATTACAGGATCGCCAAGGTTAGAAGTTGAAGGCTACTGATCTCAGAGTTCTTGACATTCCACCAGGAAATGCCATCCCCAAGTGAAGCCGATGTTAGTAACCTGTAAATATAGGATTCATAATTTTGACTTGACTGATGGTAGTCTTGTAAATATGTACAAATTTTGCTTTCTGCAAGTTATTTTCCCATATTTTGTAAAAAATAAAAAAATAAAAAAATCAAAAAGAGGGTAAAAGGTCCTAAAAGAAAAATCAAAGGACTTAGAAAAAATAATATACCCCAAAAGAAAAAAGATGAATAAAACATGAAAATGTGGAAGTCTAAATGCCACTACTTTTACTTTTTGCAGTTGATTATGGCAGAGTGTCAATAAATGTCGTAATCCATGATGAGTTGAACAATTTAATCTTAACTTGTCATGTTTCAATTTTACTTGTTGTAGATAGTGAATAAAGAATTGTCATACAGTTTAATCATGACAATTCAGTAGTTAGGTAGAGAATCAAAAGAATCCAACAGTTTAATCCGGATTCTTGGAGGAAATAAGTTAGAATTAGATAGTTTTACTACTTTCAAAAAAGAATAAATTTTTTGAAGGTTGCTAGCTCAAATGCACCTGATTAAAATAGAAGAAAAAATGTTAGAAGATATGACTAGGTAGGTAGAAGAAGGCGGGAAATCCATTATAAATATTTTTCACTAGGCTACAAATAACCAATTTTGCTTCCCCATAGCTATTTAACATTCTAGACTATCAGTCAGAGAGGCTCAGGGCATTTCCCTGACTTCGGTTGGGACAAGACCCAATGCTCAATGACTGATTAATTGAAAGTGTTAAGTTTCTATATTAATCCCAGAAATCACATCATTTTCCATTCATGCATTCATTACCATGAAAAATCATAAGTAAAGAACTAATTTTTACTTAATGATGCTTAAAACCCTCATTTTAATAACTTCCTACATCTCATGAAGCATAAAACCCTCAAAATTGCATTTTATCCTAAGTTGAAGTGATGAAATTATTAAAAATAAAGCTTGGTTTAATCTTCACTTTCTTGGTTATAATTGTATATTTTGAGTATTCACTTTCACTTTTCATATTAACACCTAACTTATTTTATTAACTCCCTATAGAAAATCCTATTCCTATTAATATAACTCCTTTATTCTAGTATCCCAAAAATCCCTTATTATATACTTTTTATGTCAAAGATATTACTCACATGTTGAAAATTACATCCCGAAATTATCCCTTTGACATAAAAATACCAATAAAGAAATACCCCAATTCCCCTATAGTTATTAGACCTTCAAATAGTCTATAACTATATAATACAAATAAAATAAAATGACACTTTATACATATTTTATATGTCTAAAGTAGAAAATATCACGACTATATCATTTTTAAACCATGGTCAATACCCTTTTTGCCTGCCCCCATTCACTCTACCCTGTATAATATATAAACTCCTGTTATATATTATTCCAACCCCTGCATTCATCTGAACCGTTAGATCTTCTTTTCATTCCTAATCCAACAGTTCGCATTGAGCACGATAAACTATCCTTGTACCCCACCATTCCCATCGCGCCGAGTTATGACCGTCGATCCTTTAATTATCAAATAAACGACCCACATTAAAATCCTAGTCCCACCTTACCTTTCCCCCGCAGCTTCCTAAGACATCCTAACCGTTCGCTTCATCCATCCCAATCCGATGGTGTGCATTCCATATCGCATACCGAAAGTAAATGGGCGCAGTTTGGGAAAAATCACGCAATAAAAGTTGTTTGTGAAACCGCCAATTGCTACATGTTCAATTTTAATTTGATCACATTATAAAAGCCCAAAACTGCTTACCATATAAAAAAAATGCGATACCGCCCAATGGTTTTCGCATTCAAAATGAAAACCACTCCCACCATTGATTGTGACCTGCCATTAATGCTATGCAGAGTAATAAAATCAAAGGTTTTAACCTTAATTTTTCACTATTTTGCGTCGTTTGTCCCCTCGTCTGTTGAGTAGTTACGCCTACATTTCAAAACCTTTTGCTGACCAATTTGTCCCTCTGAAGCAGATTTCCCCTCTGAATTTTTCCACAGAAGACTCTCAACGCTTCCTACTAAGCTACCACGACCAGTTTGAAGACTGGTACAACCTGAAACCTTTATCAACCGCTACAACACCTGCAAAAGGTATTTTTCAGTGATCTAAACCTGCAAATTCTCAATTTCAAAGAGCGAAATTAAAACCTGTAAACCAGTTTGCATGTAGAAACCAAAATTACCAATCTGAGTATATTCTAAACCTTGAAAAAACAAGGCGAACCTTGGCAATTTTTTCTCAGAATTTTCCATTTCCTTCAAACTCTGTTTTAAAATTTTTCCAGCTATCCAAAGGAAATTTCCATGGTTCAAATTGATTTAAACACACAGAAGCGTCATTTTTAGTCCTCTGCACCTAGAAAACCTTTGTTTTCTATCCCAAAACCCTTGCCCAGATTCCTAAATTTCTCCTAGATCCACTCAATTAGCCCCTGTTTTCAAAATTAACTAAGAAAATAGTTTAATATTGCTTATTTTTCCCCAAAATGACAAGAAAATAGATTACCCTTAATACAGGAGGTCCTAAAGCCCAAAAATCTGCCTCAAGCAAGCTTCCGGTACCTAAATCTGCTAAGATAAATAAGCCTACCCCAGCCCTAATAGTAGATTCTATTGAAGCGGTCAAACGTTTACAACCACATGTTACTTCTAAACAGAGAAGTTCCTTAATTGATTTAGACTATAGAATTACTGATGCTATATTAGAGTTCAATCTACTTGAAGTGCATAACTAGAGTGATAAGAAATTCATGGAGAAAGTTGAAAATGATACACCTATATGGGATTCAAACATTCCTAAGTATGTGGTCCCAATCACTCATCTAGCTCAAGACTTGATTAGAATATGCCAATTACACTATGTCCCTGACCAGAGATGTATTGTAAACAAATATAGAGAGGTATTGTTTTCTATAACTGCAGAATCCATTAATGAGATGCTCCAGCTGAACCATGATCCAAGAGTAGTCTCATTATCCATTGAAGATTTGACTCAGTTGTACCTAGACTTATATTTCCATAGGAAGTTTATGATTCTACAAAACTTGATGCCTACTCATGTTGATTTCCCAAAAGTAAATCCACCTTATTCCACCTCTGATTTTCCTGAATCTTCTAGACAAATCATCTCTATTCTTTCCTTCATTCTAGGTTACTCTAATGATGAGTTCATTGATGCATCAATTCTAGGTTTCCTTTCTACTTTGTCCCCAGGGAAACCTCCTACAATGATATTTAACTTTGCTAGATTCATTGCTGACAACATGCACTATCAGTTGACCAAGTTGCCTGAATAAGTAGTGTTTAGATATTCATCAAATCTATTTCACTTCTTTCTATTTTTCCAAGCAGAAAAGTTTCCAGTTGCCTTACAGAAGATGGATGTTGAAGGAAGGCCTCTTTCAGTGGTATTTTATTCTTCATTACTAAGACAATATGGAAATGAATTCAGCTATAAGGAATTCATAGATTTGTTTATCAGACCAGCCATGAGTTTATTGTGCAAAGAAGAAAAACTAAGAATCAGTGAGGAAATAAAAATAATTCTACAGTTATCTGAACACTATAAAGTAGGTGATTGGTACCTATATGAAAATCACACAGAACTAAGGATATTTGGAGCAAACCTGGCCCCTTATAAATTGCCCAAATTTCTAACTATCAGGGTTTTTGCTTTGGAGTACTTGAGGAAAATTATAAATGCAGATGCAGTGAATTTTATGGCTTCCAAAAAGAAGACACATTTTAAGCTCAAAAATCAAATAGGTCCCTTCATAGTAAATAACAGAGATGCCTTGAAAGAAATAGTCAGCAAATTATTAGAATTCAAGTTCCAAGAAAGATTTTATTGGAACTATGATCCTCAAGGCATTTTGAGTAACATAAGGGTCAAATGTAAATTAACACCATTCTTTCATGGGTCCAAACCAAAAATTGAAAAATATGCAAATAAAATGGAATGGGTAGAAAATACATTGATTGATCCTACTGACAATACAGAGAAGGAGAGACAAATAGATAATTCACAGGCAATAACAGTCACTGAGCAGATAGAAGCTTCAAACAAAAGGACCAGGAATGAAGAAGGTTATACAACAGAGACCATTGCAGAAAATGAATTCAAGATTATTTACAACAAGAAGGCAAAAATGATTGTTGCCGAGAAAGAAAAGCTAATAGAAATAGATGGCACTGATGATCAAGAAGCCAATAATGATCAACAAAATGATGATGAAGCCACTATAATTGTGAATGAGACTCTAGCAGAAATTTAGAAAGATCAGATTTCAACACAGGAACATGACAAAGAAATAGTGGAAATGCAGGTAAATTCAGAAGCTCCCTCCTCTTCCAAAGTAGTAGAAGAGACAGATTCTGACATTCAAAAGAAATACAAACAAATCAGAGAAAGAAATGAGGAGATTAAAAATGAAGCTTATTCTCAATTCCTCAAAGAACATCTAGGGAACAAAGACAGGTTGTTGATTGCTTTTGATTACTCCACCAATAAGATGATCATGTCATTTCTCAAACCCACCATTACAGATCCAAAATCAATTGCAGATTATACTAAAATAGATGTGGAGGTGGATACTGATACAGTACATGAATTGGAACAGATAGAATTCCACAGAAGTACCACTAAAATGCTTTATTCAAAAGTGGTTAACAAAACTATGAGTGCTACTATGCTACAAAAGACCATGTCTTGTTTACAGAATCATATGAAATTAGACAACGCATCATTACATGCTAAGGATTTAAGGATCAAGTCTTTAGAAGATTTGGTTATATAAACTGGAGTGGATCCTTCCAATATTGAGGTTTCTAAAGAACTCATAAAGAAAAATAATGAAGATATTGTTGCCTTAAGAAAACAACTGAAACTTCCACAAAGTGAGCATCCACAAGCAAAGGAGATTCTTCAGTAGAAAATAGAAAAGGATGAATTAATGCAGTTAGTACTAAAGATGACTGCTCAAATCAAAGAAATGGAGAATCAGATAGAGACTCTGATGAATGAAAATGAAACATTAAAAAAGGAAAATGAGGTCTCCATTCCTATAGTCATCCCAATGGAAACTACTGATGTTCCTTCTACACTGGTAGAGAATTTGGCACCAAAAGGAGTATTGACAGCTGCAGTGTCAATAACATCTATAGATACCTCTGCCACTGGATCATCTATATCACAGGTATAGCAAGCAACAGGTACAGCAAACATAGTTAAATCTATGGAAGAAATGTCCCTTAAGAACACTGAGATCAATAATTTAAAGAAAGCAAATAAAGATCTCAAATCCTCATACAAGAATGCTTTAATCACATCTAAGGGACATGAACAGAGAGAAAAGGGATTAGAAGAACAAGTGAAGAGTTTACAGAAAGAATTAAACTTCAGTGAACAGGTAAAATATATCAAAAACTATCTTTGGAATAACATAATTCAAGGCATACATCTACAGTTGCCTTCCATTCAAATCATTTATGAACAGAGAGATCTACTCAAGGCAGCACGAGTAGAAATTTAGCAAACAAAAGAAGAGCTTGCCAATAAACCATCTCAAGCTTTAAGGATTATTACATTTCTAAACAGTAAAAATAGAGAAGAGCTTGAAGAATTGAAAATTCAGGATAGGACTAAAACCATACTACAAATCAAAAAGGTCCTAAGTAAAATAAATATAATAAACAGTTTGGAGGAAAGATGTAAAGACATGAACTTGTCAATAACAAATTTCTTGGCCAAATACACTATATTAACACAGGCAGGCCTTCCATACATTCATGGCTTTAATGAAAAACTAGTTGTTTAGACAGATTATGACAAGAAGATCAGAGCATATGCCAAAGAACAGGTAAACAAGCCTCTGCCACAAGGTTCCCCAACTGGCAAAGTTATCTTAGAGTACTTTGAGAAATTTTTTTTTCTACAAAATGAAATTAAGCACATCTTCATTGTCAAGCCAAAATTCGCAAAGTACACGGAGGCTGATGAAAGCTATAGAAAACTGAAAAGCCTGAAGATACCAAGTGATCAACAATGGCAGGAATTCACTGATTTGATATAACAACATGCAAACAGAGCAGAACAAGTGCAGTCAAGTTTTTCATCTTCATAGTTATCAAAGGGTAACATTTGCAATGAAAGTGTATCAGGTGAAAAAACAGAGTTAACGAGTATCCGGGAATAAAACAGTCAAATCAATGTTTACTGTTGTAATTCTTCATTTTACAGTAGTAAAGTAATAAAAGTGGAAACATGAAAGAGTATCAGAGGTGAAGCATAGGTTAAAGAATGTAAATTAGAAAGATTGTATTCCAAGCTATATTCTAATAAGATATTGTTTCCAAGTGCCAGCAAGCATCTACAACAAAGCAACAAATCAATTTTGATAAGATAAATTAGTCCTATTTTTTCTTGATAAGAGGACAACTTGCTAGTTTGTTTTGCAGTTGTCCCTCTTTTTTATGTAATAATATTTATTTTCTCCTAGAGATATTCCTACATGTCTCTTAGATATTTTGTAATAATTTTGTATAAATTCTTCACTCTTTGAAGTATTTAGGGTGGAATAAAATTTGTCAAGACTACTATAAACATTTTTGCTGAATACATTGGGAGTTTGTGTGAGTTGATTTGTAAATAAGCAGACTCGAACTAAGTCAAACAGACATCATAACTCAGTATTCTTGTGCTGATCAGATAAGTCAGGTATTTTCCTGTTTTCACTGTTTATCTTTCTAAATTTCCATACATACATTTACATGTTTTCTGTCTTAAACGATTGACTAGGAAATTTTATACAGGATTAGTGTCAAAAGCTCCCTATTTTTTACTAGTTTTTCAATGATATGTTTTTTAATGATATCCAGACTTAAGAATCCTTAACTGCTCTTAGTCCCTTTTGACCTCTTTCTTTCATCTTCTTTTCTGTAACTTAAGGATCCTTCATTTCCCTTTTGTTCAGATCTTACCATTTCATCAAAAATCCTATTTCCAAACCCTTTGTAGGTCATCTACCCTGCCCTTAGTACATTTTCTCTTTTGACCTTATTTCCTAGCTTTGCTTTCCAAGAAATTTGACTCCATAGCCCAATGGTCTCATAGATATCTCTATGGTTTACCTTGAAGTACCTTTTATTCCCACCAAAAATTCAAACCAAAACAATTGTCCAATCATACCTAGCCTAAAATTTAATCCAAAACAAAGTTAAATCAGAAGGAGAGATCCCTCTTCAGAATTTGGGAAGGCTAGATCCTGAATTTCAAAAGTAGGTTCTTGGTTACCCCTGGTTTTCTTCAACTATAAATCCTCATCCCACAACCTGAGAATTACTAGGGTGATAACACCAGACATTGAGAAATACTCCAATCAGTCTGAATGGTTGGAGGACACTTTGACAGAGGCAGATAAGCAAGGTGATACTAGTGAAATATTGCAGACTCCATCCCAAGAAGATAGGAACTCAAAAATAAATAGAGAAGAAGGATCATACACTGCAGAGACTACCACTAAAACCAAATTTAAATTGATGTACAAGAAGATGCCAAAATTAAATCATGTAAATGAGGAAGTGGAAACAATTGAGGTAATTGACACAGATGGAGTGGTGAAAGAAAATGATGCTCCTGCAGTTTCTGAAGAAACACACCAACCTTCAGTATCAAAAACTCAAATTATTCAAAAGAAGGTCAGTATTGAAGTCTCCTCATCTAGCAAACTAGCAGATAAAGAGATGGATATTATGCAGAAATACACAGAAATAAAGATCAGAAATGAAGCCTTAAAGGCTGATACATGCACACAATATTGGAAGCAATCACCCAGTGACCAAAGTAGATTGCTTTCTACATTTGATTATAAGACCAGGAAGATGCAGATGACCTTCCTACAGCAAAAATTCAAGCATCCCAAATCATCAGCTGATTATAAAAATACATCATATTAAGTTCAAGCAGAAGATCTTCATCCAATTGACCAGATAGAATTTCATAAGCAAGCTAGTGAAATTCTTTATTCAACCATGACAATCAAAGTCATGAGTGTATGAAAGCTAAAAAACACTCTTGGGAACATTAGAGATCAGCTCACACTAGAAAAGGCATCCTCACAAGATAAGGATAACAGAATCAAATCACTGGAAGAGTTGATTATTGAAGTAGGATATGATCCTAGTAATGTCAAAGTTGCATATGAACTGATAAAAAAGAAGTATGCATACATTGATGCATTAAAGAAGAAATTAAAATTTTCTCCTACTAAACATCCTCATGAAAAGGAAGTATTACAAGATGCAAACTAGAAATATGAGATGATGAATCTCATTCTTTTGTTGACTGCCCAAATAAAAGAAATAGAAAATGAAATGGACAATTTGGTCCAGGAGAAAAAGTCTAGATCAAAAGAAGATCATGTTACTGTTATTGCTGTAGTCACAACAACTGTGCCTTTCATATTAGCAGAATAATTGGCCCCTATAGTCCCAATGGATATAACACTTCCTGTCACCTAAACAACTACTTCAGCAACAGAGTCATCTACATCAACATCACAACCAACTGATGAAGCAAGTAAGTTAATTAAACCAATGCAGGAAATTTCTATTCAGACAAATGAAATCAATAGACTTAAAGAATAGCTGAAAATTCTGGAGGATGAAAAGAAACTTGCTCAGATTATGCACAAGAATGAAGAATAGAAAACAAACAGATTAATAGAAAAATTGAATAAATTAAAGAAACATCTAACACTAAAAGAACCAATGGCACAAGCCAAGAAGCAGTTATGGGCCAATATCATTGAATCCGTTACACCATTTTTTGGTCATATAACATGTTACTATTATATGGACCAAATTACACCATGTAAGACTAATTTTACCATAAGTAAAATTGCTTTCACTATGAAAAATAACTTAGTAATCCATATTTATTAAGTTGTTTATGGTCTAAACAGGAAACCCCATGAGGAAATATTGAATAAATCCACATTTGTTTGATTTTCCTCAAGGAATAATTAGTTAAACACCAATTTAATTAATATTCCTTGTCATATTTAACCCAAAACAGGAAAATTAATTAGATAAATCATTGTTTATCTTATTATTTTCTAGGAATAATTATTTAAACCTTATTTAAATAATATTCCTTGTTAACTTTGACTAAATCATTTATAAATAATTGAATAAATAATTATTTATTTAATTATTACTCAACCACATCCTTAAAATAATAAATAAATCATTTATTTATTTATTATTTACAGATAAAGTGATTTGACCAAATTCAAATTCTTTTTCCCTCCAAAAAATATAATAAAATATTCCATAAAATTTGTATCTAGATTTGGTTAATAATATTTTAATTATTCACCAATATCTAGACTAACTCAATATTTTGTTATAAATAGAAGGGTTTATTCCATTCACTCACTACCGTTTGTTGCCTAAATATCACTCTTGATCTATACTTTTGGTTTGACTTTGATCCTCCATCATTGTCATATTTTGCTACCATTTTTCTTGTGAGCTACCTTTGAGTTCCATTTTTTGTCTGGGTTTTCTACACCATCAAGAGAGAGATATTTTAGATCTGCAGTGCTGAGGACTTACAAGAAGCCATCCCATTGAGGGGGACTGGTAACATCTTTCTATTTTCCCTTCTAAAGTGTCAAAAATACAAAAAAATCTTTAAAAACATTCTTGTCTTGTCTATTGGATGCATGGAGCAACTCTTACTTTTATTTACTGCTTAATGTCTTTTACTGCAGAGATCTAGATTTTGCAACATTTATCTTGGTCAACTAATTGCAGATCTAAAGAAATTGGCAGCCATCTTTGATGTTAGGGTTGTTTGTTATGCACAGCTAAAGTGGACTTTTTTCGTACACTTGCGATTAAGATTCATACTAATAGAATCTGTCAATGATATTTGGCCATCAATCTAGGTTATTTATGAAAAAAATATCTCATCAAAGCAGCAGGAGAAGCCATCCAAAAAATCAAAGAAGAACTTGGCAAGAAACCTGAAGAGGCTAATGAAATCATCAAATTCCTTAATTCCAAGAATAAGAAAGAACTAGAAGAAATTGGAATTAGTGACAGGACATATACTATTCTTGAAGTCAGAAAGGTAATTTCAAAAAGGAATTTAATGATTCAACTTGAAGAAAAATGCCAAAACATGGAGCTTGGCATAACTAGATTTATGATGAAATTTGACATTATGAGGCAGAAAGGCCTTCCAAATGCTCTGGTTATAAATGATAGGTTAGTGAAGCAAGAGGATTATGATAAAAATATCATAGAAGTGGCTAAGGAAGAAGAAAATAATTCAGCCATTCAGGGAATTCCAACAGGGAAAGTTCTCTACAAGAGTTTTGAAAATATTTTTTACCTGCAACATGAGGTAAAACACCTATTTATTAACAAGCCTACTTTTTCAAAATATATACAGAGGCAGATAAGATATTCAGAACGATGGTGAAAATTAAGTTACCAGAGGCAGAGAATTGGGAGAAATTTATTGATTTACTATGAAAAGAACAACAGTAAAACATGGCAGTCAAATGAAAAACATATCAGTCAAAGATAAAACAGAGCAGACAGTTTTTACAGCTACAAAACAAGAGTAACATTGAAAATAAAAATAGTTACAATCAAAGAGTATCAGAGTTTAAAGAGTATCAGTTGAAATTTAAAGCCAGCCAATGTGAAGGACACTCTACTGCAGCCTTCGCTGAGAAAACAACAAAGAGACAAATCAGCAAAAATTCGAAGACAACAAAACAACAAATTTAATAAAATCAGGGACAACTTGCATTAGTTAGGTAGCTGTCTCTATCTTCTTGCATGAATATATTTGTTTTTCCATGAATAATTCCTAAGTTTGTTGTAGGATATTTTGTAAGATTTTTTGTATAAATACTTCCCATTTCGAAGTATTGAGTGTGGATGAATTGCTAAACATTTCTATAGTTGTACTGAGCTAAAACCTAAGGGTTCTTTGTACCATTTTCAAGTCAACATACTGGATTGAGCAATAAAGAGATCGTATTACAAGATTCATGTGTTGAGCCACTTCAGTCTAGTATTCTCAATTGTTCTTTGTTTTTATCTGAATTTTTCACATATAGTTGAATATTTTTCTAAATCTAAATTTATAACAAGAATGTTATTTCAGAATAGGTTTAAAAGCACTATGTTTTGAACTGTTATGTCATTTACATGTTTTCTACTGATATCTAGATTATGGAATTCTTAATTTCCCCTTAGTTTCGACTGACCTCTGTCTTTTCACTCATTATCCGGATCTAAGAATCCATAATTTCTCTCTCATCCCAATTGAAACCATTTTCACCATCAGCCTAAGGATCTGAAGTAACTCAGCTATCTTTCCCTATGAACACTTCCCTTTAGAACCTTGATTTTGATCTGATTGCTTGACCATTTGACTCCAATTACCCAATGGAATTCAGACCTACATCTACCCATATGAACTAGTGATTTCACCACCAAACCAAATCCAAAATCAAAATCCCAAGTAATCGTACATAACTAGCCTAAAATCAACTAAAATCAACAAAGATAAATCATATAGAGAGAGCCCTCTCTGAGCATTAGGAAGGCTAGATCCTAAGGCTTAAAAGTAGGTTTTTGGTTACCTCTAATATTCTTTAAACCAAAATATAAACAACCCTTGAGAATTATTGGAGTGATAACATCCTAGCGACCATACTGGGGAACTAACTAGTCCTTGGTGTTTAAAATAAATCTTAAAGGAAATATTTTTACTTATATTTTCACCTTAAGATTGTTTTAAATGGTTGTTAAGTAAAATTTTCATTAAAAATTGAAATTATGGCTTCCAGAATAATCTACTATAGTAGGTCTAATCCAAATCCAGAATCTGTTGTAATAGTAGATAATCCTGACAAAATTTTAAAGAAAAACAAAAATGTAGAAAGTTTAGGTAATAAAAATCCATTGATCAAGGCAAATTATCTCCCCAATAAATTATCAAGTTTACAGGACATTGAATTTGATTTAGCTTTTGAGAAATCTTTGTTTAAAACTAAATCAGAAAGTGACTTATATATTAGTGTAATAGATCTTGATTTCATTTCATTTTATTGAAACTAAGAAGGAAACTGTTTCACTTTATTCAGATGAAAAAGTTCGATAATTTTATGATAAACTTGATTCTTTAACTGAAACTTTGATTAAGGAAATTGATGAACTTATTTTCAACATTCATTTGAATTGATTGCTTTATCTTCCTATACTCCTAAACCTTCTACCAGTCAATGTAAATTAAAATTTATTTAGTACCACCTCATCTATTATTTGCACTAAACCTCATTCCACAGAATCCTTCATCCCTAAGCTTCCTCTACAAACTAGAGTTTAATTTCCATCCCCAAATACTGCAAGATCATCCTCTAGCACAACTGTTGCATTTTCAAGAACTTCGACCACATTTCCAAGTGCATCTTCTAGTGTACCAACCTAATCTACAAGTACCTCAACCTCATCACCAAGCACCACACATTTACCTCCTAGTCTAGCCAGAATCTTATCTATGGCTGCCAAATATGCTCCTTTGGTCCTACCAGGGTAGTTACATAACATGCCCCAATATTATCAAAGCAAAATCCATCAATTTGATGGAACTAGTCAATACACTGCACAAAAGCATGTTAATAAAATGACTAACTATTTTGAACCGCATGAAATTGATGAATTATATGTCCAAATGAGACTATTTTCCCAAGCTTTAGTTGGATAAGTAAAAAAATGGTTCAAAGCTTTACCTGCAAATCATATTGCTGATTTAGAAGCCTTCCATAGATTTTTTATCAGTAGATGGGAGAAAAATAACAATCATTTACAAATTTTGTCTAAATATGAACATATAAAAAGAGGACCTAATGAGTCAGTTCATGACTATTGTGCTAGATTCAATAATATCTACAATTCTATTCCAGTAAACATTAAACCCCCACCACATTTAGCTTTATTCCAATTTCCTGATGGTTTTGATATGGAAATGTCATACCAACTGAGGGAAAGGAAACCAAAGACACTAGAACAAATGCAAAACATAGCAGTTAGTGTAGAAGCCAATTTGTTAGCCAAGAGAGAAAGAATGAGGAATGAAATAAGGGTAGCAATAAAATAGGAAACATCTACATCAGATAGAAAAATAGATAGTTTAGCAAAAGCCATGGAGAAAATGATGGATAGGCTAGAAAGTATGGAAAGAAAACCACAGTGGGATAATCAACAACAAGGCCCTCAACTAAGAAATCCAAATTTTAGAAAAAACACCAACACTGGTAAATCTAGAGAATCAGCACTTGATCAAACAATAAGACCACCTTTATAAGATAACTATGCTGAAAGTTCTCACCAAAATGAAGATGATGAAGACACACAGATTAATCTAATGGGAATCAATGATGATAATACTATTTTTCTTACACAAGAAGAACATGAATTATATGAATTACAACAGTTATAGTTAGAATCTAGAGAGTCTTTTGATTATAAGCAAGGTTATGAGTTTGCCATTAATTAATTTCACAAGCAATATAACCTTAGAAGTAAGAAAAATGTAGAAGCCCCTACTAAAAAATATGCCCAAACTCAGACTAAGAAAACAGTAGAAGCTCCTACAACCAAAGTACTGCAAATCCTCCCTAGGGAAACCTAACAAAACTCTAGTTCAAATCAGAAAAATTTAAATCCTAATGAGAAAATTTCTAGTCCAAAAATTGTACCCAATCCTAAAATTGTTGACATTACCGATATTGATGTTCAAACATCAGCTAGTCTTCAAAAATGTGCTGCTGGAAAAACAAGAACTTCTGCTGAAATAACAATTTCTGATCCAAAAACATCTTCTGCTGATCCAAAATTAGTTGATCTTAAAAAAAATACTACTAAAACAGTTGTCGAAACTTCCAAAACTGCGAAAGTTACTACTGCAACTCAAATTGTCCCTGAAAAGAAAATAAAAAATGGTAAAACAGTGGAAACAAAAAAATAAAATGAAAAACCAACTGTAGAAAAAGAAGAGAAACACACTCAAACTGTGGTTAGTAAAGAAGAAGTCATTCAGTTAGGAAAATCACAAGCATCATTCAACATCCAAACTGAAATTTCCAAACTGAAGATACCAATTCCTTTAACAGAATTGGTAAAACATGATTTATACAAATCACAGATCATTGAAACTTTGAACATAAATGAAGGAGAAGACGTTGTTAATTTAAGTGATGACCAAACAAAACTATATTTGGTCCTGAAGTAAATGGAAAACACTAAGAAGGAGGAGTTCCTCATTTCTACGTTAGCTGGACTGTTCATGATCAAATTTTACATAATGCTATGCTAGATTCAGGAGCTTCACATAATTTAATACAAAAAGCCACTATAGAAACTTTGAATTTAGACATCACTACACCTTATAAAGATATTTTCTCATTTGATTCTAGTAAGGTGAAATGTTTAGGCTTAATTAAAGATTTATTTGTCACTTTAGTCCAATACCTTGGAAAAAGCATAGTCATGGACACTGTAGTAGCTCACATCCCTCCTAAGTATGGAATGTTTTTATCTCACTCATGGGGAGAAAAACTACAGGGATATCTACAATTAGACATGTATTATGCCACCATTTAAGTATTTTATCAACCCAAGAAACTTTACAGAGAGACTCTAATGAAGTACATGGTTAGTAGTGTAGAGATACCTTGAAACTATCCTATTTATTCTACACCTACTGATATGGAATCTTTCATTTTATGTAATTCTGATTTTGGTATAGAAAACAATAAAGCTTTAAAACAAAAACATAAATAATTGGACAGTGAGAACATATTTCATGAATCAATGTGGCACCTAGACTTTGATGGCTCAGTGAAAAAATTAGGAGCAGGAGCAGGTGCAAGAGTTTGAATTCATAACATGGAAAACAATCATTCAGAAGGTCATTCCTTTAGATTAAACTCCAAATGTACAAACAACATGGAGGATTATGAAGCTCTAATCTTAGGACTACATATTGTTAGAAATTTAGGAGGCAAAAGAGTTTCTATCATCGGAGACACTGATTTAATTGTAAAAAAAATTAGAGAATAATATTTTTTATATAACCTTAGATTAGTCCAATACAGAGAAACAATTTTAGATCTGATTAAAGAATTCCTGGAATGTGACTTTGTTGTAATTCGTAGAAAACAAAACATACAAGCACATAGTTTAGCAACTTTTTCTAGTACCTACAATCTTCCTTTTCAGCGAAATCACCAATATAAAACAAAGGTAAGAAACAAACCCACTATACCAGACAACTTAAAATATTGGAAAATTTTCACACAGGATACTCTAATCTATTATTTCATGAATGCTGAGGAAGAATTCCAGAATTGTAACATAGACACAGATTGTACAATAGATGATAAAATAGACAGTGAGATAGATGTAAATAATTTAGATTTTACTGAACCCACTAAAATTACTCAAGTAGAAATAGAAGAATTAGCAGATGATGATTCTCACATTTTAAAGCTTAAGAATAAATTTTTACCTAAGTGATTAGCCTCATTAGAAGATCTTCTTGATTCAAATGACATTGCAATAAAAAAAAAAATGGAACCATTAAGATCAGATATAAAAGAATGAAATATAGGAACAGAACAAAAGCTTAAACTCATAAAACTTTCTAAAGCTTTACCACAAGAAGAAATACATAGCTCTGTTTAAGGAATTTAAGGATGTATTTGCATGGCGTTATGAAGACTTAAAATATTATGACACTAGCATAATACAACACAAAATACCTATTAAAGAAGACAAAAAACCCTTTCAAACAAAAGCTTAGGAGAATCAATCCAGTTTTAATGCGTTTGATTGAAAAAGAGGAAAAGAGGATGTATGAAACTTAGATCATTGCACCTATCAGATATTCTAATTGGGTTTCAAACTTAGTTCTCACCAGGTAGAAAACAGGGGAAATCAGACTTTGTGTTGATTTCCGGAATTTAAACTATTAGTCATTACTATTTTTCACTATCTTTAGATGACTATAGGATGGCTATAGATTTCTGAAAAAAAAAAAAAATCATTGAATATCTTGAGTTTCAGGAATCTCGCTGCTTTCATTATCCTTATAAACATATTTTTTCTATTTATCAAGTTTTCCATCTCAAAGTCACCCTATTGCTCCTGAAAGACTCCTTATGAGCTTATACCTGTTTTTTCCATCCTCCTTCCCTGCCTATAACCTCATTACCCCATTTTCCCCTATCAATAGACTCCATCTTCCATCTAGGGTTTCCTAGTGATGACTCATTCCAATGTCCCTTTGGGCATAATAACCTATAACAATACTCTGTTTCCACTTGAAAATCCCTAAGCCAAATTTTCAGTCAAAATCATGTCAAAGAACCCTCCCACTAAGTCATTAGGGTTTTACATTGTTTAAGGTCATCCTTGGATGTTTTAGGCACTACTTTTCCTTTGCTACAATCTGGTTCAAATGTAATATAATGTCAAGACCTAGTTATTCAAGAAGGACCTAAAAGTTTCCAAATAGGATTATCTTCTTAGTTCGGAGTTTGTAAGTAAGAAAATGAAAAATTTTGGCACTTCTCCAGGAGTTTTGAAAGATTTATTAGCAAAAGGTACTGATGAGGTAGACTATCTACTCCTAAATGAAAACATCTTATAGCAAGGAAAAGAGGAAGCACTTGTTCTCGTAGATGACTAGGGTTATGAACTTGATGGCCCAGTTGAGTGCCAAAACAATGATCATTAGTAGAAAATGGCATGGAGGAAGCACACAAGGCCAAACATGAAGAAAGTCTAATAGAAAAGATTAATGAAATATGGAAAAAGGTGAGGTGGACTGGACATAAATGAATAAACTTGAAAGGGCTATAGAGAACTTAGAAGAAAACATTGATGATTGCTTTGAAATAACTGCAGACACCTAGGGTTTTGGAAAAGTGTCCAAACGATGTGGAAAAGATGATCTGAACCTCATGGTGGAAACTACAAAAGGTTTTGAAGATGCTACTGTGTGATAAGAATCCCAAAGGTGCCAAAACAAACTTGTCATGCCTCAATGACCAAAATAAAATTCAAATTCATGATGTCATCAACCTCCAAGGAAAAAGTGTAAAAGAATATCATAATCAGAAAAAAGGGAAAAAAGGTTTCAAACATTAAAAAGTGGGTGTTCATAATTAAATAAAATTCATCTTACCTATAAAATCCCATATAACACTTAAAATGAATCATTGTTTCCTTGTAAAGCATTATAAGTTTCAGAGGAGAAGAATTTGTGAGTTTTCTAAGTGAATTTCGTAAACTTTTCTTGGAGTTGCGTGCCTGCGAGTTGGCATTGTGCCCCTGGCTTTTTTCCTCCATTTATTTTCTGAAGGAACTCCATGCCTAGGAGGTGGCACTACGCGCTGGGAGTGGCGCTATGCTCTTACTCGACAACAACCTTTGAAAAACCCTTGGTGTTGTGTGCTCAGAGCTGGTGTTGCGTGCTTGGGATTGGTGTTGCACCCTCAACATTGGCGCTGTGTGCTTGGAAAAAGAGGGTTTCTCCATCCTCCCATCACTCAAATCAAGTGAAAACTCCTTCAAATTTTTGATCAATTTCTTCTAAGGCACTGATAAGAGGTAAGTGCATGCCATAACCCACTTTGAAGCTATTTTGATCATTATTTAAGCAATGGAATGAAACCCTAATCAAACCCTAAGCGACAAACTTGAAATCATTGTTTTACCATTACTTCATCTTCCTATAAATAATATCAGCTATAGACAAGGGTCATTACATTTCTTAAGCGTTTCCATTCATATTCCTTTTTACAACACCCATTCCCAACATCTATTCCATTTCACACTCATTCCCTTCATTTGCAAAATTTCCTTTCCATTACTCTCCCTTCATCTCATTGCACATCAGCCCTAGGGTTTCAAAACAGAGTCTTCAAAATGTCAGAGGAAGGATATAGTTGCAGTGGTGGTGAGGCAAAAATGCCAAGGAGGAATGATAACAAGGGAGGGAAGATAAACAGATTTGAACCCCTCAATACAAAACAACTCATGGCATCCCCTCTTACTGTTTCCTACTTCAAACATGTAGCCTGCTTTGAATTTTGTGAAAAGGTATAGCAGGTCCAAAATCACCTAGAACTAACAAGAATATTCATTATCAATTTGCATGACAAGCAAGTCAATATTTTTGGGGTAACATTTGAGATATCCACTGATGCTGTTGCTGCAGCTACTAGGTACCCAGTGTGGGAGAAAAGTTTTTCAAGCAAGCAAACCTAGACATGAGTTACTTTGAACCATATCTAAAACCTAGATATAAAGATTACCACAAGTCCATCTTCCTTTTCTCTCATCTCCTTGATAGATATGCACCCATGATGAGGATAATCATGACGTATTTCACATGTGAGGGAAGATTATCCCGCCTTTACTCATACCACATCCGGCTTCTTATGCATTTCCCTAGCGTTAGGATGTTTCATATACCATATTATCTTTTCCAAAGCATTGACAAAATTTCCTACATAGTGAAAAAGAGAGATTATCCTCGGCAAATGTAGAGCCTATTCCATCACTCACTTATCAAGATGGTGGTTATGCACAAACTATAGCAGAAAGGCATTCCGTGGGAGATCCTCATTGCCAATATGGTGTTCACTACTCCACATGGCCATCATCAGAAATATATTTCTTCATCCTCTCATCCCCCTGTTAGTGTCAGTCTTGTCATACTGCCATCAGTGATCAAAATCTACTCTTTTGCATTTTCATAGTAGGAGTCCCATACTATAAATTTTTATCATTCCATTAGGTCATGGATTCACTGATGGTAGTGGTCACCTCATCAGTTTCCCTCATGAACATACTTGCTAGTCTCTTCTCTATGGTCTTCAGTCACAATTCATTTTCACTCTAAATTTCACTTTGTTAGATCATAGGGTTGGTCTCATTAGGTCTTAGGGTTCCACCATGGTCAAATCTATCATCAAAGTGTCAATAAATATCAGAAAGGACATGAGAATGCCTAATAAACTCAAAGCACAGTATCTAGATAAGTCAAAGAGTTGTTCTTTCAGCTGAATACAATTTTCACCTCAAAACATGTTTTGAGGTGAAAACAGGGTACTTTTTTTTTTATTATCATTTCTTACGTAATTTTATGTTTCCAGTCGAACATCAGAAGCTGCTATCTCCAAAGAGCCAAAGGGGATTTTTCTTTGCCTGGGTTTCAAAGGTATTCTCCACAGTATTTTTAGTGTAAATCATATTCTAAGTATGTTCATCAGAAGGAGCTTGGAAAAATATTTCCAACGGTATATCATACTCTGAAAATTGACTTCTAGATTGGAAAATAGACCTAAATGAATAAAGGGCCCCAAAGCACAATTCTGCCCTTTTTCTATTGTTCTGCTGGCCCTTTAAACTTTATAATTTTTTGCCTTTAATGAAAATTCTAAAAGTTACCACATCCTACAAAACCCCTGATGCGATGGCCAATCGCCGATGCGATGCCATCGCACCATCACGTCGCAAACATCCCATTCATCAGCGCCAAACCCCACACATTTGTTTTCGCCTATGCGATAAGTCATACCATCGCATCGCATTATCGTAGCAATCCCTCCAGTGCTAACTCTGTCATCCTTTCCGCAGATGAAATAAATTGCACATCGTGAAATCAGAAAATCCCACTAGCATTCGACCCCACACTCCTCTCTTCCACCAATGCGATGTCACGCCAGTGCTTTGACTCACGCCCACTCCATTTCTCCGATGCGATGATCGCTCCGTCTCCTCCATCGCCTTCGCTCCCTCATTTGTTCATCGGCCTTCCCTCCATCGGCCCATCTGCCCTTCCCATCGCATCGGCTTGTACTCACTCCACCTTCCATCACCCTTATTCCATCTCTCCCTTTCATCCATCGACCTTCCTCCCATCGGCCTCGCTCATTGTTCATCGCAGTTTCTTCCGCCCAGTAGTCCCGCCCCTTCCACTTCCAATTTTGTGATTGCAATTTATGGGCCCACTAGTCCTTCACTCATTTCAATTAAAAAGGGTTTTTCTTCATTAAAACGTCAAATTCGATTTTTATTGGTTTCAAAAGGCATTTTCTTCGGCAAAAGGGGTTTTTCGTCAAGTTAAAAGGGGCACATTCTGTAAAGACCGTGAGCTATTGGAGATTATTATGGCATCTGACATGAAACAATGGCAAACCATAAATGAGCGGATCGGTTCTATATTTGTTTTTATTCCCATCTGTTGGAGTAAATGTAACAGAAAATCTTCCATATGGTCGAAATATACCGTTTCCTCTCTTTTAGAGGCATACTGTTAGTTTCTTTTCTATCTTCAGATTTTGGTTTCGGGGCAGGTGAAACAGCCCCTCTTTCAGTGGATTCGTCCCCTGAAACTTGTCTATTTAATGTAATTTCTGAGTCATTTGTAAGGATGGAAAAATATCGGAATCACTGGGACGCACTGAGCTTCATTGCATATCTTTGTAACCTGTTGGCAGGGAATTAATAAAGACTTGCAGCAATTTTTTATGGGATCCCTGTGGTATGGAATTTTAGCATAGTCTCTTCTTTTTTAGTCATCTGTTAAATTTTATGTATGCCATTTCATTCATTCCATTATTTCTGTTCAATGTTTTCAATTTAGATAGGTAGAATCCACTTTTTATAGTGCTCTGCCTTGGGAAAATCATTCAATATTTTATGTTTTATGTTGTTCAAGAAGGATCCATCTCATATTTCCTCCTTAGCTCCTCACCAGTCTTAAACATTCCATAATCATTAAATCAAAGTTGTTAAAATTCATGCCTACCTTGCCCCATGGAATACCCTGTATTTCTGATTTAATTCCCCAGATTTAAACTACCCAGCTCCATCTGATCCAACACAAAACCCAGAAAATTTATAAAAATATTTCGAGCTACTATACCTAGCCTAAAATCATTTTTCAGTTATACTTCATTGAGATAATTTTTAAGGAGAGAGCCCTCTCCCTACCTTGTAGGGCTAGCTACAAGGTTAAGCATTGTTTGTGGTTACCCTGGTTTTCCTTTCTTCAGTTTGAGGTCAAATCAGGCGATAACATAGTGGCAACCATACTGGGGAGAAATCTAATGAAAAACTGATCACCCCAGTAATATTTTTCATATAAATTATTTAACTCTGGATGATGAGTTTCAAAATTTGCTAGGCTGAAATAAACATTGCAAAGTAGAAATTCGATCACACAGGCTTCAAGAAAATACACAAGGAAAAATCTTGATCCAAATCCCCCCCCTGTATTTGAAAATCCTAATCTTATTCCACGAATAATCAGAATACAAGAAGGTTCAGTAAGCCGTAGACCCATTTCCAGATCCCATTCCTGGCCCAGTGAGTGGTTGTTTGTTGAAGACCTCCCTTTTGATGAGAGTTTTGAGCTTTCTTTGTTCAAAACCAAGTCTAAAACAACATTGGATAACATAGTTTTAGATCCTGAATTTCTTGTAGATCTCGAAGTTCAAAGGGAAAATCGATCAATTGATGATTATATCTTGAATTCTTCTCCAACATCTATCGCTGCTACCCATATCCCTGAGCCTTTAGAATCATCATAAATAGCATTTGCTGCCCTCAATTCATCAGTATTCCCATCAATTTCGGAAATCAATTCGTGGCTTCCGACTCCTCCATCAACAGCTCCCTTGAATCCTAGTAGTTCAAATGATGTTGTAAATCCACCTCGAGTCATGGCTGCCTGATATGCACCCCTGGTTTTACCTCAGAATCTGAATGATATGCCTGTTGATTACCAAAGTAAAATCCCTTTCTTTGATGCCACTCAAAGAATTACAGCCCAGCAACATGTTGATAAGATGAATGACTTCTTTGACCTTCATGAGGTAGAGGCAGAAAATGTCACTATGAGATTGTTTGTCCAAAGCTTTGGAGGTGAAGTTCGAAAATGGTTCAGAACCTTACCAACAACCTCTATCCACACTTTTCCAGAGCTACATAGACAATTCTTAGACCGGTGGGAGGTAAAGAAAAACCCACTCCAGATTTTGTCTGAGTATGAAAATATTAAAGGGAATGTGGGTGAAAGTGTACAAGATTATTGTGTAAGGTTTAATGCAGTATATAATGCTATTCCAGCCAACCTAAAACCCCCCATGGGTTTATATTTTCTCAAATTTCCAGATGGTTTTGATGCTGATATGGCATATCAGTTACGAGAACGAGATCCTACCACACTTGAAGACATGCAAAAAACTGTTGTAAGCGTAGAAGCAAATCTGCTGGCCAAAAGAGCATGGACGAGAGCTGAAAAGTGAGCAACTGTAAAAGAGGAAGCATCTCCTTCAGACAGTAATATGGATACTTTGATCCGAACAGTAAAGAATATGGTTGATCGGTTGACTATCTCAGATAGACCTGAAGCACAAAACAGGAATCCAAACTTCAGAGGACAGCAGCAGCCCCAATTATGAATCAAGCAAAATGAACATAAAGTGCAAGACCAAGCAACACAACAGCAGCAGATCAGAACCCCTTTGCAGCAAAATTATGTTCAGGGAATGGAAACCGATGATGATGATGATCTGGTTGTTGAAGCTAATCATTTTTTCACCGCTGATGGTACGCCCATTCTCCTGACAGAGGATGAAAAATATGCAGTGACTCCAGACACTCGAAGAGATGAATATTTCATATTGGCCAATGATGTAGCTTTAGAGGAAGAGTCCAATGAGTATCAATGAGGATATATGAACGCTTTGTCAGCACAGCAGAAGCAGTATTCATTGAGGAGGAGAGATGTTCCCATCAATCCCATTCAGAAAAGGAGAGATCTGCAATCAAAGAATGACTCTTCAAATACTCAGAGGAAAGGGAAAGAACCCGTTGATCCATCTTCCAGCAAAGTATCCTTGAAAAATAACACTGCAAATGAGAAGAATAATCAGCCAAGTGGAGAAGAAAGATCCTCCCATCAAAGAGGTAGAAAAAGTTCCATCTTTTAATTTAGAAAATGAAATTTCTAAGCTGAAAGTGTCCATTCCCTTAGCAGAGTTGGTGAAGAACAACACTTATAAACATCAGATATCTAGATTGTTGCAAATAGACTCTATGTCATATATTGTGAATGTTGAAGATGATTATCCTGAACTCATTTTTGGTCCTGCCATAGAAGGTCAATCTGAAGATAGTGAAGTCCCTCCCTTTTACTTGAGTCTTAGATTGCATGAGCATATTCTACACAATGTTATGTTGGATTCTGGGGCCTCTCACAATTTGATGCCTAAAGCCATTATGGAGAAGATGGGTCTTGATATTACTCGCAAGTACCATGATTTTTATTCCTTTCACTCCGGTACGGTCCATTGTATCGGTCTTATCAAATACTTGGTAGTATCTTTAGATCAAATCCTAGCCAAGAATGTTTTGATGGATGTAGTTGTAGTAGATGTTCCACCCCGATTTGGAATGCTTTTTTCCAGATCGTGGGGTGCGAAGCTGAAGGGGACCATTCAAATTGATTTATCTTATGATACCATCCCCGTGTTCGGTCAATTGAGAAAGCTATACAGGGAGAAGAAAATGAAATATATGATCACTAGCAAAGAGAAGCCAGTTAATCACCCCATTAATGTTGACCACACATATTTAGAGTCTTTTGTATTATATTTAGATAGTGGCTTGAATGATGAAGATGTTCAGTTGGTAGAAGTAGATGAGGTACCTGAAATTTTAGAGAATTTTAGGGAAGTACTAAAACAGGAAAAAGAAAAAGCAGCCAGCCTTTCTAAGCTTCCCACCTGCCAGCAGCAAAAGGACAGTGAACAGCAAAAAAATGAAGAAATCAACCAAGGTAAGGTAGAGAAAGAGACAAAATTTCAGCATCTAGAAGAAGAGGAAGAAGGCCTTTGGAGCATGGATTTTGATGGAGATATTGGTAAGGACGGTTCTGGTATAGGAATTTGGATTCGGAGCCCTGTTTTCAAACCTAAAAAATTTCATAGTAATGTTAGAGTATGTGCTTACAAGTTAGCCTTTGACTGCTCTAACAATGAAGTAGAGTATGAAGCTTTGATTGCAGGTCTGAAATTTTTGAAGAAGTTAAATGCAAAAAGAATTTATGTTTATGGAGATTCAGAGTTGATAATCAAACAGGTAAAGGGAGAGTATCAAGCAAAGCATCCACAATTGAGAGCCTACAAAAATGCGGTCCTAGACATCTTGAGAATGTTTTCTGAATACACTTTGACAGCAGTACCCCGAATGCAGAATCTTATTGCAGACTCTCTTGCCACTACTGTAGCTAATTTGAAGATTCCAATGAACTCTAGCAACAAATTTGAAATTTATGTCAAAAATTGGCCTGTTGTTCCAGATAATCTAAGGTATTGGTAGCTATTTTGGGACGATAATGAAATCAATGCTTTTTTGCAGAGTGAAGGGAAATTCAAGGATACTTCCATAGAGGGTGATTATGATGAACAAGAGATTGAATCAAATCAGATGGACGTGTTACAGCTGAAAGATAATGTAATTCCTACAGGTCTCATACCTTTAGAGGAGCTTTTTGATCAAGATGATGTTTCAAGGAAGCCAAGCTTGGTGCCTACTGATAAAGAAGTTGAATATGTCAATCTTGGAATAGCTGACAAGCCCAAGTTTGTGAAGTTATCAAAAGCATTTTATCCTGAGGTAAAGGCCTAGTATGTTAAATTAATTTCTGAATTTTATGATGTGTTCGCGTGGGATTATTCATATTTGAAGGTGTATGACAAAAATATAATTCAGCATACTATTCCCATCAAGCCGGATCAGAAACTAATTAGACAGAAGCTGAGAAGGATCAACCCAAAGCTGCTTCCATCCATTGAAAAAGAGGTAAAAATATTGCATAAAGCTGGTATCACTGTTCCAATTAGATTTTCATATTGGATTTCAAATTTAGTCTCGGTTCAAAAAAAGATAGGGGAGATAAGGTTGTGTATTTATTTCTGGAATCTCAATAAAGTATCCTTAAAGGATAACTATCCACTTCCGAAGATGGATCATATTCTGCAAAGAGTAGTCGGAGCATCAAGGATGTCACTACTCGATGGTTACTCAGGCTATAATCAGATCTTGGTGCATGAAAAATACCAAGACAAGACTGTTTTTACAACACCTTGGGGAACTTTACAGTAGGCTAAAATGCCATTTGGATTAAAGAATGCTGGAGCCACTTTCCAGCAAGCAATGGACATCGCTTTTGCCAATGAAAAGGATGTTTTTCTATTTGTTTGTTTAGATGATCTGACAGTGTTTTCTGCTTCTGATGATGAAAACCTGCACCACTTGAGGTTTGTATTTCAGCGACGCAGAAATTTTTGGATTTCTCTCAATCCGAAGAAAATTTTGTTTGCTATGGATGAGGGAAAGCTGTTGGGGCATATCATTTCTAAAGATGGCATCTGCATTGATCCTTCAAGAGTGGAGGCAATTCAGCACATAGACTTCCCACGTAACAAAAGGAGATTTAGGCATTTAATGGTAAGATGAACTTTTTACGCATATTTATTCCCACTTTGGCTGAACATTTAAGAGAAATGACTAATATGTTGAAAAAGGATAGCACTGTCAAATGGAGTGAGGATGCTATCAAGTCATTTAATCTGGTAAATTTTTCTCTGTCCAATGCCCCAGTCTTGATTAGTCCTAATTATACTCAAGATTTTATTATATTTTCATTTGCATCGGAGCATACCATGGTTGCGGTATTGATGCAAAAGAGATATCAGATTGAATAGCCCATTGCCTTTTTCAGTAGGACCATTCGAGATGCTGCCTTGCGTTATAATATCATTGAGAAACAAGAATTGGCTCTTATAAAAGCATTAAAGGATTTTAGAGTATACATTCTGCATTCACATACCATAGCATATGTTCCTAATGCAACAGTAAAAGATGTCTTGATACAAACTAATCCAGAGGGAAGAAGAGGTAAGTGGATAGCGGCAATGTTGGAATATGATTTGGAGATTAAACCCACAAAGTTAATCAAGGGAAAAGGTTTGGAAAAACTAATGGCACAATCAAACCTACATGCCCTGGACATAAATCTCATAGCAGCAATGTTAGAGGATGAGGATGGTGGTTCACTTGTTCCAGTTTCAAAAAAATTTCTCCAATCACCATGGTATTCAGACATAGTTTATGTTCTTTAGCATCTTTCACCACCTCCTGGGATGTCTAGAAGAAAAGGTAGATCACTAAAACTCAAGTCTGCTAAATTCTGCATTTCAAACAGTAATATTTATTGGAAATATCCGGGAGGTATTCTACTTAATTGTTTTGTTGAAGATGAGGCTCAGCAGGTGATGAATGATTTTCATAAAGGTGATTGTGGTGGTCATTTGTTTTGGAAAACAACAGCTAACAAAGTGTTGAGGGTAGGATATTATTGGCTGACTTTATTTTCATATTTTCATAAAAAAGTGACGAGATGCCATGAGTGTCAAGTTTTTCAAGGGAAAAGGAAATTGCTTCCTCTTCCTTTGAAACCAGTTCAAGTAAATTCTCCTTTCCAGCAGCAGGGACTTGATTTCATAGGGGAAATCCATCTCACATCATCAACGCAGCATCGATGGATCCTGACAACGACTGATTATTTCACCAAATGGATCGAGGCCATTCCAGCAAGACAAGCCACTGATATGGTAATTATTCAATTTTTAGAATCGAATATCCTGTCTCGTTTTGGTTTCACTCAAAAGATCATAACAGATAATGCAATGGCGTTTAAATCCAAGAAGATGGTCGAGTTCTGCAGTAAGTATAACATTATACTGGGCCATTCGATAGCGTACTACCCACAGGGCAACGACTTAGCAAAATCATCGAATAAGACTCTGGTGAATATAATCAAGAAAATGTTGGAAGTGAACAAGAGGAATTTGCATCGAAAATTGATCAATGCATTATGGGCCGACAAAGTTAGTAGCAATAAATCCATAGGTATGTCACCGTTTGAATTAGTCTATGGCACTGACGTCGTATTTCCTACATCACTTATAGTTCCGGTCATGAGACTATTACAAGAGGCTGGCAACGAAGAGGATGATAATCAGTGAAGGATCAATCAAATGATCCACCTTCAGCAAACAAGGAAGGAAGTTTCTCAAAACACTTTTCGATTGCAGGAAAAAATAAAGAAAATATATGACCGCTAAACCAAAGTAGAGAAATTTTAGCTAGAAGATGTGGTGTTGAGATGGGATGCACAAAATTAGGACAAAGGGAAGCATGGTAAGTTCGATAACCTGTGGAAAGGACCGTATAAGATTTCACCGTACAGGGGACAAAATGCCTTTCTTCTCACAGAGATGGACGGCCAAGATTGCCCAGGAGGGCCGGTGAATGGTAGGCTCTTGAAGCACTACCAATTTTGAGATGATGGATTGAAAATTATGTCACAGTCATTGTACATACCATATTCATTGTTGGTGAGATTTCAAGTACATAGTCATTGAAGCTTGGGGGCCCGAAGTGAAGGTTATAAAACTTGAATGATATTTGTAAGGTTTATTGGTTTTAATTTAAGTTCACAGTCTTGGTTTGAGTCAGAGTCAGTCTTCATTGTGCCAGTTTTTAGTCTTTGAAGTGTTTTGACCGTATTTCCCAAATGGATAAGGCTACTAGGTCTACGGTGTTCTTGGCACCTCCAAGGAGCTACCATCCCCATTGGAGCCAATCTTAGTGTCAGTCTCGTTATACTACCATCAGTGATCAAAATCTGCTCTTTTGCATTTGCATAGTAGGAGTCCCATACTATAAATTTTTATCATTCCATTAGGTCATGGATTCACTGATGGTAGTGGTCACCTCAGTAGTTTCCCTCATGAGCATACTTGCTGGTCTCTTCTCTATGGTCTTCAGTCACAATTCATTTTCACTCTAAAGTTCACTTTGTTAGATCATACGGTTGGTCTCATTTTGTCTTATGGTTCCACCATGGTCAAATTTATCATCAAAGTGTCAATAAATATCAGCAAGGACATGAGAATGCCTAATAAACTCAAAGCACAGTATCTGGATAAGTCAAAGAGTTGTTCTTTCAGCTAAATATAATTTTCACCTCAAAACATGTTTTAAGGTGAAAATAGGGTACTTTGTTTTTATTATCATTTCTTATGTAATTTTATGTTTCCAGTCAAACTTCAGAAGCTACTATCTCCAAAGAGCCAAAGGGGATTTTTCTCTGCCTGGGTTTCAAAGGTATTATCCATAGGATTTTTAGTCTAAATCATATTCTAAGTATGTTCATCAGAAGGAGTGCAGAAAAATCTTTCCAACGATATATCATACTCCGAAAAATGACTTCTGGATTGGAAAATAGGCTCAAATGAATAAAGGGCCCCAAAGCACAATTCTGCCCTTTTTCTATTGTTCTGATGGTCGTTTAAACTTTATAATTTTTAGCCTTTAACACAAAGTCTAAAATTTTCCACATCCTACAAAACCCCCGATGCAATGGCCAATCGCTGATGCGATGCCATCGCACCATCGCATCGCAAACATCCCGTTCATCAGCGCCAAACCCCACACATTTGTTTTCGTCGATGCGATAAGTCATACCATCGCATTGCATTATTGCAGCGATCCCTCCAGTGCTAACTTTGTCATCATTTCCACCGATGTGATAAATCGCACATCGCGTAATCAGAAAATCCTGTTGGCATTCGACCCCGCAATCCTGTCTTCCGCCAATGATGTCCTGCCAGTGCTTTGACTCCCGCCCACTCCATTTCTCTGATGTGATGATTGCTTCGTCTCCTCCATCACCTTCGCTCCCTCATTTCTTCATTGGCCTTCCCTCCATCAGCCCGTTTGTCGTTCCCATCGCATCAGCTTATCCTTGCTCCACCTTCCATCACCCTTATTCCATCGCTCCCTTTCATCCATCGGCCTTCCTCCCATCGGCCTCGCTCATCGCTCATCGCAATTTCTTCCACCCAGTAGTCCCACCCCTTCCGCTTCCAATTTTGCGATTGCGATTTATGGGCCCACTAGTCCTTCATTCATTTTAATTAAAAATGATTTTTCTTCATTAAAATGTCAAATTCGATTTTTATTGGTTTCAAAAGGAATTTTCTTCAGCGAGAGGGGTTTTTCGTCAAGTTAAAAGGGGCACATTCTATAAAGATCGTGAGCTAATGGATATTATTATGGCATCCGACATGAAACAGCAGCAAACCATAAATTAGCAGATCGGTTCTATATTTTTTTTTCTTCCCATCTGTTGGAGTAAATGTAACAGAAAATCTTCCAGATGGTCGAAATATATTGTTTCCTCTCTTTCAGAGGCATACTGTTGGTTTCTTTTCTATCTTCAGATTTTGGTTTCGAGGCAGATGAAACATCCCCTCTTTCTGTGGATTCGACCCTTGAAAATTTTCTATTTAATATAATTTATGAGTCATTTGTAAGGGTGGAAAAAGATCGGAATCATGGGACGCACTGAGCTTCATTGTACATATTTGTAACCTGTTGGCAGGGAATTAATAAAGATTTGCAGCAATTTTCTATGGGATCCCTGTGGTATGTAATGTTAGCATAGTCTCTTCTTTTGTAATCATCTGTTACATGTTATGTATGCCACTTCATTCATTCCATTATTTCTGTTGAATGTTTTCAAGGTAGATAGGTAGAATCCACTTTTTACAGTGCTTTGCCTTGCGAAAATCATTCAATATTTTATGTTTTCTGCTATTTGAGAAAGATCCATCTCATATGCCTTCCTCAGCTCCTCACCAGTCTTAAACATTTCATAATCATTAAATCAAAGTTGTTAAAATTCATGCCTACCTTGCCCCATAGAACACCCTGTATTTCTGATTTAATTCCCTAGATTTAAATTGCCCAGCTCCATTTGATCCAACACAAAACCCAGAAAATTTCTAAAAATATTTCGAGCTACTATACCTAGCCTAAAATCATTTTGCAGTCATACTTCATTGAGATAATTTTTACAGAGAGAGCTCTCTCCCTACTTTGTAGGGCTAGCTACAAGGTTAAGCGTGGTTTGTGGTTACCCTGGTTTTCCTTTCGTTAGTTTGAGGTCAAATCAGGCCATAACACCTCCCATTCCTACTTCTCCATCAAATCCCACTACTCATGCATCACCATTTGCTCACATTCCTTCACCCCATGATGACCCTTCCACATCACCATCCACTCACATTCCTTCACCTCATGATGATCCTCCTTCATCACCTTCCTGCAGCCCTTCACCCTCATCTCATGATACCAGGGCATCCAACAGTGAAAGAGACATTGAGATAGATGACACTAAGATGATTGAAATAGAGCCTTTTCCTTTGGCATTCCGGAGGGGCTATAGGCATGTGTTTTCTACACTTGAGATGCAAGGGGCCATGCCTTATACATCAACAAAACACCTTGATAAGGGTAAGGAAAAGGTTGCAGAGTAGGTCATTGTTGAAGAGGAGGATACACATGAAACTGAGCAAGAGTTTCAACTAATTTACCTTGAAGATGAGGATGAGGATAGGATTACAAACATGCTGCTCAAAACCAAGGATGCCAAGAATAGTGAGCTATAAGCTAATCTTGGTAGGGAAAAGAATGTGATCAGCTATCTTGAGCTAGAAAACCACCAGTTGGAAACAAAGCACGCCATCAGTGAGGTCATTGCAATCAGAGCTCGGAAAGAGGCTGGAAAGGCCAAGGCTATGCTAGATGAGACCTTGGGCACTTTTGATGAAAATGAAGATGAGGAAGAATAGCTTCCTAGGAAGACGCCAAGGACAATTGGGTTGAAGAAGGCTTTAGCCCGGGAACGAGATAAAGAAGCATAATTGGTAGAGAAGCTCACTCCAGGTGAGCTTCTTGCCATGGAAATCAGATATGATAGAGAGTCTTGGCTAGAGAGGGAAAAATTGCACCTAGAGGGTCAATTAGAGAAGGCCAAGAGAGACATTGACATGCAGAGAAAGATGGAAATACATTATGCCATGAGGAACAGAATTGCAAGGGCTAAGCTCAAATGAGCCCTTGCAAAGAGTCAGGCCTCGACTTAGGCAAAGGAGAAGTAAAAACTTGACATTCTTGCTGATGTTTCCCTCCAAGCCTCCCAACCTTGATCAGAAAAGAATTATGCCATGAGAAACATGATTGCAAGGCCCGGGCTCAAACGATCCCTTACAAAGATTTAGGCACTAAATGAGGAAAAAGAGAAAAAATTTATATCCTTGCCGATGTATCCCTCCAATCATCCCAAATATGATCAGCAAGTTAAAACCCAAATTTGGCACATTTTTGCAATTTTTGAGTTTTTGACAGTTTGGCTAGCAAAAAAAAGGGCCAAACACGCAGCGCCACTGGCGCTGCGCTCTATTTTGGGGATATAAATTGAAAAATGGTTTTAAATTTCATGTTCCTCATGCCAAGGACATCATCCTCAGAAATTTTCATATCATTTGGAGCAATACTAGTCCCTCAAAAGGGACAAAAACCACCTAAAAATCACCTTTCTCCCCTCTTTTCAGCACTGGTGTTGTGCCCTTAGAAGTCTTGGGAAAAGTGGTTTTTTAATAGGAAAATGGGCACCAATATGGAAACTAAAGGTTGATATGGAAACTAGACAACACGGGGTTTCCAATGAGCTATCATGGAGCTCATTTCGACACCGGGAAGGCCTCCAAAACTTAGTTGCAAAACAATCTATTTTTCCATTATTGGCATTGCGCCCTTCTACCTTGGCGCTCCGTCCTTGCCTGAAAGTCAACAAAACACACTAGAAGTTATTTAAAAAGATATTTTTAAGGCCTTTAAGACAAATAACACTAAAGTTATCTTAGAAGTTATGTTAGAAGTTATTTTTTCATTTAATGAGTTTTGGATATTTTGCCTTGGGCCTTCCATGATCTCTAAGGTCAAGATGCATTAAATATGTAAATAATGGCATTCGAGACCTTAGATAGGGTTTACCTACTCACTTGAAAGATAAATGCTATGTGGAGGCTTCATTATTTTTGTTGGTTGGTTGTTGAGATGAAAATCACATAGAATTTGAGTGATAAAGAGTTTTTGGCTTTGGAGCTTTGTAATTGTCTTGGACTGAATGATAATGGAGCAAGAACATTTCTAGGATTCATGGAATCTGTCAAATGGTGATGGTATTCCAATTTAGTTATTGTTTCCTTGTGTTTCCCATATTTTTCATCTTTTCCCTTCTGACAGAGTAGAAAATTTAGATTGAGATATGTTGTTGAGAGGCACCTTAATTCTGTCTACTTTCTGTGTTTAGATGTTTTCCTCTTCTAGGTCTGCTTAGATAATTCTTAATTTATCTCTAGTTCCAGTTAGCTTGTTTTCCTTGAAAATGATTAAATGGAGTTAATCCAAAGAATTTTATGGTATGCCATTTCCTTTGGTGTAGCTTAAAACATTGTTTTTAAGGCCTTTTCTTTGAATTTTTCTAATTAGGGTTTGGCTGAAGAATTTTATGGTTTCCCCTGTCATTTAGTCCACCTTGAGTAGTTACTTTGAAGGTCTTTATAGTCTGATTGAAGAAACCTAGTAGTCCCCTGATCTTTAATCATCACTTATTTGTCATCTTGAATGTTTTCTTTCTCTGAAGGTAAATAGCTAGAGAACTTAGGAGTTCCCTGCTCTTTAGGGTTTATTGGATTGTTGTTTTAAATTTTACTTGATGAAGTTTTACTAAAGAAGTTTATGGTATTCCCTGTCCTTTATCTCTTTCTTATGCAGATTGATCTTAAAGACTTTTCTTGTTATAATATATGTTAAAGGATTCTTAACTTCCCTTTAAACCTACTAAATTCACAATTTGATGTTCATTTCACACTCATATAAGCTATTAAGATCCATTTGGCTTTGTTAACTTTCCCTATGAAACACCCTTGATTCATTGTTGTGCTTTTCAAGCCTTTCACAGACCCCATAGCCCAATTGTTTGAATTTCTCTTACTCTATTTGTTCTACTTGACAAGCAACCCAACCAAACAAAACAAAACAAACAAAACCTATCACTATAACTAGCCTAAAATCAGCATCCTAAATCAATCAAGTCATATCTTTTATCGAATCTAGAGAGAGCCCTCACTGAGTCCAGGAAGGCTAGGTCTTAGGACTCCAAAGTTGGTTTGATGTTACCCTTGTCTATTTGGTCTTGCCAATTTGAAAAATTAGAGGGACCTAACTTAATGACGATCATGGTGGGACTGAGTAAGTAACATCTTAAATATTCCTTAAAAACTTAGAAAACTAATGTCAAACTTATACAGATCAAGCGTTATATAAAAAACTCAGAAAACCCAAAAATATCTCAAGATTGGTATCCAATTGTTGATGGTGGACAACAAAGAAATCTTCAAAACAATTAGCATCATCCACCTAGTGACTCCACTGGTCTTTAGTAGGCCTTTTAACTCCACTGGTTCCCACAGAGTCCTATGGGAATGTATCAAATAGTCCTAGTACTATAAAGCCCAGTCACATACTGTGTTAAATCAATTTTCTTACACATAGGTATATTTTTCAAAACTCTTATAAAATTTCATCCTTTCTGTGTTGTGGGTCTGAAATATGGCTTCACAAAGAATTAGCACCAGATCTCACCCTAACCCAAACTCTCCTACCATAGTTTATGACCTAGAAAGAATCTTAAGGAAAACTTCTAGGACTGAAAATTCAAATATTGTTAGACAAATTAACAAAGCAAGTTTTGTCCCTGAAAACCTCACATACTTGCAAAATACCCAATTTGACTTACACCATAGAAGAAACCTATTTAGAACTAAGTCTTAAAGTTGGATAGACCAGACAGACCTTGAGCCTACAAGCTTACAGTAGAGTCCTAGTAGAGAAGCCTCTCCTTGCACTCTTCCTAGTCTTCAGCTTATCCAGCACTTTGACTCCTTCCGTTCCAAATATTTTCAATATCAGCTAGTTGGTCCAAGTATATCTGCCACCCCCATTCATACTTCCACTTTGAAAACCACTCCATTTCATCCTCCACCTCCACTCATAAACCCCCCTCTTGTAAATCTTCCTTGGGTTCCATTACCTCCCATCATGGCAGCATGGTATGCCCCCCTGGCACTACCACAACCTTTACTACCTATGCCATAGGATTACCAATCTAAAATACCCCACTTCAATGGGACTGATTCTACTACTGCCCAACAACATGTAGAAAATATTAATGATGCTTTTGACTACCACGAAATAGAAGAGGAGACTATAAAAATCAGAATGTTTGCCCAAATTTTAGGAGGAGAAGCAAAGATATGGTTCAAAAACTTAACTCCTAACAACATTCATGATCTCTCTTCGCTTTATCAAACATTAATAAACAAGTGGGAGACTAAAAAAAATCCTCTTCAAATCCTATCAAAGTATGATAACCTCAAGAGAAATGTTGGGGAAAGTGTTCAAGATTACTGCACTAGGTTCAAAAGTGTATATAATACACTCCCTCCCCACATGAAACCCCCACAAGGCCTAGCCCTAGTGAATTCTCCAGATGGATTTGATCCTGACATGGCTTACCAATTAAGAGAAAGAGATCCCCTCACCTTAGAAGACATGAAAATGGGAGCAGTAAGTCTAGAAGCCAATCTAATTGCTAAAAGGGCTAGGATGAGAACATAAAAGAGGGTTACATACAAAGAAGAAATTGTGGCCTCCACATCTGATGTTAGGTCCCTATATTACTAGTATAGTCCCTTATTATTATTAGTGTAACCCCATTATTGTTATTATTTTACCCCTGTAACCCCCATATTGTAATTATTGTGTCCTTAAATTATTATTGTTAGGTCGGCTAGGATTACATTGTGGCCCACTAGGATTACATTATGGCCCCATGGACTCCTATATATAGAAAGGAGGTTTTGTAATTTGAATCATCGAAGACTTTTTCATTCATGTAATGTATTGGAGGTTTCCCCCTCTAAGTGGCTTATTTCTAAGGCGTTGATATCTCTTTTCTTCTATTTTTGGAGTTGGTTTCACAACATTTGGTATCAGAGCTTTGAGATTCTAGGGTTTCGCTCCTCCAAACAAGTCAGCGTGGAAGTATCACTATAAATTTTTTTCTACGAGGGGTCAGAATATGAAATTTTTAGAGTGCGAAGCCAAAATCTTGAGGAACATCATTGCAAAATTTTAGATCTTGGTTCGCAATATTTTAGGAGATATGATCTGTTCAAGTTAGGTCATTTTGCAGGCCCCTGAATTTAACCTAAACAGGTCATCGTGGTATTTTCGTAATAAATTTTTTTCTACGAAGGTTTAGAAGCTGAAATTTTTAGAGTTCGAAGCTGCAATCCTGAGGAACATCGTCAAAAAATTTCAGATATTGGTTCCCAATATTTATGGAGATATGATCTGCGGAAGTTAGGGCTTTTTGAGGCTTTTGAATTTCATATCAAAGAGGTGATCGTGGGAAAATATTCATATCTCTCTCTTTGAGCATCAGATTGGAATGCCGTAAAAAGTGGCCACAAGTACATAGACTTTAGTTTTTGTTCTATGACGTTAAGAGCCAAAGGAGGAAACAATGACAAGTAGCAAGTCGTACAAGTTCGCTCTACCGAACCAGTCCAAAATTGGGTCATTGCGGGAGATTGGACATAACTTTTCCTTGAAGAATCCAAATCAGATCAGACCTGTGGCATTTGAAAGAAGATTCAGAGGGCTAATATACGGTGGAATTTCAGATATTGAGGATCCGCAATTATAGAGATAACTCAATTTCAATATCAAGCTCCTCAAAAGCAAGTAAAAGGTGTGTATTTTTTTCCTAATTGCATAAGTCTTGTTTGAAGAATCAAGTTTAATTGATTCCAAGGGCATATTGTTGAACATATATCAATATTGGATTCTAAAATGGCCCCTAAAAAGAATTCAACACCCACTAAGCCTTTAGAAAGCTCTACTATGACTCATAAAGATGAAGAATGGCAACATGACATATCAAAATTACAAGAGCAAGTGCAACAAATTTTTCTCTCGCAAAGAGCAACAAAAAATGACATGGAAGTTTTGAAGAAAGGAATGGAAACTAAGATGGATGGTTTGAAGAAAGGCGTGGAATCTAAGATGGATGGTTTGAAGAATGGCATGGAATCTAAGATAGATGGCATGGAAGCTGGCATGGAATCTAAGATGGATGACATGGAAGCTAAGATAGATGAGAAAATGGAAAACATGAAGAATGATCTAAAAGCAGACATGGAAGGTTTGACAAAGTTGATACAAGAAATGTTTCCTAATGGTGAAAATATAGTATAGGAAACTCATGAGGAGAACAAAATAAATGTTAACCATGATTTCATAAAATCTAATGTTGGCGGGAAGAACCACCATATTCCAAAAATGGATATGAGGAAGTTTGATGGAAAGGATCCTGTAACATGGATACTACAGATGGAGCAATATTTTGATCTCCATAATGTTCAAAACACACAAAAGGTACGCATTGCAACTTTACATTTAGAACAAAATACATTTGTATGGTATCGATGGCTTTGCTCCCGTAAAAAAATTGTCACTTCGTCAATTTTTACGGAGGAAATGATAGCACATTATGAGGATACAAAGAGCAACACCTTCTTTAGCCAATTGATAAATCTCAAACAAAAGGGTTTAATGGGGGAGCACATTGAGTACTTCCAAAAATTGAATATAAGGGTAACTGATATTCCATAGGAACACAAGATTGATCTCTTCATAGGTACTTTAAAGGATAACATCCAACATGAAGTTTGCGTTTTGGAACCTGATTCATTGGAGAAGGCATTCAGGTTGGCAAGAAAAATTGAATGTAAAATTATGGCGACAAGGAAACCTACCACTCACTTCTATAAAGAAGGAAGTGTTGCTACGCCTAGATTTCCACAACCTACAAGGTTGACACCACAACAATTGGAAGAAAAAAGAGCAAAAGGTATTTGCTACAGTTGTGATAGCAAATACACTAAAGGTCATAAGTGTGCTGAGAAGAAATTATTTTACATAGATTGTGAAGAGGAAGAAGAAAATGAACAAGAAGAGGATATACACCAGAAACCAACCCAAGAAGAGGAAGAAATGAGTCCGACCATATCGTGTAATGCATTGGCAGGAATTACCACTCCTCAAACTCTCAAGATAGAAGGACATATCAAAAAGAAAAAGGTAATAGTGTTGATTGATTCAGGTAGTACCCATAATTTTATTCATTGTAAGGTAGCCAAGGAATTGAATTGTTTCCTATACCCAGCACCAGAATGTCAAGTGATGGTTGCAAATGGAGGAACTATAAATTGCTCTAGAAAATGCCATAATATCAAGCTAACCATGGGGGAATATTTATTGAATAGTCAAATTCTTTCCATTCCTATGGGAGGTGCTGATGTTGTACTAGGAGTACAATGGTTACAATCTTTGGGGACGGTAGCTTTTAATTTTCAAGAACTTTTCTTGAAATTTTTTTCAGAAGGAAAGGAAGTCGAATTACGGGGTATTGCAAGGAAGCCGAGAAAGATAATAAGCTCTAATGTCATAACAAAGCTTCTAAAGAAAGAAGAACGAGGCATAATTGCACAATTATGCTCACTAGAAGTTCCAACATCAAAATCATCTATTTCTGGAGATCTCCAGAAAGTCTTGGACAATCATTCCAAGGTTTTTGAAACTCCAAAAGGACTCCCACCTATTTTTTATCATGATCGTGCTATTCATTTGATTCCAGGAAGTGTTCCTCCAAACATCAGGCCTTATAGATACCCTTAAGTCCAAAAGAGCGAAATTGAACGTATTATTGCAGAAATGTTAGAGGCTGGTATAATTCAACCTAGTCAAAGTTCTTTATCTGCTCCTTTAGTATTGGTACACAAGAAGGATGGATCATGGCGTATGTGTCCAGATTATAGGGAGCTCAATAAGCTCACCATTAAAGATAAATTTCCCATTCCTGTGATTGATGAATTATTGGATGAATTACATGGAGCAATTTATTTTACCAAGTTGGATCTTCGTTCGGGATATCATCAAATTAGAATGAAGACTGAAGATATTCCAAAAACAGCATTTCGAACTCATGAGGGTCATTATGAATTTTTGGTCATGCCTTTTGGCCTTACCAATGCACCTTCTACATTTCAAGGGTTGATGAATTCCATTTTCAAACCCTTGCTTAGAAAATTTGTGCTAGTATTTTTTGATGATATACTAATCTACAGTAGGTCTTGGAAGGATCATGTTCAACATGTTGACAGGGTGCTCAAACTATTGCAGGAGAAACAATTGTATGCAAAAACATCCAAATTTTTCTTTGGAGTACAAGAGGTGGAATATCTGGGTCATATTGTATCTCACGAGGGTGTTAAGTTAGACCCTAAAAAAATTAAATCCATTAAGGAATGGAAAGTCCCCACAACCATTAAGCAGTTGCGAGGATTTCTCGGGTTAACAGGGTATTATTGTAAGTTTTTTAAAAATTATGGGAGAATAGCAGCACCTCTAACAACATTATTGAAGAAAGATGCATTTTCATGGACTCCTGAAGCAACTAAGGCTTTTGAACATCTTAAAGAGGAAATGTGCCTAGCACCAGTCTTAGCTACGCCAGACTTCACAAAAACCTTTATTGTGGAATGTGATGCCTCAGGAAATGGACTTGGTGTTTTTTTAATGCAAGAAGGAAGACCCATTGCTTTTGAAAGTCGTCCAATAAAAGGAAATTATTTACATAAATCTATTTACGAGAAGGAAATGTTAGCAATACTGCATGCACTAAAGAAATGGTGACCTTACCTAATGGGAAGACACTTCAAGGTAAAAACTGATCATGATAGTCTTAAGCACTTTTTGGAACAAAGACTACCTTCAGAAGAGCAGCAAAAATGGGTCACAAAGATGTTGGGTTATGACTTTGAAATAATCTACAAAAAAGGGAAGCTGAATGTTGTTGTAGATGCACTCTCAAGAAAGAATGAAAAGGTGGAAGCATTGCTTTATGCCATTTCTGTTATCCAACCAGATTGGCTAACCGAAGCAAGGGATGAATGGAAGAGGGACAAAGAAGTTTGGACACTCATGTTACACTGAAATTTGTCACCATGAAATTTTAGTACTCCCTTGAAAGTCTACAATATTAAAGTTCCCAAAATCAAGCCTCAAAACTAAGAGAAAAGCTCATAAAAGCCTTAAAACTCTGGTACCGCACTTTCTCCTAGTTTTGCCTGCGGTCCCACACTTTTTGGCTATAAATCCTGCATAGCCAAGCACACTTTCTGCTTATTAAAAGTGCGGACCCCTGTAAAAGATTAGAAAAGGTGCGAGTAAAATCTAGAAGCTCAGTTAAAGTCACTTTTAGAAGCTTCTGGAAACATTCCTGCGGTGAAAGTACGCTCCTTTCATGTTCATGCATCCCATCCAATAAGGAGCTAACCCCTTGATGTAAGGAACTAATCCCTTTGAAGGAGGATTCTATCCCTTCTTGTATGGTGTTGTAACCTCCTCTTCTCCATTATAAAAAGAGGCATAGAGCAGCCTCAAGGGGGACTAATGGATGATCAATTTATCAATTGATGAGTTGAAGTTTTGGCATTGTTGGAGGCGAAGTACTGTTGAAACTTAGACCCTTTTAGCTGAGATTTCATGTGGGAAGGATTACATACCTGTATGTATCTCGGTTGGAAGAGTGCAAGGCTGATCTAAGTAAAGGAAATGCCTACTCCGGACCCCAGGAAGACCTGTACAACATCAAGGTGGACATGGTTGTAAGGCTCTTCTTATTTCAGTTAATACAAATAAATCCATTTTTCTCAATAAGCTGTCAATTGATTGTTTATTTTGTGGATTCCTTGATCACCATAATGGGTATGATTTATGAATATATGCTATGCAGGTGCTATTTGATGTTTTTTTGTTTGTGATTGCAGATCTACAAGGATAACTCTTTCGGGCGACTGAAGGACTACTACTACAAACAAGCGTTGGATCAAAGGTAAGATCGTTAAAACCTTTATGGCATTTAATTATGAATCGCAATATATCTAGAGAAAGATAGTTTTTTTTGTCCGTTTGTTGCTAGCTGTCCGTATGACACTTGGGAGGTCTGTCTTGTCCGTAAGAACGACTTATCCGTCCAACAAAATGGCGACTCCGCTGGGCAAGAATTTGAGCTTTGATTTCTTTTACTTTCGATTTATGAACTTATGTTTCCTGATTTTAATTGGTTTATATTGGCTTGGGTAGTTAATTCCTGTAGAATCCCTGAGAAATTTTTGAGAAATTTTTGGTTTTTTCTCTTGTTTTCTTGTGTCTGCTCTTTTTCTTCAGAGACAGTGTGGGAAGCTCCGCACTTTTCCTGTACCCACAGTGCGGGACCACACTGGATTGCACTAAAGCCTGCAAACCCTGTCAAAATTTTTGAAAAATCTCAAAATCTTCTTTTCTAGATTAGCTATTTATGTTCTCAGTGATTACCCAGACCTATATCTTCTATCATAAAGCCTTGGCTAAGAGTTTGTTTCAACATTTTATTTTTGATTGATTTTCTGAAAGATTTGCATGCTATAGTGATTTTTTCTTTGTCTTACATCCCGCTCAAAGATTAGAAACATTGGTATGCCTTTATATCACTGGTATTCTCTTGTTTTCTTGCTGAGTATGACATTATAGTAGAAATTGTTTTATGAGATTTAGATCCTATTTTTCTCATTTGCAAATCGTTTAAACTTTTGTTAATAAGTTTGGAATTTCACTTAAAAAACGAAAATTGGATGTTTTTTCGAGTTCTTTCTGATTCAAGCAAATAATTTCTTAGTTAGATCACAAGCTAAGTAAGACACCCTTAAAATATTTGAAATTTTAATTCAGATTTAGTCTTAGAATTTTTAGATCTTCATTTTAGTGTTTTTAGGTTTGAGTGCTTTTCTAGAAGTTGTAGTGTCTTTTGAAGAAAAAGCTTAGTTTGCAGTTTCGATCTTGAACAAAAGGGATTTTTATTGAGCATAGATCATTTTGAGTTCTCATTGAAATTAGACTTCTTTTCATTTATTCTTGTTTAAAGGAAAGATTTGTTTTAAAAAATATTGCATTTCTCAACTCTTCCTTTAGCTAGAATTCATTGAAAGAAAACAAATTGTTTCTCATTATAGATGCATTTTTTTAGTATGATTTGAGTCGGGTTGCTTCATATCATCAGTTTCACTTTCGCACCTATTGTCTTAAGAAACAGCCTTATAAAATCAACGCTTAAATTAAAATTAATATAGTAACTTTTATATTTCTAGGACTCATTTCACCAATATAGCTTAGGCTAGTGTCTTGGAGTAGGGAGTAATTAACTCTCCAAGACAGTTAAAACAAACAAGTAGTTAATCTTGATGTAGGAAAAAATCCAATAGTCGCTTGTATGCTCTGGGAAGCTCCTCTTAAAGGAGTCAAGCACGAGGTCATATCTGAACCAGTGGGATAATCAATTCTATCTCATTGGGAATGATAGAAGATTTGTGCGTATTAACAACGGTAAACCTTGGATAGACCATTGTCAAGGAGCCTGGGGTCACTTGTTGGTATACCTTGGATTATGTCGAGCAGACTTCAAAGGTATTGAGCTTTGTTACTCTTCCCTTGCACGTATGTCGGACTATAGACTGTTCCCCCAGGTATATTAGTTCCTGTTGGTAACCATAGTGACCATAATCTTACGGTTTTTTCCTAAGGTGACAGTGGTGGAAAGATCCCACTGTACCTGGAGCAGACGTCGACTAGACTCACTTGGACTCTCTGGAGGGTTATCTTCACTCGAGATGGTTTAAGTGGGGAAACTTGCACTGGTCTGTTTCATTAAGTAGGTTGTCGTGGTGACTATTCCAACTGCTCTTTCTGCATTAAATACTACGAAGTTGGATTTCATCGCCAACTAGTGCTTTTAGTGTGGGAAGTTACTGTTTGTGTGTGGTTGATCTCCTAGATTTTTAAGCGTGTGATTCATTTGTTTGTTTCCTTAGTGACTCTAGGATTTTTCATTGAAATTTTGATTTGACTACATGTGATTAATAAGTTTTAATCGTGGCTGAATTACCGAGACAATCACGTAGACTTCAGAGGAAGCCTCCTGAATATACACCAAGCCAACTTGAAGGGATGCGAGCTCTAGTATCGCCTAATGACAGTAGAATTAGATCAACAAAAGTAGGAGAATCATCTATAGTTGTTCATCCTGATGATCAACTACAAACAACAGAGCATATTCAAGAGCCGATTTAAGTTTCCGAGTTTACTGGTAGTGTTTCTCCTTCCAGTGAATTCACTAAAGAACCTGAAATTTTTGAACCTAACATTGAACCTGTTGTTTTGGAACCATATTCAGGATTTGTTACTCCAACTTCTAATGATCCTGGTTCACCTAGGGTAGGATATATTATTACTGAAAATCTTCCTTCTAACCTCATTTCCATTGAAAAACTTGTTGGTCCAGACGAAGAAGTAACTCTTCCCGAAACCCAACATACTTTGAATCTTAGGGAGCGTGAATCTATATTCTACAGTCCTTTTAGAAGTGACGCTTGGTATTTGTCATTGACAGATTTTTTAGAGAACCTGGGTCTTAGTTTTTCACCACCCCGAATTCTTTTTCATCCTACACCAAGGGGTTATTATCCTTCATCAATCATGTCAAGTGAGCCATCTATGTTTTCCTAATCACCGGAAACATTTTTATATGGTGGTCCTTCTATTCCTTCGGGGTACTAGTCACTTTCTGGTACTTTCTCAGGAGCAACTCCTCGACCAACTGAACAAGTGTTATCAACTAGTACGAATGGAACTAAAACTGAAACGTCAAACGAAGAGAAAATTTGTATGATGTCTGGTAATATTCCAAATCCTCAACCTCAAGGTAGTCAGTTACCACCTGGGGGGTAGCCTCAAGGTAGTCAGTTATGCCTATGGGGCAACCTCAAGGTAATTTTCTACCAGGACAAACTGTAGGACAGTATTATTTACCTGGAGAACAACCTCAAGGATAGTACATGCCTCAAGGTTATCAACCTCAAGGACAGTATTTACCCCAAGGTCAACCCCAGATTCAGTATATTCCTCAGGGTTTTTATCAACCCCAGTTTCAGTACGTGCCTCAGGGTTATCAACCTCAAAGTCAATACCCAACTCAAGGTTTCCAACCGCCTTCCGGTCAATCATTTTTACAAGGAGCTGGAAATTTACCACTTAATTATCAACCCTATGTTCAACCAAGCTATGGTCCTTCATATCTACAACCTTTTGCAGGTCAATACCCCAGAATGAACATGGTGTGGAATCCATCGCAAGTTCAACAGGCTATGCAACCTAATGTGTAGTTACCTAATCAACCTAGAAAACCTTTAGTTTCTGGTCCAACCCAACAACCTATTCAACCTACTGTTCAAATCCCTGCACCTGGTTCTGTTCAGCAGCCTGGGCCTAGTACACCTCAGACTCTGCCTCAAACTGCTGCAACTACTGCAACCTTTGTTCAACCTACAACACCTGTTTCTCGAGTACCTGTAGCTCCGATTTCTTCTATCCTTGCATCAGCGCAAATTCCTCAAGCCTCTGTACCACAGTCAGGACCTACAAGTCAGACTACGGCCCAGATGCCTATGAGACAAGCTGGTACAAGTACGATTATCTCTTGTCAACCTCAATTTACTTATCAACTGTACCAGGAACAATATCAAATTGGTCAAGCTACACAAAATCCATCGTATCAGTATCAGTCATACCCTGGGTATACTTATCAAATACCTCAACAACCCCAGCATGGTAAGGTTAATCCTAGTTACCCAGGAGGTTACACGATTCAAAATGCACATCTGATTCCTCGATATCCTGGTTATCCTCCTCCAGGCACTGGTTTGATCACTCAAGGTTATCAAGACCCAAGCCATTGGTTACCATTCATTGCAACTTTAGATTTTCCGGATCTTTCGCTTCTTACGAACGATCCCATTTTTTATCTTCCATATTGGTCGTTGATGCCTAACAAGTTGCCCAGTGATATTTCGAAATTTGAAGGAAAGTCGGGAGAAGACCCATCTAATCACATTATGACTTATCACCTCTGGTGTGCATCCAATTCGCTAGTCGATGATTCTATTTGATTACGTCTTTTTCAGAGAACTCTCATTGGTCCAGCTACCAAATGGTACATTGAGTTACCACACGGCTCTTTTAATAATTTTAATGCGTTAGCTCCAACTTTCTTAACTCATTTTTAGTTGTCTGTCAGATACAACAATGGCATAGAATTACTGGCTTCATTAAAGTAGTCTACGTCTACGTACATATCTGATCACATTCATGAATGGAGATGTAGAAGGCGTTTAGTGAAATTCTTTATTCCTGATCAAATTTTGGCTGAATGGTTTATTAAATCATTATTGCCCAAAATTACTGAAGATGTAGCCAAAGGAGGCGTTGTTACGGAAGAGAAAGTTATTGCTCAGGCTCAGTATCTTGACCTTGTCTATACTCTGTCAGGTACTTTGTATGATAAAATCCCTGATTTACCAAGACCTGGTCAATTAACTGTAACTCCTTCTGGCTCTCATGCTGCTAATGGTGTAATTGGTTCTGTTAGTACTGTTAAGAGTAAGAAGAAGTCTTCCAATACTACTTCTCATATTATCACTTTACCCGATTCACCCAAAGGAGATTCTTCCCTACAAACTTCTGCCGATATCCATGTTGTAGAGACATCTACAGCCAAATCTAAAACCAGTGGTAAGAAGAAAGGTAAGAATAAGAAGAAGAAATATTCAAAAGAGAAAACTGATACAACTGAACCAACTGACGAAAAACGCAAACCTCGATATCCTTGTCTCATTTGTGAATGGGATCATTTTACAAAAGAATGCCCGCATAGAGTCGAGGTAGAAAAATTCGTTAAGGGTTCACCTATACCTACTGTCTTGAAGGATCCTTTTCCCACTCAATATAGTAACATGGTTGGATCTTCCTCCAATCTAGTTGAGGATATTTTCATGGTTAGGACACAATCGCAAGATTACGGTAGTAGAAATACTGGTAAAGACGCAGAAACATCCAATTCTACATCGACTACATCTCCCTCAGTTTCTGATCCATTACAGATCGAAAAACAAAATCTTGAATTAGTGATTAAACTGCCTACAAAAGGTGTACTTCGTAAATCAAATTTTAATCCACATGCGAGAGCTGCTCAGAATTACAATATTGTTGAAGATTTGGCAATTTCCCCTTCAGCAATGTCGGCTTTGGAAGTATTGCAATCATGCCCTTCCCAAAGAAAATTAATTTTGTCAGCCTTAGGAGCTGTATATCTCCAGGATTCGAACCTCATGATCTTCGATTTAGAAAATTTTACACCACGCCTGTCTCATCAAATGGCTTTTCAGATTCCGATAATAGTAAAAAACAAGCGTATCTTTCGTACTGTTGTTGATGAAGGGGCTTATACGTGTATAATGTCGATAAAATGTTGGAAATCACTCGGTTCTCCAAAAATCAACCAATCACCAACTATTCTCAAAGCGTTTGATGGAAGAGGGTTTTAGCCATATGTTATTTTACAAGATCTACCAATAGAGGTCGAAGGCAAAACAGTTAATCTAAATGTGGAGGTGGTTGATGCCGCTTTGGATTACAACCTTCTCCTGGGTCGCAGTTGGTCTTACGTTATGACTGTTGTTGTATCATTGATCATTCGTCTCATCATGTTTCCTCATAAAGGAAAGATCGTTAAGATAGATCAGCTCTCATATTATTCATCCAACCTAGCCGCTACTGATAGTATCCAACATATCAGAAAATCAACTATCCCTTATAAGGATGTTGGAGTAGGTTTGATTAAAGATTCAGCTTTACTGGGAACTTTTTCCCTGCCTCCTCCTAACGTACAAAATCCTATTGCTAATATCAATATGATTACATCAAGTACTATTTCCTTTGATGATCCTTGGATAGTACCTTCAGAATCAGAATTGGATTCTTTCGAGAACTCGATGCCTTTGAGTCCTTTTGAGCTAGCATATCAGTAAGTACAGTCATTTTCTGATACCCCTTCAATCGAATCTGATCCAGTGAATGTGATCAAACAGGAGTCCTTTTCAATATCGAGTTTAGCTTCGACACCAATTCCGGATCCTACTCAACAAGTTTTCCATACTGATGAGCACATTCGTGAATTCTTGTCGATAGATGAATCACCATGGGAAGATCTACACCATAGGTATTCATTTGTACCTAACCTTGATCATTTTGAGAATGATTTTTCCTCCATTTTTACCACTGATTACGTCAAAGAACCTCAGAATCCTATCTTACATGTCGATTCTGAATTGAATTTAGAAAATATTTCTACGACGGTTCCTCTTGAAATTTCAGTAAAACCTGTAATTGTTGAAAACATTCACATAGGTGCTTCTTGTACGCCTAAAAAAAATCAAGCATATAAGGCCCTCTTTCAGGAATTATCTGACATCTTTGCCTGGTCATATGAAGAAATCCCACGAAATGATCTGTCAATCATTGTACATGAAATTAAGACATACCCGGATGCCAAACCAGTCAGACAGAAATTACGTCAGATTCATCTGAGAAAAGCTACTGCTATCAAAGCATAAGTTGAGAAATTACTTCGTGCAGGTTTTATTTATCCAATCCCATTAATGGACTGGGTATCTAATATTGTTCAAGTCAATAAAAAACATGGAAAAATAAGAGTATGTATCGACTATAGGGATATAAATCGAGATTGTCCTAAAAATAATTATCCAACCCCTTACATCGATCAAATTATTGACGATTGTGATGGAAGTGAAATTTTCTCGTTCATGGATGGATTTTCCAGCTACAATCAAATAAACATACTCCCTGCAGATCAACCTAAAACAGCTTTCATTTGTCCATGGGGGACTTTTCTTATCGCAAACTACCTTTTGGCCTTAAGAACGCTGGTGCCACTTTTCAAAGGGCCATGTCTTATGCATTTCACGACATTAAGCCTATTGTGCAACCCTACCTCGATGATTTTCCTGCTCATTCTTCACGTAGAGCAGATCATATTACTCATTTACGAGCAATATTTATATGATTTAGGCACTATAAGATTCGTTTGAATCCTCAAAAATGTGTTTTATACATAGAATCCGGACGATTATTGGGATTTATTTTCTCAAAGGCAGGCATTAGTGTCAACCCATCGAAGGTTGAGGAAATCATCAATTTACCTCTTTCTACTCTTCACCAACTCCAAAGTTTGCAAGGGAAAGAAAACTTTTTACGTCGATTCATTCCTAACTACGCTGAGTTAACGAAAGGTTTCACTAGGTTGTTGAAACAGAACATTCCTTTCTTTTGGGACGAGGTCGCTAATAGATCTTTTGATGCTTTGAAAAACACATTGACCTATGCACCGTTACTGCATCCTCCCAACTACAACCAAGATTAATTTTTGTACCTCGCCGCTTCTGATTCCACGATACAGATGGTTTTAGTTCAGGAAGAAGAATTCCATAGTGAACCTGTGATTTACTATCTTATTCAAAATTTGCATCCAACTGAGATCAAATACTCACATGTGGAGAAATTGGCCTTGGCAGCTGTTCAAGCTGTCCAACGTTTTCGTCACTACATACTTTTACGCAAAACGACAGTGATATCTGATTGCAACCCTATGATGTACATCTTCACCAAACAATTGCTAGGGGGTAAATACTCCAAATGGATTGTTATCCTGCAGGAGTTTGATTTTGAGTTTGAAAAGTCCAAATCTAAGAAATCATTGATATTTGCTGAAATTATGTGTGATTTCCCACGTACTGATACAGAAACTGTGGCAGAACAACCAATCGCAGATGAATCCTTGTTTCTTATTAGTACCATTGATCCATGGTATGGAGATATTATCGTATATCTTCAAACCCAATCTTTTCGGCCTGAGCTTTCATGGTCACAACAACGAAAAATTCGTTTCCAGTCTCAACAATATCGCATTGTTGGCGACACACTTTACCGTTGTGGTGCGGATTCAATTTTTCGACGTTTTCTAACTCATGACGAAGCCCAGAAGTTTTTAAATGAATGTCACTCCGAAGCATGTGGCGGTCATATGTCTGGGTATGCCACAGCCCAAAGGATATTGTGCATAGGGTATTTCTGGTCGTCTATGTTCAAAGATTGTATTTACGCGGTCCGAAAATGTCATAATTGTCAAATCTTTGATCGAAAAATCCGTGCACTACCTGCTCCTCTTCACCCCATAATTGCTGTCGGTCCTTTTGCAAAATGGGGAATCGATTTCATTACATGTAACCGTCACTCGGCCGGGGGGCATGGGTAAATTATTCTAGCAGTAGACTATTTTACCAAGTGTGTCGAGGCGATGCCTACATTTGCTGCAGATGGAAAAACTGCAACTATTTTCATATTCAATCATGTGATTGCTCGTTTCGGTGTACCCCAAGCGATAATTACTGATCACAGGAGCCATTTTCGAAATATCATGATGACCGAGTTAACATACCAGCTTGGCCTGTGCCATGACAGTTCTACACCATATTATCCACGGGCCAATGGTTTGGTTGAAGCAATTAATAAAGTTTTAGTCACCATGATCAAACGAATCATTGGAATTCATAAGTCTAATTGGCATACCATGCTCTTTTCAGCACTTTGGGCATATTGAACTTTGGCAAAAACATCGACAGGTTTTACCCCTTTTCAACTGGTCTACAGTTTAGAAGTGGTATTACCCATTGAATGCGAGATACCGTCACTCCAACTAGCCATAGAGTTACTACTAGACACTTCTAAAGAGGAGAAACATTTTTTATACTTGGCTCAATTAGATCAGAATTGGCGCACCGCTGCATTAGCTACCGAGGCTCATGCGAAAAGAATGAAAGCTCAGTATGATAGAAGTGTTACCCCTCATATTTTTTCAGAAGGAGACCTAGTTTCGGCTTATGACCAAGCCAACGATAAACTAGGGGCTGGGAAATTTGAACCCATGTGGCATGGTCCTTACATTGTCAAGCGACAACTTGCAAAAGGGGCCTATGAATTAATTGATTTTGACGGGGTCTCTTTGGGTAAACCCAGAAATGGACTTTATCTAAAGAGATATTACGCTTGACTTCATGTGGAGATCTTCTCTGTATATTAGTTACTTTTTAGTTGGTGTGCTATAGATTAGAAACATGTGCCTAGTGTAAGTGTGCTCTTACTATTATTCACACTTATCTGGATACTTTTGATATCGCAGATGTCGACGTCCTTTCAAATGTATATTGGTTTTGCTGATGGCACTTGTCATAGTACATGGAACATCTCTTCTGCAGCATGGGTTATTTACTCACCCACTGACGAGTTATTATCGATGCATGGGGTAAGTCTCGATCAAATGACGAACAATATTGCCGAATATAGTGCAGTTATTGAATTATTATCGGAATCCATTTCATTTGGAATTCAGAGTTTTATCGTTAATTTAGATTCTAAACTCATTGTATTATAGTTAAATCGAGTATATGCCATTAGAAATCCAGTATTATTAAGATTGTTTTTAAGGGTTCGTCTCTTGGAACGAGAGTTCGATTATATTGAATATCAACACATTTCAAGGAATTTAAATACATTAGTAGACGCAATTGCTTCTAATGTTATAAATAGACATTTGCGATAAAAAAGTAACAAATCAACATTCCATAACATGATTGAACAGGTAAACTGGAAATAATAGTATATCATAGTATAAATGTAGTGTTCAAAAAATATACATCGTCTTCGATCATAGGCTCAAAACGCCTTATGATCAGAAAAAAGTGATACAAAAATGAGTCTACAAGTCAATCAGCCACTATTCATGGTGATGATCACGATAATACACCACCGCTCATGCCACCCTAGTCAAAAAACTCCTAAATGGACCAGGAACACCTATGACATATCTCTATAGATGGAGTGGGATATCATCTATAGTAGTCTCAGGAATATCTATAGTGAGCCGCTCCAGATGGTGCTCTAAGTTAGTCAGGATCTTTGCAGTCTGATCCTGTGGCGGTGGTGGTGGTACTGCTGCATCCCTTTGCCTCCGATCAAAGGGGCGAAGAATGGCTGGTCGAGTTGGACCCACATCTGCATTTGAAAATTTTTGTTATCATTTTTGGACGATTGAAAAACAAAATAAAAATTAGAAATTAGAACATGTCAAAAGAGATTTTTTACTTGACTCGTCCCACTGAGCTCCTGGAGGAAGGGGTATCTCCCGGTCACCACGAAAGTCCATGCCAGCATAAGGAAAATCATCTATAACAAAAATTTGGCGTTCCAGCCAACAGAAATATGTAGAGGGAAATCTCACAATCTTCCCACCCTCACTGTGGCAGGCCATCAAAGCAACCCAACGAACCATCCTAGGCTCTCGAGGCCGACCAGCATCGACAGGAATGTGCTGCGAGGCTAACATGGGGATCCTCTCTAGAGCAAAGGTGACTATAATGGACCCATATCCAAAGTTTTTTAGCTTCCCATTCTTTGCTCTGGTAAGTTGGCCTTTCACATTTTCCAACACTGCCTTGCACCAATTGTATATGGTGCCTCGAAAGAAATCTACTACTATACGCATCTGAGAACTAGTGGCTACATGGAAAGCTGCACTTCTGCACAGCTTGACTACGGTAAAAGCGATCACTTTTAGCTCTAGACGGATGATAGTTTTTATGTCAATCCGTTTGTCCCAGGGATTGGCCTCATCGTTGCAGAACTCTAATTGTAGGCTGGTGATAGACTGGCCACCTGGCCTAGCCCCAAATAGAGATAATGGTTTGCCTCTCCTGGACAAACCAGTCAAAAAATAGATGTCTTCCAGCTCAATCTCAAGCCGGTGACCTCCGATCACAAAACACTAGTCCTGGACATCCCATTTACTTACCAGCCAAGTAAGAAGATCCACTTGAGCTCTCATGCCACTGATAGCCCAAAATTTGTAAAGCCCACATGCTCTTAAAGCTTGCAAAATATGCAGATGATTTATCGCTTCTTCATCTACCTCTTCGTGCTACCGTTCTCGCCAAATAAGAATTGTAGATATCCTACAACAAGTAAAATGAAGGATTAGAATCATTCACAAGAAAAACATTTGGGTAATTTAGGAAGAAAATATGTTTTTGAATTTGTCACAGTGCCTCTGCACTTTACGCACAGGGACAGTGCGTAGATACGCATGGGCCATGTGTTAAAAGTGCGGGGACCAACCATTTTTCTTTGTAGAAAAATGTCAGGGTCCGCACATACCTAATGCATTAGGTGCAGACCCCCGAGGGCAGATTTTTCAACATATTTTCCTCCCAAAAATGAAATTCTGACCCAGAATTAAAAAATTGAACGGATGAAATGCAAGATAAGGAGGTTGTGGATTACCTGAAATAGACGGTTTTTGAATCCAACGGTCGGTTTGCCCAGAATCTTCTTCGAAGCGTTTTTTGCCCAGAGCTCTAAAAGCTTCACTCCAAATTCAAATGGTAAAAATGAACTTGAAAAACTCCTTTTTATAAGTTTTTTCGAATAAATGAATTTCAAATTTGTTTATTTTTCACTTTAAAATCAATTTTTTGAAATATTTTTATTATTGAAACAGGTATGTTTAATTTTTCGAGTTTTTGTGCAGAATAACGGACTTTTCAGGCAAAATGATCATTTTTGACAAAGAGTAAACTTTTATCACTTTTTTGGGCCCTTTAAATTTTACGAAAAAGTGAAACCATGGAGTCCTCTTTTAAGCCCTTTTCAGACTCTCTAAAAATGAAAAGATCGCCGAGTACTTGACTATTCGAACTCGTTAAAGTAAATGAATGGTCGTCCCTTCAGTATAAGTTTATCCCTTTTCCGGACTGAAATGAAATATTTCCAAAAAAGTTATACATTGACTAATCATGGTCAATAGAGTTCTCTCTTGCATCATTTTATCCTTTTTTGGGCCTGAGAGACTAAATTTACGAAAAAGAACACCCATGGAATTTTCTTAAGTTTTTTCTTCTGACTCCCTAAAAATGAAAAAAACCAAGTTTCTCCTATACTGGACTCGTTAAAATTTAACAGTAAAGGGCCTGTCAATTACAAACAGGAAGGAACCACTCCTTCTTAGGGTTTGATTTTAAACTAAGTTTAACTCATCCGAAGGATGAGCTTATAAACAAGAAAATGTTATCCTCCTCAAGCTTGTCAAAAATAAAGAGGTACTTGCCAGAAATGGTGGGGGAAAAAGAGAGAAAAACAGATTCATTTGTTATGCTTTGATTTGTAAAATCATTACACCACTCTTGAAGACGACACTTTTTGTCACACTTCCATCTGGGTTGGGAAATCCTTTGCCTATCAGTTAATCAAACCACATTGAAATTATTTAGCCAGTTTCTGGGTATTAGCTTAGGGCAACTATCACCAAACCATCTGCAGTGTTGTTATGTGTTCAAGAGGACAGTCAAACAAACCATTCATCTGCAAAAAATTGTCTCCATTCACGTTGACCATCCCTGAGTCAGTCCTTGTAAAAAATTTCTTCAAAACTTGATCTATGGTTTTGTGTCATGAGTTTACTTACGACAGATCACTTTCTATCGATGACAGCTCATCATCTAGGAAGTTGATCTAGAATCCGTCAGTACCTTGGAATCTGCATGCCTTAATGGTAGGTTTCTCGCCTTCGATGATAGGTTACATCACTGACCTTCGATCAAATGATTCTATGAAATGTTTGAATTCATATCACATATTCACATCTCATGGATTGTACTGAGTACTTTTAGAGCCATTGTCATTATTGGTGGTTTCTTTCACACTTGTTAACAGTTCACATCATTGAATGGTAATCAAGTGGTTTCTACCATGTTCGACTTCAACACATTTAATCGCATGGATAGAATCGTACTAGTTTGGGAAGCAGAAATCAAGACCTTGGATCTAGTTTCCACCATCCAAGTTGCGAGGAGTTTTATTATTCATTATGCAGTAGACGATTCATTATAGATGGCTGCATCCATGCTGTGTCTACATTATTGATGTAATATTAAAATCATTTCTGTATCAGAACAAGTTTAGTTAGTTTTTGATTTGAGTATGGGAATGCCTACCTCAGTGATGATATATATATATATATATATGTGTTGCATTGAATGTTTTTACAGGGTTCTGACTGGGGTGTCCACAGGCTATTCCTTGAAATGATAAAGCACATCACTCTTCGAATATTCTCAGAATTCGCACTTTAGGGGGCAATTTTTTACACTGAAATTTGTCACCATGACATTTTAGTACTCCCTTGAATGTCTACAATAACAAAGTTCCAAAAATCAAGCCTCAAAACTAAGAGAAAAGCTCATAAAAGCCTTAAAACTCTGGTACCGCACTTTCTCCTAGTTTTGCCTATGGTCCCGCACTTTTTGGCTATAAATCCTGCGTAGCCAAGTGCACTTTCTGCTTATTAAAAGTGCGGACCCCTGTAAAAGATTAGAAAAGGCGCAAGTAAAATCTAGAAGCTCAGTTAAAGTCATTTTTAGAAGCTTCTGGAAAAATACTTTCGGTGGAAAGTACGCTCCTTTCATGTTCATGCATCCCATCCAATAAGAAGCTAACCCCTTGATGTAAGGAACTAATCCCTTTGAAGGAAGATTCTATCCCTTCTTGTATGTAGCTGTAACCTCCTATTCTCCACTATAAAAAGAGGCATAGAGTAGCCTCAAGGGGGACTAATGGATGATCAATTTATCAATTGATGAGTTGAAGTTTTGGTATTGTTGGAGGCGAAGTGTTGTTGAAACTTAGACCCTTTTAGCTGAGATTTCATGTGGGAAGGATTACATACCTTTATGTATCTCGGTTGGAAGAGTGCAAGGCTAATCTAAGTAAAGGAAACGCCTGCTCCGGACCCCAGAAATACCTGTACAACATCAAGGCGGACATAGTTGTAAGGCTCTTCTTATTTCAACTAATACAAATAAATCTGTTTTTCTCAATAAGCTGTCAATTGATTGTTTATTTTATGGATTCCTTGATCACCATAATGGGTATGATTTATGAATATATGCTATGCAGGTGCTATTTGATGTTTGTTTGTTTTTGATTGTATATCTACAAGGATAACTCTTTCGGGCGACTGAAGGACTACCACTACAAACAAGAATTGGATCAAAGGTAAGATCATTAAAAACTTTTTGGCATTTAATTATGAATTGCAATATATCTAGAGAAAGATATTTTTGTTTGTACGTTTGTTGCTAGCTGTTCGTAGGACACTTGGGAGGTCTGTCTTGTCCGCAAGAACGACTTATCCGTCCAACAACTCATTCAAAAGTTGTAGCAAGATACTAGTACATCTAATACATTTAGTTGAAAAAATGATTCCTTATGGTACAAGGATCGCTTATATCTTTGTAAGAATTCCCAACTAAAATAAAATATTCTTTTGGAATTGCACACTTCTGCTTTAGGAGGACACTCAGGATTCTTAAAAACTTACCACAGGGTGAAGAAATAATTTTTTTGTGATGGCCTTAAATCTGATATTCAAAATTTTGTGGCAGAATGTTTGGTTTTCCAGCAGAATAAAGTTGAAACAATTAATACCCCGGGTCTTCTACAACCTTTATCCATTCCAATCCAACGTTGGGAGGATATTTCAATGGATTTTATCATAGGTTTACCTAAATATGAAGGAAAGAGTGTCATCATGGTGGTAGTTGATAGACTTACCAAGTATGCGCACTTTTGTGCATTATCTCATCCATTTAAAGCTAGTACAGTTGCCACTACATTTACAGAAACAATTCAAAAGCTACATGGAAACCCAAAGGTTATTGTGAGCGACAGAGATCCCATTTTTACTGGAAATTTTTGGACGGAGTTATTTTCTTGTTTGGGTAATCAATTAGCTCATAGCTCATCTTATCATCCTCAATCCGATGGTCAAACTGAGATATTAAATAAATGTTTTGAAGGATATCTTCATTTTTTTGTATCTGATAAACAAACACTATGGGTCAAGTGGTTACCTCTCACTGAATGGTGGTATAACACTTCCTTCCATAGTGTAGCAAAAATGAACCCATTTATGGCACTTTATGGATATCATCCATCGTCCATCACATCATCTTTAAGAGAAAATTCAAAGGTTCAAGCAGTGGAAGATCACATTGAGCATCAAAAATAAGTTCTCCAACTCTTATAGGATAACCTGAATTTGGCACAAAATCGAATGAAACAATAGGCAGATCAACATCGCAGTGAGAGAAGTTTTGATGTAGGAGACTGGGTATTTTTATGACTACAACCATATAAACAAATGTCTCTCAAGCAAGCTAAGAAGGATAATAAATTATCTCCAAAGTACTATGGTCCTTACAAGGTGTTGCAAAAGATTGGTACTATGGCATATAAATTGGAGCTTCCTGCTTCTTCACGAGTGCATCCAATTTTCCATGTTTCATGCCTAAAGAAGTTTATAGGTGAAAATCTTCCAGTTCAAACAATATTTCCTGAACTTGATGAGGAAGGAAAAATCATATTGGAACCTGAAGCAATCATAAAACTTATTATTTGGAAAATCAAAGGAGAATATTGAGCCAAAAATCCTAGGCTAAGACAATATAGAAATGCTGCCTTAGACGTCCTAAATTTTTTTGAAAAATATTAACTTACCTCTGACCCAAGAGCTCAGAAAAACCTTGCAAATGAACTATACTTTGCTGTTAACACTTGCCAACTACCTCATGCCAATGAAAAACACACGGTAAAGGTCAAAATCTGTCCTACAGTACCTGATAACATAGATTATTGGCAGGTTTTTGAACATGACAAACATATTGAATACTTCTTACAATCCAAAAATGAGTTTGAAATGCCAAAACCAAACTCAGACCATGAAAGAGACTACTCTTCTGAGGAGCAAACACACAAAACATAGCCACCTTATGCTGTTGATGTAAATATTCTAGAACACCCTCATGAAGCATAATTATGTAGGGATCTAGATCAAAAAGACCTTGAGGTATTGCAATGCAAAGACAACTTATTTCCAAGAGGACTTTCCCCCTTAGAAGAGCTGTTTGATTTCAATGATGTTGCTAGGAAGCCAAAAATGGAATCCACCGAAACTGATGTAGAATAATGTAACATAGGTAGTGAGGAAGAACCTAAAATGATAAAGCTATCCAAAACACTACGAGATATTATAAAATAGAAATACATTGAGTTTTTCAAATAATTTAAGGATGTGTTTGCATGGGGATATGAGGACTTGAAGTCCTATGACACAAACATTATTCAGCATAAGGTTCCTCTCAAGGAAAACCAAAAACCATTCAAGCAGAAATTTCTTAGGATAAACCCTATCCTAATGCCTCTAGTTGAGAAATAAATAAAAAAGATGTATGATGTTGGAATAATAGTCCCACACAGGTACTCAGAATGGGTCTCAAACCTTGTGTCAGTGATGGAGAAAACAAGGGAAATTAAGCTATGCATAGACTTCAGAAATTTGAACAAGGCCTCCTTGAAAGACAAATACCCTTTACCTAAGATGGATCATAAACTGAAAAGGGTAGTAGGATCTAAAAGAATATCATTTTTTGATGGTTTTTCATGGTATAATCAGGTGCTAGTACTTCCAAGTGATAAGCACAAAACCGCCTTCACTACACCTTGGGGCACTTTCATGTATGTCAAATGCCTTTTGGGTTAATGACTGTGGGGGCTACTTTTCAAAGAGTCATGGACATTTCTTTCTCAGAAGAGACAGATTACTTCACTGTGATATATCTTGATGAAATTACTGTTTACTCAAAAACTAATGAAGAACACCTAGCTGATTTAAGAAAAATCTTCGAAAAGTGTAGAAAGTATCGTTTGTCCTTGAATCCCAAGAAAACTCTGTTTGGTCTTCAATAAAGAAAATTTTTAGGCCACATCATATTTTAAGAGGGAATCAAGATAGACTCGAAAAAGGATTGAGGTTATATTGCAGATCAATCACCCTCGAAACATCAAAGAGCTGCAATCTTTAATTGGAAAGATCAACTTCTTAAGAAGGTTCATACCAAACCTTGCAGAACTCTTAAGAAACATTCCAAACATTCTGAAAAGAAAAATAGGAGTTAAATGGACCGTAGAAGCAAAGAAATCCTCTGAACTGGTAAAATAAGAACTTACCCAAACACCAGTTCTAATCAACCCTAACTTTACCAAGGATTCCTTCATCTTCTCATTTGCATCGAAATACACAATTGCTGCAGTATTGCTACAAAAGAACACAATGGGACAAGAAAAACCCATAGATTTCTTCAGCAAGGCACTAAGAGATGTACCTCTGAAATATAACATTATGGAAAAACAAGATTTTTCCTTAATCAAAGCCTTAAAAGATTTCAGAGTTTATATCTTGCATTCACATGTCATTGCTTTTGTTCTTGATGCAGTTGTTAAGGACATAGTAACTCGGGATCCTGATGGTAAAAGAGGTAAGTGGATTGCTGTCATCTTAGAGTATGATCTGGAAATCAAGCCCACCAAGCTAATCAAAGGGCAAGGACTAGCCAAACTGATGGCTTAAGGAAACTTTCAAACATTGGACATAAACATGATACATTCCTTGGATGAACAAGAGGAGCTGGTGACTCCACCTATTGAATAATAATTTCTGAACTCACTCTAGCATGCTGATATATTATATGTAATTTTTAATCTAAATGCTCCTCCTGGTTTGTACAAAACAAAGGCCATATTCTTGAAACAAAAAACTGTAAATTTTTGCATTCTAGACAAAGTTTTATATTGGAAAAATTCTGTTGGTATCTTGCTTAAATGTTTACTTGAAGAAGATGCAGATATAATCATGCATTAGTTTCATGAAGGAGACTATGGAGGTCATCTCTATTGGAAAACCACTGCCAAGAAAATCCTTATAGCTGGTTTCTATTGGCCCACTCTTTTCCCTGATATCCACAAGCTAGTAGTGACTTGCCATAAATTCCAAATCTTTGACAGGAATAGAAAACTATTACCTTTGCTTTTACAACCTATCAGTGTTGAGACTCCTTTTCAACAATAGGGTTTAGATTTCATTGGAGAAATCCAACCTTCCTCTTCTACCCAACACAAATGGATCCTCACTACAACTGACTATTTTACCAAATGGATAAAAGCCATCCCTTCAAGGAATTCCACTGACTCAGTAATCATCAAATTCCTTGAAACCAATATTTTGTCCAGATTTGGCTGTCCAAGAAAAATCATCACCGATAATGCTGTTGCATTTAAGTCCAAGGGAGTGGTAGACTTTTTCCACAAGTATCACATCACATTAGGGCATTCTACAGCTTATTACCCTCAAGGTAATGGGTTGGCTGAGTCCTCTTACAAAATTTTGGTAAACATCATCAAGAAAATGTTGGAAGAAAACAAAAGGTTATGGCATAGAAAACTGGTGCATGCACTATGGGCAGATAAAGTAACAAGCAAGAAATAAATTAATATGTCTCCCTATCAACTAGTGTATGGCATGGATGCAGTTTTTCCAACATCTTCGGGAGTTCTAGTGATGAGGCTTATTCAAGAGGTACAATCAGAGAAGAATGATATACAAAGGAGGCTGAACCAAACCATTCAATTGCAGTAGTCAAGGGAAGAAGTATACAACGGAACACAAGTAGTTCAAGAAAGGATCAAGAACATTTTTGACAAGAGGACTAAGGCCAATGATTTATAGATTGGAGACAAAGTGCTGAAATGGGATTCAAGAAGAGAGGAAGAAGGCAAGAATGGAAAATTTGAAAATATATGGAAATTTCCATATATCTTCCATTCAGTTAGAGGTAACAATGCATTCTTCCTATAAGAGATGGATGGAACATAATTATCTAGAGGTCCTGTCAATGGCAGGATGCTCAAGCACTATTTTTGTTGAAGTCCTTAGTTTAAAGTTTTATTCATTTTACATAAAATTTCTTGAGTAAAATATCATAAAAATGAAACACGAAAACAAATAAAAGAAGAAAAAGAGGGCAGATAAAAAGAAGAGGTAAAGCTCCATACCAAAAAATAATATGTCTGAAAGTGTGCAATTCCAAATGCCACTACTTTTGAGAAATGAAAGTCTTGTTCAGTCATATAGCCTAACCATGATTGAACATGTTTTAAATTTATGCCGATAAGTTAGAAAATGAATATCTTCCAAACCATTCAAACTTGGCTCATCAGTAGACTAGGTTAGGAAAAGTTATTGGTTACCAAAGCTCAGATCTTAACCAAAGAAGAAAAGAGAGGGATGAATGACAAACTCCAAATCACAACCCTCAGTTTTCAGTTTTACTTTTTTGCAAAATAATATGTGTGCTACTTGTCCAAAATGCCATAGCTCATAACAAATCAAACAACTTAACCTTGATTTGGTCATATTTTGAATTTTATGTTGATAGATTAGAGAATGAAAATATGTCAAAATGTTTAACCTTGAGAGATAAGTAGAATAGAGAGAGAATAAAAGAGCTCATCAGCCTAATTTGAGCATTTAGATGATATAAGGGTAGAAGTAGATAGTTTTTATGCTTTCAAAAGAAAAGATGATGTTCAGGGTTTGCCAATCCAAATGCACCCAAATGAAGAGAGAATGTAGGAAAAGTATGATGGGTAGGTAGATTTGATGTTGAAGCAAACATTTTTTTCAGATGTTTTAAGATCACAACTTTAAGGAGGAGCAATAAGATCAACATTGCAAAATGAAGAAAGTCAGTGAGCACGTAAGGCATCTCATCTGCAAAATCAAAGATCTGAGATCTGAGGTTCTTGACACCTCTTGAAAGGAGCTTCCCTCCCCAAGTGGAGCCACTATTAATAATCAGTATTTTTCACTATCTTTAGATGACTGTAGGATGGCTATAGATTTCTGAAAAAAATAATATTCATTGAATATCTTGAGTTTCGGAATATCACTTCCTTCATCATCCTTATAAACCTATTTTTTCTATTTATAAAGTTTTTCATCTCAAAGTCACCCTATTTCTTCTGAAATACTCCTTATGAGCTTATACCTCTCTTTTCCATCCTCTTTCCTTGCTTATAACCTCACTGCCCCATTTTCCCCATATCAATATACTCCATATTCCATCTAGCGTTTCCTAGTGATGAATCATTCCAATGTCCCTTTGGGCATAATAACCTATAACAATACTCTATTTCCAATTGAAAATCCCTAAGCCAAAATTTCAGTCAAAATCAGGTCAAAGAACCCTCCCACTAAGTCATTAGGTTTTTACATTTTTTAAGGTCATCATTGGATGTTTCAGGCATTGATTTTCCTTTGCTAACATCAGGTTCAGATGTAATAGAATGTCAAGACATGGTTATTGAAGAAGGACCTAAAAGTTTCCAAAGAGGATTATCTTCTCAGTTCAGAGTCTATAAGTAAGAAAATGAAAAAATTTTGCACTTCTGCAGGAGTGTTGAAAGATTTATTAGCAGAAGGTACTGATGAGGTAGACGATCTACTCCTAAATGAAAGCAGCTTACAGCAAGGAAAAGAGGAAACACTTTTTCTTATAGATGACTAGGGTTATGAACCCGATGGTCCAGTTCAGCAACAAAACAGTGATCATTAGCAGAAAATTGGCATGAAGGAAGCATACAAGGCCAAACATGAAGAAAGTATATCAGAAAATATTGATGAAATATGGAAAAAGGTGAAGTGGACTGGACAGAAATGAATGAACTTGAAAGGGCTATAGAGAACTTAGAAGAGAACACTAATGATTGTTGTGAAAGAACTGCAAACACCTAGGGTTTTGGAAAAGTGGCCAGATGAGGTGGAAAAGATGACTTGAACTTCATGGTGGAAACTAAAAAAGGTTTTGAAGATGCTACTATGTGATCAAATCCCAAAGGTGCCAAAATAAACTTTTCATGCCTCAATGACCAAAAGAAAATTCAACTTCATGATGTCATCAACCTGCAAGGTAAAAGTGTAAAAGAATATCCGTGAAAAAGGGAAAAATGTTTCAAACATTAGAAAGTGGGTTTTCATAATTAAATCAAATTCCTATTATCTATAAAATCCCATCTAACACTTCAAATGAATCATTGTTGCCTTGCAAAGCATTAGAAGTTTTAGAGGAGAAGAATTTGTGAGTTTTCTTAGCGAATTTGGGCAAATTTGCTTGGTGCCGCACACTCAGATTGGCGTTGCGTGGCTCGGAGCTGGTGCTGCACCCCTAGCTTTTTCCCTCTATTTATTTTCTAAAGGCGATGTGTGTCTGGGAGATGGCGCTGTGCGATGGGAGTTGTGATGCACTCTTATCCAACAAAAAACTTTGAAAAACCCTTGGCGTTGCGCGCTCAAAACTACCACTGCATGCTTGGGATTGGCACTGTGCCCTCAGCATGGGCACTGCGCACTTGGACAGAGAGGGTTTTTCCCTCCTCCCATCACTCAAATCAAGTCAAAACTCCTTCGAATCTTTGCTCAAAGTATTTTAAGGAACTGATAAGAGGTAAGTGCATGCCATAACCCACTTTGAAGCTATTTTGATCATTATTTAAAAAATGGAATGAAACCCTAATCACACCCTAAGCTATAAACTTGAAATCATTGTTTTACCATTACTTCATTTTCCTATAAAGAATATCAGCTATAGACAAGGGTCATTACACTGCTTAAGGGTTGTCATTCATCTTCCTTGTTACAACACCCATTCCAAACATCCATTCCATTTCACACTCATTCCATTCATTTGCAAAACTACCTTTTCATTACTCTCCCTTAATCTCATTTCACATCAGCCCAGGGTTTTAAAAAAGAGTCTTCAAAATGTCAGAGGAAGGAGATAGTGGCAATGGTGGTGAGGCACAAATGCCAAGGAGGCATGATCACAAGGGAGGGAAGATAAATAGATTTGAACCCCTCAATACAAAACAACTCATGGCATCCCCTCTTACTATTTCCTGCTTCAAACATGTAGGTTGCTTTGAATTTTGTGAAAAGGTACAACAGGTCCAAAATCTCCCATAACTAACAAGACTATTCATTATCAATTTTCATGACAAGCAAGTCAATCTTGCTGGGGTAACATTTGAGATGTCCACTAATGCTATTGCTGCAACTATTGGGATACCAAGTGTGGGAGAAAAGTGGTTCAAGAAAGCAAACCTAGACATGAGTTACTTTGAACCATATCTAAAACCTAGATATAAATATCACCACAAGTCCATCTTCCCTTTTTCTCATCTACTTGATAGATATGCACCCATGATGAGGATATTCATGAAGTATTTCCCATGTGAGGGAAGATTCTCCCGCCTCTACATTAGAGGAATTTTGAGGTCTAATATGGGCCTCTTAAGAAAAATGCACAACTAAAATAAACTTTATAAGAACCAATAGGATTCAAGGTGATGATGTCAACCATGGGGGATGATTCACCATTTTTGGATTAAAAAGGTAAAAACATTAAAATATAATAAAATAATAAAAATACTTTTTCAACTCGTATTTTGAACTTATCTCCCTAAGGTTTTACTCAAATTTCGAGTGGGAATACTCCTTGGATGCAAAATTTAATTCCTCATCAAAGGAGTACCCATGTTGGATACTTTTGATGGACCCTACTACACGAAAAATGAGAAATACATCAAAAAACGTGAATTCAATCACGTTTTTTATGTATTTCTCATTTTCATATGCCAAAGTCCATTAAAAGTATGCAACATTGGTACTCCTTGGATGAGGAATTAAATTTTGTATCCAACGAGTATTCCCGCTCAAAATTTGAGTAAACCCTTAGGGAGATAAGTTCAAAGTACGAGTTGAAAAAGTAATTTTTTCTTTTTTCCCTCTAATTTTGATGATGTAATCAAATCTTATTTTATTATTTCCACTATTATTTTATAATTTCCTTAGGAGACCCATTTTAGACCTGAAAATTCCCCTAATGCTCATACCACATCGAACTTCTTATGCATTTCACTAGTGTTAGGATGATGCATATACCATATTATCTTTTCCGGAGCATTGATAAAATGTCCTACATAGTGCAAAAGAGAGATTATCCTCAGCAAATGCAGAGCCTATTCCATCACTCACTTATTAAGATGGTGGTTATTCACCAACTAAAATAGAAAGGCATTCCATGGGAGACCTTCATTGCTAATGAGGTGTTCACTACTCCACATGGCCATCATCGGGAAGATATTCCTTCATCCTCTCATCCTCGCATTCCTACTTCTCCATCACATCCCACTACTCATGCATCACCATCCACTCACATTCCTTCACCCCGTAATGATCCTTCCACATCACCATCCACTCACATTCCTTCACCTCATGATTATCCTCCTTCATGACCTTCCCACGGCCCATCACTCTCATCTCACGACACCAGGGCATCCAGCAGTGAAAGAGACAGTGAGACAGATGACACTCAGATGATTTACATAGAGCCTTTTCCTTTGACATACAAAAGGGGCTACAGGCATGTGTTTGCTGCACTTGAGATGCAAGGGGCCATGCCTTCTACATCAACAAAACACCTTGATAAGGGTAAGGAAAAGGTTGCAAAATAGGTCATTGTTCAAGAGGAGGATACACATGAAACTAAGCAACAATTTCAACTAATTGACCTTGAAGATGAGGATGAGGAGAGGATTACAAACATGCTTCTCAAAACCAAGGATGCCAAGATTAATGAGCTTCAAGCTAATATTGGTAGGGCAAATAATGTGATCAACTATCTTGAGCTAGAAAACCAGCAGTTGGAAACAAAGCAAGCCATCAGTGTGGTTAGGGCAATCAGAGCTCGGAAAGAGGCCGGAAAGGACAAGGCTATGCTAGATGATACCTTGGGAACTTTTGATGACAGTGAAGATGAGGAAGAGCAACTTCCCAGGAAGAGGCCAAGGACAATTGGGTTGAAGAAGGCTTTAGCCCGGGAAAGAGACAAAGAAGCAGAATTGGCAGAGAAGCTCACTCCAAGTGAGCTGTTTGCCATGGAAATAAGCTATGATAGAGATTCCTATCTAGAGAGGGAAAACTTGCACCTAGGGGGTCAATTATAGAAGGCCAAGAGAGACACCGACATGCAGAGAAATATGGCAAGACATTATGCCATGAGGAACATAATTGCAAGGGCCAAGCTCAAACGAGAGCTTGCAAAGATTCGGACCTTCACTGAGGCAAAGGAGAAGGAAAAAATTGACATTCTTACTGATGTGTCCCTCCAAGCCTGCCAACCTTGATCAGCAAAGCATTATGCCATGAGAAATAGGATTACAAGGGCCAAGCTCAAACGAGCCCTTCCAAACATTTAGGCACTAAATGAGGCAAAAGAGAAAGAAAAACTTGATATCCTTTCTGATGTATCCCTCCAAGCATCCCAAACATGATCAACAAGTTAAAAACGAATTTTGACACATTTTTGCAATTTTTGAGTTTTTGATAGTTTGGCTAGCAGAAAAAAAAGGCCAAACACGCAACACCACTGGCTTTGTGCTATTTTTTGGGGCACTCAATTCACAAATGGTTTTCATTTTCATGTTCATCATTCCAGGTACATCATCCTCAGAAAATTTTAGATCATTTGGAGCAAGACTGGTCCCTTAAAAGGGCCAAAAACCACCTAAAAAACGCATTTCTTCCCTCTTTTCAGCACTGACGTTACGCCCTTAGGAGTCTTGTGAAAAGTAGGTTTTTACTAGGAAAATGGGCACTAATCTAGAAACTAGAGGAATATATAGAAACTAGATAGGACAGGCTGTCCAATGAGCTATCATGGATCTCATTTGGACACCAGGAAGGCCTCCACAACTTAGTTGCAAAATAGGCTATTTTTCTAGTCTTGGCGTTACGCGCTTGGCTTGGTGCTACGACCTTGTACCTTTGCATTGTGCCCTTTCCTGAAAGTTAGCAAAACACATTAGAAGTTATTGAAAAATATATTTTTAAGGCCTTGAAGACAAATAACTCCAAAGTTAGCTTAGAAGGTATTTTTGCATTTAATGAGTTTTGGATATTTTGCCTTGGGCCTTGCATGGTCTCTAAGGAAAAGATGCATTAAATATGTAATTAATGACATTTGAAACTTTATCTAGGGTTTAAATCCTCACTTGATAGATAAATACTATGTGGAGGCTTCATTATTGTTTTTTGTTGGTTGTTGAGATGAACATCACATTGGCTTTGAGTGATAAAGAGTTTTTGGCTTTGGAGCTTTGTAATTGTCTTGGATTGAATGACAATGGAGCAAGCACATTTGCAAGATTCATGAAATTTGTCAAATGGTGATTTTACTCCAATTTAGTTATTGTTTCCTTATGTTTCCCATATTTTTCATCTTTTCCCTTATGACAGAGTAGAAAATTTAGATTGAGATATGTTGTTGAGAGGCACCTTAATTCTATCTACTTTATGTTGTTTAGATGTTTTCCTCTGCTAGGTCTGATTAGAGAATTCTTAATTGCTCTCTAGTTCCACTTAGCTTGTTTGCCTTGAAAATGATTGAATGGAGTCAAGCCAAAGAAGTTTATGGTAAGCCTTGTCCTTTGGTGTAGGTTATAACATTGTTTTTCAGGCCTTTTCTTTGAAGTTTTTTAATTAGGGTTTGGCTGAAGAAGTTTATGGTTTGCCCTGTCCGTTAGTCCACCTTGAGTAGTTACTTTGAAGGTATTTATAGTCTGATTGAAGAAACTTAGGAGTTCCATGCTCTTTAATCATCACTTATTTGTCATCTTGAATCTTTTCTTTCTCTAAAGGTAAATAGCTAGAGAACTTAGGAGTTCCCTACTCTCTAGGGTTTGCTGGATTGTTGTTTTAAAGTTTACTTGATGAAGTTTGACTAAAGAATTTTATGGTATGCCCTTTCCTTTAGCTCTTTCTTATGCGTAGTGATCTTAAAGACTTTTCTTGTTATAGTATATGTTAAAGGATTCTTAACTTCCCTTTAAACCTACTAAATTCACAATTTGATGTTCATTTAACACTCACATAAGCTATTAATATCCATTTGGCTTTGTTAACTTTACCTATGGAACACCATTTATTCATTGTTGTATTTTTGAATCCTTTCACAGACCCCATAGCCCAATGGTTTTAATTTCTCTTACTCTATCTATTCTACTTGACAAGCAACCCAAACAAGCAAACAAAAAATGAACAAACCCTAGCATTATAGCTAGCCTAAAATCAACATCCTAAATCAATCAAGTCATATATTTTATCAAATATAGAGAGATCCCTCTCTGAGTCTAGGAAGGCTAGGTCCTAGGACTCCAAAGTTGGTTTGATGTTACCCTTGTCTATTTGGTCTTGCCAATCTAATAAATTATAGGGACCTAACATAAACAAGGTGTCCCTAAAAGATAACTACCCTATCCCCGAGATGAATCATATATTATAGAGGGTGGTTGGTTCATCCAGGATTTCATTACTTGATGGATTATCTGGGTATAATCAGATCTTAGTTCAGCCAAAAGACCAACCAAAGACAACATTTACTACTCCTTGGAGTACTTCGTGTATTTGAAAATGTCTTTTGGATTAATGAATGAAGGAGCCACTTTCCAGAGAGCTATGGATATAGATTTTGGCAAAGAAGTTCATGATTTTCTTGTAATGTGTCTAGATGATATAACTGTATTTTCAAAAACTGGCAATGAACATCTAGATCATTTAAGATAGGTTTTTATCAAATGCAGGAAATTTGGTATTTCTTTGAATACCAAAAAGACTCACTCTGGACTTGAAGAAGGTAAAATATTATGAAATATAATATCAAAAGAGGTAATTAGGATAGACCCAGCTAGAATAGATGCTATTTTGAACATAAGCCATCCTAGGAATATTAAGGAATTGCAGGCTTTCTTATTTAAAATAAATTTTCTCAGAAGATTCATTTCAAATTTAGCGGAAATAATTAGAGAAATAAATAACATGTTAAATAAAGTATCAACACTTAAATGGATAGTAGATGCCAAACAATCCTTTGAATCAATCAAACTAACCCTTACAAAAACACCAGTCCTAATAAGTCCTGACTTCAAAAAAGATTTTATAATTTTTTCTTTTGCTTCAGAACATACTACTACTACAGTCTTACTGGAGAAGAATGATCATGGCTATGAAAAACCCATTGTTTTTTCTAGAAAATCACTTAGAGAAGCTACATTGAAGTATAACATAATGGAAAAGAAAGCACTAGCTTCAGTGAAGGCTATCAAAGACTTTAGAGTTTACATATTGTATTCACACATCATTTCCTATGTTCCGAATTTAGTAGTGAAGGACATTTTGACTTAGAATGGGCTTGATGGTAAGAGAGGCAAATGCATTTCCACCATTGTGGAATATGACATGGAAATTAAGCCCACAAAACTCATTATAGGCCAAGGTTTAGCCAAACTCATGGTTGAATCAAACTGTCATGACTTAGATATAAATTTTATTGCCCAATTAGATGATTAGGAAGAGATGGTGACTCCACAGATCAGTGAAGCCTTTTTAGATTCACCACGGTATGCTAATATCATATTTGTACTACTAAAATTACAAGCTCCTCCTTGATTGTCAAGAACTAAAGCTAGATTTTTAAAGTTAAAGGAAATGAAATTTTGTATCATAGATAATGCTTTGTTTTGGAAAGATCATGGTGGAATTTTATTGAATTCTTTACTTAAATATGAAGTTGATAAAGTTATGGAAGAGTTTCATGCAGGTGATTGTGGAGGACACCTTTACTGGAAGTCAACTGTAGATAAAATCTTGAGGGATGGTTTTTACTGGCCTAAACTTTTTTCATATGTAATAAAGTATGTGACCTCCTATGACAAATTCCATATTTTTGAAGCGAAGAAAAAACTACTACCTTTACCCCTTAAACCTATCTCCACAGAAATGCCTTTTACGCAATGGGTTCTAGACTTCAATGGTGAAATTCACCCACCATCCTCAGCCCAACACAAATGGATTTTGACAGCCATAGAATATTTCAATAAGTGGATAGAAGCCATTCCTTCTAGGAAAGCCATTGATTCTGTCATAATCTCAGTTTTAGAAAAAAATATATTGCCTAGATTTGGATGCTTGCAAAAGCTCATCACTGATAATGCAACTGCTTTCAAGTCTAAGAAATTTATTTACTTCTGTAACAAATACCACATTATCCTTGGCCATCGCACTGCCTATTACCCTCAAGGTAATGGACTTGTTGAATCCTCCAATAAAAGCCTTGTTAATATCATCAAGAAACTACTAGAAGACAACAAAAAGACCTGGAACAAAAGTTTAGTTAATTCCTTATGGGCAAACAGACTCACCACAAAGAATTCCATAGGTACATCCCCTTATCATCTTGTATATGGGATGGATGTTTTTTTTCCATCCTCCTTAGAAGTACCAGTGATGAAGATGATCCAAGAACTGCAGGTAGAAACCAATGATATCTAGAGAAGGATAAATCAGACTATACACTTGCAGCAAATCAGGGAAGAATTTTATCTCAAGTGACAAGTTGTCCAATATAAGATTAAAAATATATTTGACAAGAAGACAAAGGAATATGATTTTTACATATGTGACAAAGTTCTTAAGTGGGATTATAGAAGAGAAGAGAAAGGTAAACATGGTAAATTTGATTTCCTATGGAAAGGTCCTTATGTCATTTATGGTTACAGATGTAAAAATGCATTATTTTTGAAGGAGTTGGATGGATCATATCTTCCAGGTGGACCTATTAATGGTAGAATGCTGAAGCATTACAATTCCCCATAATCACAGTAGTTCACTTTGTTTACTTTGCTCATTTTACATAACATTGCAGAGTTTGGATTTGATTGCATTTTTTTCTTGCAAAGTTGAAGCCCGGAGAGAAGGCCCTAAGCTTTGAAAGAAAAAATATCATAAGTATGAATATTGTAGAGCTCAAAAAATAGTTCTAAGATAAGCACAGTCAAAGTTCAAGGCTACTAATCTTAAAGTTCTTGAAATTTCACCAGGAAATACCATCCCCATGTGGAGCCACTGTTAGGGTCCTATAATAATAGGATTCATAATTTTGAATTGACTTTGATTAGTCTTGTAATATGTACATGCTTTGATTTCTACAAAAAAAATTTCCCATATTAAAAATAAAAAAATGTAAAGAGGGTAAAATTCCTACAAGAAAAATCAAAGGACTGAAAGAAAAATATCAGAAAGAAATTTAAAAAATGAACCCCAACAAAAAATATATAAAAATAGATCATGAAATTGATGTAAATTCCAATGCGACTACTTTTTACCTTTTTAGCAAATAATATTGTGTGCAGCTTTTCAAAAATGGCACAATCCATGAAGGTCAAACTGCTTAATCTTGACCTTTCATGCTTTAAATTTCACGTTGATAGATAGAGAATAAAGATCTAGTCAAACAATTTAATCTTGGCAGATCAGTAGTTAGGTAGAGAATGATAAGGAGCTCAACAGTTTAATCTGATCCCTTGGAAGTAATAAGGTTAGAATTAGATAGTTTGATGTTAAAAAAAAATGAATAAGGTTCTACGAGCTCAAATGCACCCAAAGAAATGAAGAAAAACTGTTAGGATAGATGATGGGTAGGAAGAAGCAGTTGTCACAAAGCATGGATAGAATAAATTGGTCATTTCATATCTACTAATTTCCCTTCAAAATCATTTCCCTATTAAAAATACCCCTTCCCCTTCATTTTTATCCTTTCCCCTTACTTCACTCTTTTTCCCCTACAAAAAATCCCTTTCCCTAAGTTAAAATGCAAATTTTCCTTTGGAAAATTAAAATCCTTAATTAACTTCCATTTTCTTTCAAAAAATACACCAAAAACCTCTAAAATACCTTTAACCTAAGTTTAAAATGGTTAAATCTATATATTGGGTACCACTATGAAAAATGCCTTCCCGATATCAGTTTTTACATTAAACTTAGTCTATTTAACCCCCCCCCTCCCCCCCCACCAATTAATTTTAATCATTTAACTAGCTTTATTTATTAATTTCCATTATATACCTTTTAAACCCGTATTATATTAATTCCTCACTTATATACATTTCCCAACCCATTATTTTTATATAACCTATATTTTAAATTCCCCACATTTTGATATATACTTGGGCCCACTTATTATTTCCCCGCCTATTATAAACCCCGACCATATACATTAAGCCACAACATATACCACATAACCTACATTGACTTGGGACCGGGCCCCACGCCCATCTATTCCCTGACAGTTTATTCACATTGTCACATCTGTCAGATCTACATTGACCATATCTAACTACCAAAACTCACTATCGCACACTTGAAAGCCCAACCGAGGCCTTGCGAAATCCATGGTTTTCGGAGCCTCGCTCCTAGCTACATGGCAAAGTTCTATTGCATCGCATCCCTCAAAATTACACAGCCTACCACCTTTCACCCATGAGAAAACCATTGGGTTGTATTCTTGCCCATTGCAAAAACCATCATTCCCATTTGAATTAACCCCGCACATTTAATGTTAATCATTGTTGGTTAAAAACCCATATAGCCTCCCTTTCCAAGCCATTTTACCATTCTTTTTGTTATCGTTCGGGCAAAAGAAGTATTTCCGACCTATTTTCAAAGCTAATACATCGGTGCCGACCTATTATTTAGCCCAATTCAACCATAATTCAACACTCTTTGCTGCTAAAGACAATGCACAACCAGTCTGAAGCCTTATAAAGACCAGAAGAGCTTCAGATAACCTCCCCTGCTTGAGAATCCTTCTGCAAACTAAAAACTTACTTTCTCTAGGTTTTCCTGAAATACCAAAGAATTTTACTTACATAAAGGAAGTAATCAATAATCAAACATGTTATAAGCTTTGCAAACCCAGAGAAGAAACCCCTGTTGCTTCCCTATTCCTTTTTTTCATACACTAGGCATCTTTTTACATAATTCCCAAGCCATGAGACTGTTTTTCAACATTGAAGAGTATAATTTGATCAATTGAAGTATTATAGACTAGAGGATAGCCCTTGTTTGATTTTAAAACCCTTTTGAAAATTATAATTATATTTCAAAGGTGTTCCTAAAGGCCTAAATCTGTTTTTCTAAATCAAAAGAAAGTAATTAATTGATAAATCAAACAAAAAATGCCTTCCCAAGGAATTGTATATGTAAACCCCCTGCAACCTTCAGTTGTATATGTAGAACATAGTCCATTAGCAGATAAATATTTTAAAATTAGTGACCCTGTCAATGAATTTAACCTTCTTGAACTCCACTGTTGGAGCCATGACAAATCTATTGACCAAGTTGATGAATTTTTTACCTGGGAGTCCAATTTTCCAAAGTATGTTGTCCCACAGACTTTCCAATGCCTAGAAGTAATTAGAATTTGTCAATATTTTTATTTCCCTGATTAGAGAGCCATTATAACCCCTAGAAAATAAATTCTTTTCACCATCACGGCTGAGTCAATTAGCCAAATTTTGTAGATCCAACCTAGGCAAGATGAAACCCCTTTGTCTATAGAGGCCCTTACAAAGTTATACCTGCATGTGGACTTCACCAAGGGGTTCCAGATATTTCAGACATTCATTCCTTCATCTGTAGATACTCCCAAGGAAGATCCTCCTTACCCATCTACAATATTTTCTGAGAGAACTAGACATATCATCACTACGTTGTCTTGCATTTTGGGTTATTTTAATGATAAGCATGTTGATGCTTCAGTAGTAGGTTTCTTGTATACTTTCACACTTGGTCAGGCTCCTGCTACCATCTTCAATTTTGCTCAGTACCTTGCTGATACTATTCATGAAAAACTTGTCAAAATTTCTGAAGAAGGTGTTTTCAAGTATTCATCAGTCCTATTCACATGTTTTTATACTTCGAGTCTCACAAATTTTCCATCAACCTTCAAAAACTTGATGGTGAAGGTAATCCAAAATAAATTATATTTTGGACTTCCTTACTAAGGAAAGACTCCACTGAATTCACATACACATATTTCATTGACTCTTTCATCCATCCAATGACCAACATGCTGAACAACAACACTTAACCAAGATTCCGTGAGGAGATTAAAAGGGTTCTACAAGCATCAGAGCATAGTAAGACAGCAGACTGATACCTGTATCAAAACCATACAAAAATTAGGGTATATGGATCTAATATTCTTCCATATAAGCTACCCAAATACCTCACAATGAGGTTATTTTCCCTTGAATATATCAGACAGATCCTTAATTCTGATGCGATTAATTTTTTGGCAGCCAAAAAGAAAACACAGTTCAAAATAAAAAATCAGGTTGGCCCTTTTATTTGCAATAGTAGAGATGTTGGTCCAGTGGAAAAAAAGTACTTGCAGGAGTTTAAGTTCAGTCATAGTTTTCAATGGTATTATGATCCTCTAGGAGTAATAAGAAAATTGAGAGTTAAATGTAAATTATCTCCTTATGTACATGAGAAAAAACTAGAAATTGAGAAAATCCAATCAGTCTGAATGGTTGGAGAACACTTTGATAGAGTCAAATAAGCAAGGTGATACTAGTCAAATATTGCAGACTCCAGCCTAAGAATATAGGAACTCAAAAATAAATAGAGAAGAAGGATCATACATTGGAGAGACTACCATTGAAACCAAATTTAAATTGATGTCCATGAAGAAACAAAAAATAAATCCTGTAAATGAGGAAATGGAAATAATTGAGGCAATTAACACAGATGCAGTGGTGAAAGACAATGCTCCTCCTGCAGTTTCTGAAGAAACACACCAACCTTTAGTATCAAAAACTCAAATTATTCAGAGGAAACACAGTATTGAAGTCTCCTCATCCAGCAAACCAGCAGATAAAGAGATGGATATTATGCCGAAATACAAAGAAATACAGATCAGAAATGAAGCCTTAAAGGTTGATACATACACACAATATTGGAAGCAGTCACCTAGTGACCAAAGCAGACTGCTTTCTACATTTGATTATAAGACCAGGAAGATGCAGATGACATTCCTACAACCAAAATTCAAGCATACAAAATCATCAGTTGATTATAAAAAGACATCACATAAAGTTCAAGGAGAAGATCTTCATCCAATTGACGAGATATAATTTCACAAGCAAGCCGGTGAAATGATTTATTCAACCATGAAAAAAAAAACCATGAGTGTATAGAAGCTACAAAACACTCTTGGGAACATCAGAGATCAGCTTAAATTCGAAAATGCATCCTCACAGGCTAAGGATAACAGAATCAAATCACTGGAAGAGTTTATTATTGAAGTACAATATGATCCTAGTAATGTCAAAGTTGCAAATGAACTGATAAAAAAGAAGAATGTAGAAATTCTTGCATTAAAGAAGCAATTAAAATAGCCTCCTATTGAACATCCTCAGGCAAAGGAAGTATTACACGATGAAAACCAGAAGGATGAGATGATGAATGTCATTCTTTAGTTGACTGCCCAAATAAAAGGAATGGAAAATGAAATGTACAAGTTGGTCCAGGAGAAAAAGGTCAGATCAGAAGAAGTTCCTATTATTATTATTCCTGTAGTCACAATAGTCGTGCCTTCTACATTAGTAGAATAATTTTCCCCTATAGTCCCAATGGCTACAACACTTTCTGTCACCTCAGCAACTACTTCAGCAATAGAGTCATCTACATCAACAACACAACCAACTGATGAAGCAAGTAAGTTAATTAAATTAAAGTAGGAAATGTATATTCAGAAAAATGAAATCAACATACTTAAAGAACAGCTAAAAACTCTAGAGGATGAAAAGAAACCTGCTCAAATTATGCACAAGAATGAAGAATAGAAAGCAAATAGATTAACAGAGAAATTGAAGAAATTAGAGAGATATTGAACATTGAAAGAACCAATGGCACAAGCCAAGCAGCAGTTATGGGCCAATATCATTGAATCTATCAATGATATTTGGCCATCAATCCAGGTTATTTATGAATAAAAATATCTCATCAAAGCAGTAGGAGAAGCCATCCAAAAAATTAAGGAAGAACTTGGCAAGAAACCTGAAGAGGCTAATGAAATCATCAAATTCCTTAATTCCAAGAATAAACAAGAAATAGAAGAAATTTGTATTAGTGATAGGACAGATAGTATTCTTGAAGTCATAAAGGTAATTTCAAAAAGGAATTTAAAGATTCAACTTGAAGAAAAATTCCAAAACATGGAGCTTGGCATAACTAGATTTATGATGAAATTTGACATTCTGAGGCAGAAAGGTCTTCCAAATCCTCTGGTTATAAATAATAGGTTAATGAAGTAAGAGTATTATGATAAAAATATCAGAGAAGTGGCTAAGTAACAAGAAAATAATTCAACCATGCAGGGAATTCCAACAGGGAAAGTTCTCTACAAGAGTTTTGAAAATATTTTTTACCTGCAACATGAGGTAAAACACTTATTTATTAACAAGCCTACTTTTTCAAAATATATAGAGGAAGATGAGATATTCAGAAGGATATTGAAAATTAAGTTACCAGACGCAGAGAATTGGCAGAAATTGACTGATTTACTATGAAAAGAACAACACTAAAATAGGGCAGTCAAATTAAAAACATATCCGTCAAAGATAAAATAGAGAAGGCAGTTTTTACAACTACAAAATAGGAGTAATAGTGAAAATCAAAACAGTTACAGTCAAAGAGTATTAGAGTTTAAAGAATATCAGTTGAAAGTTAAAGCCAGCCACCGTGAAGGACACTCTACTACATCCTTCTTTGAGCAAACAACAAAGAGACAAACAAAAATCAAAGACAACAAAACAACAAATTCAATAAAAGAATGGACAGCTTGCATTAGTTAGATAAGTTTATGTATGTTGTTGCATGAAGATATTTATTTTTCCATGAATAATTCCTAAGTTTGTTTTAGGATATTTTGTAAGAGTTTTTGTATAAATACTTCCTATTTCAAAGTATTGAGTGTGGATGAATTGCTAAAAATTTCTATAGTTGTACTGAGCTGAAACCTAAGGGTTCTTTGTACCATTTTCAAGTCAGCAGACTAGATTGAGAAATAAAGAGATCATATTACAGGATTCATGTGTTGGGTTACTTCAGTGAAGTATTCTCAATTTTTCTTTGTTTTTATCTGAATTTTTCACATATACTTGAATGTTTTTCTAAATCTAAATGTATAACAGAAATTTTATTTTAGAATATGTTTAAAAGTACTCTGTTTTGAACTATTCTACCATTCACATGTTTTCTACTCATATCCATATTATGGAATTCTTAATTTTTCCCTACTTTCGATTGACCTCTATCTTTTCACTCATTATCCGGATCTGAGAATCCTTAATTGATCTCTCATCCTGATTGAAACCATTTTCACCATCAGCCTAAGGATCTGAGGTAACTCAGCTATCTTGCCCTGTGAACACTTCCCTTTAGAACCTTGATTTTGATCTGACTACTTGACACTTTGACTCCAATTACCCAATGGAATTTAGACCTACATCTATCCATCTGAACTAGTGATTTCGCCACCAAACCAAATCCAAAATCAAAATCCCAAGTAATCCTAAATAACTAGCCTAAAATCAACTAAAATCAGCAAAGTTAAATCATATAGAGAGAGCCCTCTCTGAGCATTAGAAAGGCTAGATCCTAAGGCTTAAAAATAGTTTTTTGGTTACCTATAATATTATTTAAACCAAAATATAAACAACCCTTGAGAATTATTGGAGTGATAATAGGTGCATTAGTACCACCAGGTCTAGGGAGATCAGGTAAGACAGTATAAACATAACCAGGTTGCCCGTAGATCAAGTCATATTTCAACACAACTTGGAGGGATTATTCCTTAGTCTGAGGAATGTGAGATGCAACATATTTACCAATAGAGGGAAAAAGGGATCTAAGAAACCAGTCCATGTAGTCACGGTCTTCGAAAACTAGAGTTCGACATTAGCTCTTCCTTCTTCGTCATTCTTGAACATGGTCAGATAAGCGGGTGGCAGAATTTTGACGAAAGTGGTCAAACGTTTGGTACCAGTGTCATAGCGAAGGGGAGGCTGGAAGTAGGAAATAAAATCCTTTGAAAGGGTCACAAAAGTAGCGTAAGAGGCAGCGGCCTGGTCAACATACCACTTGGAACCTTATCCAGTAAGTGTACGCTAGAATAACCAAATACTCATAGAGTCATGATAGAGTTGGACGAACACCACATGTGGAAATAATGAACATGGTTGGTAGGATCCTCTCCAAAATTTCCTTCAAACTTAGGAATGTCTGAAGGAAGCTTGGTTGGCATAGCAAGCCAACATGGATCATGGTGTATAGGGTATTTAATCAATTATCTCAACTTGGGAAGGCTTAGGCCTACCATATAAGCAAGAAAGGGAGTAGCCGGGAGCATTCCTGTTGCGGCCCCACTAGTAGCAGCTCCAACATTAGATTCGAGGGCACTACCAGTGGTAGGTCCTGCACCATATATGATGAATGTGAAAGGTGGAGGAGAACCTATAATAGGAACAGAAGGAGAACTCGATGAACCAGAATCAGAGTCGGAATGGGGACTTGGCAAAGGACTAACTCGGACCCTACACGGTGGAGTAAGTCTTCCTAATGCAAAATGAGGATGAAGGCCTTGGAGTCTCTGGGATAAACTCCTTTGGGGCACAATGATGGAAAATATACATAGAACCCAGAAAGGAAGAGAGGTAAACAAGGGCATGAAGGTGCAGATTAATTAATTAATTACAAAGTTTTAGTCTTGGTATGGCAGTGTAAACCAGACACTCTTCGCTTTAGGTATGTGTGTGTGTGTGTGATAAGTGTGTTAATTTTAATTAATCCTAGACATGTGTATAGAAAAAAGAAAAAATATGTTGTATAACTATAAATAAAACTAAAAGCGACAATAAATAAAACTCAAAGTGAGAGTAAAAAAAAACAGTTAAAGATGCATAAATTTAAACTAAAAAAGGAGGGCTTCCCAAAAACTATTCAAAGGGTTGGCGAAATTGACTCAAAATATACAATATGGATGATAGATCTAAGGTCAAGAGGGAAAGAGATATAAAGGTCAGATCTGCTAAAAAGAGGTGCAGAAAACAACAAGAAACTAGAGGGAAAAATGCTGAAAAATAGGTGGCAAAAGTCTACAAACTAAAGAGAAATTTAGGGGACCCTAAAAGGGGGACCCAAAAAAACTGAAAAGAGGTGTCTTGGATCGAAAAATAACTAATCTGAAATGGATCTGAAAAGACAGGTTCAGATATGAAAAAATGGCTGAAAAACGCTGAAATCTTAGAAGAGCTACTTCAGCTAAACTCCTCCTAAAAGGGTGGAAGCGTACTGAAGCCCTAAGGGGCTTGGTTCCTACTTCAACAAGTAAAAGTAAGAAAGTACAGGTCCAATACTGGTAAAGACGGAGGTCAGAGAACCCTTAACACTTCCCCAAACAAACTCTGAAAAATAAAAGAGAAATCCCGCAAAAAAGCCGAGGTCGCAGTTTTTGGGTAGTTTTCTACTACCAGAGAGCTTAGGTCACAGGTTTTGGGCTGGAAATTTCGACCTGCACTTCTGGTTATTTTGACAGTAGATTTCAGAAAAAAATTTCGTCTCTGTCATGGCTGATACCTGTTACCTGCACAAATGGCCCAGAAACACACATAAGTTAGAATTTTTATTGTTTTAGGGTAAAAAAGGTTAAAAACGACATCAAGGAATGCAAAATAAGAAGCTGAAGAAAAACCCTAGTGGCTGAAGCAGTTGGTCATGCAGGGATCTGAAAAAAAACATTGGTCGTAATTGAAAACACCTGTGGATTCGCTAGTTGTTAGAGTGAATTCTAATCGCAAGCGTACGAAAAAATCTCACTTTATCTGTGCATACCAAACATACCTAACATGAAATGTGGCTTTCAATTTCCTTAGATCTGCAGTAGGTGATCAGAATAAATGCTACAAAAATCCAGAAATATACAGTTAAAGATATTAAACAACGAAAATAAACAAGAGTTTCTTCATACATCCAATAGACAAGACAATAATTTATAAATATTTTCTTGTATTATGACACCTAGGAAGAGAACACAAAAAGATGTTTCCAGTCCCCCTCAATGGGATGGGTTATTTTATGTCCTCAGCAATTCAGATCCACGATCCCTGTCTCTTGATGGTGGAGAAAACCCAGACAAAATAGAACTCAAAGAGAGCTAACAAGCAAAAGTAGAAAAAATATGACAATTATGGAGGATCAAAGTAAGGCCAAAAGAATATATCAAAAGGTGATAAAAAAGGTAGTGAATGAATGGATAACGCCTTCTATTTATAACAAAATATTGAGCTATTCTAGATATTGGTGCATAATTAAAATATTATTAACCAAATCTAGATCCAACTTACTTGGAATATTTTATTATTTTTGGTGGAGGGAAAAGGAATTTAGAATTGGTTAAATCCCTTTGTTAGAAATAATAAATAAATAAATGATTTATTTATTATTTCAAGGATGAGGTTAAGGAATAATTAGATAAATAATGATTTATTTAATTATTTGAAAATTATTTAGTCAAATTCAACAAGGAAAATTATTAAATAATGATTTAAATAATTATTCCTAGAGAATAATAAGATAAATAATAATTTATCTAATTAATTCTCATATTTTGGGTTAAATATGACTAGGAATATTAATTAAACAGTGGTTTAGTTAACTATCACTAGAGTAAAATCAAACAAATAAGGATTTATTTAATTATTCCTCATGGGGTTTCATGTTTAGACCAGAAATAATTTAATAAATTATGGGTTATTGAATTATTTCTCATACTGAAAGCAATTTTACTATGGTAAAATTGGTCTTACATGGTGTACTTTAGTCCATATAATAGTAACAGGTTAGATGACCAAAAAATGGTGTAACAATCATGATGAAGAATACTATATAAGATTCCATATTGTAACCCCAGTTCAAAGTTGAAGGATTCAAACCTAAACACTAATGGGCTATCAAGTTGTGTTATAATCGGGCCACTATGGGGAAAAATGGTTTCATTCTAGTGGAGTGCATTTTGTTCCATATATGACAAAAGTAACTAGGGAAGGATAGGAAGGTAGAAAATAGAAGGGGTTCATATGTTGCAGTAACCCATGGGCCACATGTTTCGCTCCTTTGTACTTGCATCTATTTTCCATTTAGAAAAAGAGAGTAGAGTAGCCTCAACTTCCAACTGGGTTTCCTCCCAAAAGGGTTTCCTAGGTTAAATCTTGTGTCAATTGTTGTTTGTGAGTTTTATTTAATTGTTATATATTTTTTTCATAATTATAATTTGCATGTATATGAAATAAATAATAATTAAAAAATCAAAAAATAAAAGGAGAAATAAACCCTGACAGTATAGATTTCAAAATTTTATAATTTATTCTAGATGTGTTGTGACAAAATGTTTAGTGGAATGATCACAAATTCATTAATCATATTGGTATCATATCAGGTTTCTTTAGGTATATTGTGGGGAATTGCAGGGCATCCAGTTCAGTTAAGTCAAAAGTTATAAAACCCTAGCCATTGCTAACAAATTTGTTAATAACCCTCAAGATCCCACAGAGGAGAGGTTTGCATAGTTGGGAGCACAAGTCACAAATGCAAACTATATTGTGAACCTCCTCATGGTAGTGCAAGCCAATAAGTTCAAGCTATTTATAAAATATGGAGGTTTGAATGTGGAGATCGAATCAAAGGGGAAATTGAATGATTAGGAAGAACTAGAGAGGAAGTCCTAGAAAGAACCTAAAACGGATCAACATAGTTTGAGTGACATGAACTATTCATAGTCTTTATTCAAATGGAAGTGAAGGTAGACATCAAACCATATCAAAGTGAGATTTACACTATGGATTTCAATCTTTGGTTGTAGTAATTAGAAGTTTATTTTAGTGTTCATCATATGAAAGAAGAATCGAAGATTTCATTTTCTCTTTTGAAATTAGAGGGCCATGCCATGACCTGGTGGGAAAGCCATACAAAAACCTTGAGGTTGGAGGGAGATCCTCCAATTATTAAGTGGGGGTATTTCAAAACCCACAAATTCACAATTTTACCCTATTTGATATTTAAGGGACTAGTGGATCTAGTGGAATTACATTAGGCAGAAGAAGGGGTAGGGTGTACATGAGTAAAACATATAATTTAGAAAGATGACAATAATATTGAGTATCTCCCTAAAGAACACAAATGTACTCAAGTATATAGGGGGTATACATGACTATATGTGGAAGTAAATGATGCTTTTCAAGCGCAAATTAATGGACAATTCTTGTGTACATGCACAATATTTGCAGAACATATGTTAGAAAAAAGGGAATTCAACTGGGTCTAAGCAGAAAGATCAAGAAGATTTCCAGGAGGGGAAGAAGTAGAAAGGGGGGGAGGAAAAAAAGAAAGTCTTGAGTATGTTGGTATTTTTTTTAAAAACAAAGTCTTCAGTATGTTTGGTAGTTTGTTGTTGGTAGTGTATTCATGAGCTAGACAATAATTATGAAGACCAATACTAGTTACATTTTCAACCGTGGGCACCATTCCTAAGATTCATAACCAAGTAGTTAGATGTTAGAAAACTATTATAAAAATCAAGTGATCATGATACTTCTAAGCATAAATCACTTAATCATTAATAATTCTAAGAATAATTGAATCAAATAGAGCATGGAATAAGGGGTATTCATATTAAATACCACCCCACTTTTCCATTTAAAATAGACCAAAATTTTAGTAAGAATTATGTTGAAAGTCAAAATTCTACTCTAGATTAAGAACCTTGCACATAAGACTTTGTCTTTGGGGTTTTTGTCAATTTTAAGATTATCTAATATGTTGGATTTTCCAAAAAATAAACATAATGACAAAAGGAAATCTTAACTTACCAAAAAGACAACCTTAATTATAAATAGGGTCATTTGAGTGCCCCACATACAACTCTTTCAATGAATATTATTGTTCATTTTTGGATTGCTTATTATGACAAATAATCACAACATCCTTCATATATTGTATTATGGTTCTTCAAGAGTCACTTGGTCTCTTTTACCTCTTCTTATATTATTTTCTACGTCCCCTTTATGGTGTATTGTGGTTCTTAAAGAGTCACTTAGTCTCTTTCACTTCTCTTTATATGATATTCCATGATTATATCTAATTTATGATATTTTCATTATTTTTAACATTTTTAATGGTACAAATATCCACGATTACATATAGTTTATGATATTTTCATTATTTTTAACAATTTTAATGGTTTAAATATCTGTCTTGTGGATCCATCACATAAATGTATTGATTTTCGATGCATTTTGAGACAAATAATGTGGTTCATGATCACGATGATTAGATGAAGGGAATAAGATCCAAAAAAGGTATAAGAAAGAAGATTCCATAAAGAACTAAAGGACAAGGTCAAAAGTAAAAAAGCTAACCATTAGAAAAAATAAATTTATTATATATAAAAAATCCAAATTCAATAATAAATATAAATATGAATGGTTATAATAAATGAATAACATATATATATATATATATATATATATATATATATATATATATATATATAAGTTTCGCATTGGTGAGGCTACATCATGGTCATGTCCAAGGATAACACCTGAATAGGGTAGGGAATTGAACTAGTGACTTCATATTTGGGAGTTTCTTAACAGTGCACCTGATCACCGTCTATCTAAGAACCCGTGGACCAGACTAGATATATAATACAGTAAAAAGTCAATACTATATTTATTTATTTATTTACTTTTTAATGTGTTATATATTTAATCCTACTTCTATATGACCCTATTAACTTTAATTAAATAATTATATAAATTTATAATATCTATTTATTTATATATATTAATATTTAATTATTACTTATTTTATTTGACTGATATTAGTGTTTATTAATATTAAATTATTATTCTTTTGTTCCTTTATTTTTATTTTTAAATAGAAAGACTATCATTTATATTAAAATGACTCGTTTTTATGATCAGAACTATTTACATGCATTTTTTACTTCAATTATTTCAACATTTCAGTACAACCACAAAAAGAAAATCATTGCATCTACGGGCTTTTTGCACTATGATTTTGGATTAATATCACCCATAAACTTTACAAAACTGACCCAAAAACAATTCAAATTTACAAAACATAATTCATATTTAATTAAAAAAAGCTAGACAGGCATGCTTCTTTTGCTTCCCATTACTACCTTCTTGCCACGACCTTGTCCTTCACCAAGTGACGCTTCTTCAATGCTAGCCTTCTGCAGGTTCATTGTTGGGTCAGAGAAGAAGTTTTGCAAGTCATCATCCTTGGTGTTCCATGTGACTTTACGAGATGTAACATATACACAATATAGTAGTAATAATATATATATATATATAGTACTATTTACTTCTCTTAATTAACATGTATATTAGTTTTTAGCACAATCAGAAATACATTAAAGAAATAAGTTCTTTATACATTTAATCTGATTATGTTTTTAGGTACTCTTTACCATAGCCTATACTATGGTTAGACATATTGTTGACATGAATACTACATAACAATTTTGACTTACGAATAAACACAATAATCATTCTACCTATATGTAGCAATCAAAATTATGGTTATAATTATTAATCTATGACACCTGTATGGAAATCAACTTAGGATCTCGATGGAATTATTGTTTACTTGGGATTCTAAAATGATTAATTATAGATTTCATATGAACGGTTTATCATTTAATGAATGGTACAAGGCTATAACTCCACCTCACCATCGCACTTAATTTATTGTGGTCCTTTGGATCTCTGTCGAAATTTGTGCTATTACACACCTTTGGATCCTCCATCCATCTACGTCTAAGAGTTGATATTGAAGGGTGAGGGTATAGACCTACCCCTCAAACCCTAACCGCTTGTCATTTATGAGAACGCTGCGATAGCAGCACTGGCTCTGCAACTCTGCGTGTTCAATTTATTTTCTTGTGTCCTTTGATTAGACCCATAATAGGTGAGGATAAACTAGTTAACTCGTCCATTTCTCTATTACAGAGCTTACTTCGATGGCTAATTCCACATCTTTGCATTTCATTCACAATCATAAGGTTAGCTCGTTATGTAGATATGGAATGGTGAATACTTGGTTAATGCCTCTCTGTGCTTGACAACATCTTGGCAAGTTTTGGGTTCGATGTCCACAACTCACCATGGGGGTTTACATCATTTCGTCAAGAGGGTTTGACTATTCTCCTCTGGCACAGTCAAGACAAGTAAGCTTTTAAAAGAAAAGGTTCTTCGTATAATGAATTTCTCATTCAATCTTTTCCTTCCATGGATTTTATTCTCTCACTGAGTAACGATTCTTCCTTTCTGGCTCAGGTTTACAACATCAACTATGGCTACACACCTGAGGTAATTTTTCTTGTTCGATGCTAGTTTGACAATGTTATAGTTATCTTATTTCCAACTCTAGAAACTCCAAGCTCTAACTCAAACTTTGTCTTTGCAGTTATTCACCTACCATGTAAGTCATCATTATGGTTTGGTTACAATTCGGCCTTCCTTCACGGCTAATGATTACTCGAGCTTTCCTCTTCCAGGTACTTCTGGTTTATTTTGAGGGCTTTTCGACATTTAAGAACCCTCCAGTTTTGGTTAAAACCCAAGTTTGTGCGCGAGGATTTAAGATAATTTTTTTTTTTATATTATCCTGAAGCTGCTAGGACTCTTTCACTATGATTAAACAATTCCTCCACCCTCTAGTTGGCTTAATGTATGAGTTTCCTCAATATTTGTATGTATTCCTACATGAAATTACAAATTAACTTATTTGTTGGTATTTAAATGTTCGATTCTAGGGCATTATCGACTCTCCTATTATGTTAAGTTATGATACAGTAATGCTTTTGACTCTTCATTTTCTTATCTCAAAGCTAGACACGATTTAAACAGAAAATGATTTATATCATTACATTGATATATGTATTGGTTTTTAGGTCTGGTATCCATGCAGTTAATTTCTCTGTGTTTATCTGGTTCTTATAGAAAAATGGTTTTTTCTATTATTAATAATTATTCAGTCAGACAATGGACTTGCACGCTGGCTGATTTCCCTGTCATTGTAGTATTTCTATATACATTTATCTTAAATAGCATTGAAAATACAATTATTTTTCTTTTCTGTAGTTTTTTTTCCTATGTTCAATATGTTTCCCTTAAAAGGGTCTGGTATTTACATTACATACTGTTAGCTATTTTCTTTAGAATCATAATCATGTTCTCTTATTGATTAATAGGTCCCTATAATACTAGTGTATCCCCTTATTTTTTTTATTAGTATAGCCCCCTTATTGTTATTGTTGTGCCCATGTAGTCCCCATATTGTTAGTATTCAACCCCATAGAAGCCCACTATTGTTATTGTTGTGCCCTTACATTATTATTTCTATGTCGACTAGGATTATATTGTGACCCATTGGACTCCTATATATATAAAGGTTTTTTCATTTGTATCATCCAAGAATTTTTCATTCATGTAATGTAAAGCAGGCTTCCCCCCTTGAAGTGGCTTATTTATAAGGCATTGAGCTCTCTTTTCTTATATTTTTGGAGCTGGTTTCATAACATTTGGTATCAGATCTTTGGATTCTATGGTTTCACTGCTTCAAACAGGTCATCGTGGAATTTTTGCTATAATTTTTTTCTACAAAGTTTCAGAAGCTAAAAAGAAAGCCATTTGCACAGAAAGCCTGAGGAACTTCGTGTACAAATATTAGAGCTTGGTTCAAAATAGTTTTGGAGATATAATCTGTGGAAGTTAGGGTTTTTGGAGGCTCCTGAATTTCATCTCAAAGAGGTGATCTTGGGAAAATCGTCATAAATCTCTCTCTTACCATCAGATTGGAATTATGTAAAAAGTGGCCGAAAATAAATGAACTATAGTTTCTTGTGTATCCATTTTAGAAACGAATGAGGAAACAGTGACACATGGCACACCGTACAAGTTCGATCTACTGAAGTAGTCCATAATTAGGTCATTGTGGGAGATTGGGCATAAATTTGCCTTGAGGAATCCAAATCAGGTCTCAATTGTGGCATTTTAAAGAGGACTCAGAGGGATAATACTGGATAGAAATTCAGATCTCCAAGATCCGAAAAAACAAAGATAAATCAGGTTTAATATCGACCTCCTAAAAAGCAAGAAAAAGGTGTGTATTTGTTTTTTAAAATAGCAAAACGTTTGTTTGAAAAAATGGTTTGAAGTGATTCCAAGGGCATATTGAACCATATATATCAGTATTGAGTTATATAATGCCTCCCAAAAATAATTCCACACCCATTAAGCCTTCAGAAATATCTACTATGACACGTGAAGAGAAAGAATTGCAGTATGATATATCAAAATTAAAATACCAAGTGCAACAAATTTTGATCTTACAAAGAGCAATCAAAGATAACATAGATGGTTTAGAGGAAAAAATGGAGGCTAAGTTGGACGGTTTGAAGGATCAAATGAAAGCTATTATGGATGATAAAGTAGTGGAATATCACATCGAGCATCAACAACAAGTTCTCCAACTCTGAAAGGATAGCCTAAATTTGGTGCAGAATTGAATGAAACAACAAGAAGAGAAACATCGTAGTGAATGAAGTTCTGAAGTAGTCACAAAAATAAGAACTAGAAAATTACAAAAATCGATCAATTTCAGGGTATCTCAAGAAGTGGAAGAACTTACCCGCTGAATATTCCACATGGGAGGATGAGAATTTTATACAGAAGAATCCAAAAATAATCAAGCGTTGAGGACAACACATGTTTGAAGGAGATGGGCATGTTAGGTCCCTATAATACTAGTGTATCTGTTTATTGTTATCATTAGTATAGCTCCCTTATTGTTATTGTTGTGCCCATGTAGTCCCCATATTGTTAGTATTGTGTGCCCCATAAAAGCCCACTATTGCTATTGCTGTGCCCTTACATTATTATTGTTATGTCGGCTAGGATTATATTGTGACCCATTGGACTCATATATATAGAAAGGAGGTTTTGTCATTTGTATCATCCAAGAATTGTTCATTTTTGTAATGTAAACGAGGTTTCCCCCTCGAAGTGGCTGATTTCTAAGGCGTTCATCTCTCTTTTCTTCTATTTTGGTAGTCGGTTTCATAACATTGATTATACATGTCTTCTATTTATATTCAGTTTAATACTAGTCGTTTCCACAATCTGCTCATCTTTTATAAATGTTAGTATTTCTTCAGTTATAGGGGTTTATTGATGTCTTGACCATCATTTAAATTGGGTTATCATTCTGTAACCCATTGTCCGTGTATAGACTTAAACATAACTCTGAGGATAGACTATATAATCTCGGGTTCTCTACCTGGATGGACTAACTTTCCTTCCAAATATTTAGTTCTGGTTTTTCTTATTTAAATTTATAGTTTCCTACAGATTTTTAACCTGCAATTTTCTTTCTGTCATGTCAGTTTTGTTTACTTTCATAGAATTTCTCTACACAAATAGTTGCATTTTTCCACGGAACAATCCATTCAAGGCATTCTATAAAGAAACATATTATAATATAGTAATTTAACTAAATAAACCTTTCTCTGCCATATGCAATGATTTTGGTTATTCTGTGAAAGAAAATATACAGATACTTAAATAATGTTATTAATTCCACATTTGCAGAGATATACAATTATTTAACCAAAAATCATGTCGAGCCTTTTTTTTCTTCTTAATAACTAGTTAATTTACTTATCTCACTTTCGCAAGATTATGGTAGCCTCCCAACCTGAGAGAGGAATTTACGTCCTAAACTCCCCTTGTTCTCCTCACCAGAGTAGGATTTAATTAGAAATATTACTAGAGTATACCTCAAGTCTCTTGTCTAGGCTTCTCTCTAGTGTCAAGGTGTAGAGTTCCACTCGCTCTAGCCAACCCTGTATTACTCCCACCTTCAAGCCTGCTGGCCACCTTCCCATTTTATAGTTACCCTTTTCCTCATTGGGATTTATTTTTTATCCTCAGAGGAAAAGGTAACTGTCTTTAATTGCTTTTGTCTAACGACTTTGGAATCTTGGAAATTTTTACCATAACTTTTATGGAAACCACTCCATAAATAATTCTTTATTCAAAAATAAAATAAATCATGTTCATTACTGGATCAACTTACTTGTTAATCATATTTTACTTAAAAATAAATGAATAATTTTTAAAAATAGTTTAGGAAATTAATCTGGGTGTTACATATTCCCCCACTAGAGGTAAACATTGTCATCGGTGTTCTATCCCATGTCAGAAAATAGTTATGGGTAATCCTCACGTATGAATCATTCATCTTCCCAAGTAGCCTCCTCCAGGTCAAAGTGCTTCCATTACACTTTAACTTGGGTGATGGCTCACCTCTGGAGAATTATTTCTCTCTGGTCGAGAATACGTTGAGGTTCTACCAGAAATTCACTGACCTATTCAACCTCCAACCAGAAAATCCTTTAATTAGTTAATATAATATTTATCTCCATTAGAGGTCCTAGTACCCTATTTATTCCTACCTGAATGTTTTTCAAATGTATTATATGCTTTGGATCATGCACATATCGTTTCAATATTGATACATGAAACACATTGTGCACCTATGTGTGACTTGGTTAGTCTAATTGATAGGCTACAAGTTCCACTCTTTCCAAAATTTCAAAAGGTCCACAGAACCTAAGAGCCAACTTAGCACAGGTAGTCCACCTTAAGGTGTTTTTCTTGGGTCTAATTCTCACATACACATTATCACCCACTTCAAACTCCCGATATGTCCTCTTTTGGTCTGCAAATACGTTCTTCCTATCATGGGCACCTTTTAGGTTCTGTTAGATCTTCTTTACTTCTTGTTTCATTTCCGCCAAAATTTTCAAATGAAGCATTAGCTTGGTTTTTGGACTATTCCAATTAATAAGCGTTTGAAACTACCTCCTGTTTAAGGCCTCAAAGGGGCTCATCCTAAGAGATTCCTGATATCCATTATTGTAGGATAATTCTGCTAGATGTAAATCATCTTCCCAACTCTTAGGCTGTTTCATCACATACATGTGTAGCGTTTCTTCTAAGATTTGATTCACCCGTCCAGTCTTTCCATCCGTCTGTGGATGATATGTTGTGCTAAATTGGATTTCTGGGCCCAGACCAGTAAACGTCGCCTTCTAAAAGGCCAAAGTAAACTTTACATATCGATTTGAGATGTTTGTTTTTGGAATGCCATGCAATCTAAAAACTTCCCTCATGAAAATGTCCGCCATGTTATGATGTTCCAACACATAGGAAATAGTTAAGAATAACTTAGTCTAGTGTAGTGTTAGGTAAAGTGTGTTTCTTTACCATGTACATTTGTAACTTATAATCCTACGGTCACGATTTGTAGTGATTTGACAGTTATCTCTCACCTCGGTATTAACGACACTTGATCCATGGCTTGACACCCGATTGGTCCATGCTCTCTATTTAAAGAGCATAGAATGTCATTTTCCCGGTAACCATTTATGAGAGAAACATATGTAACTTTTCTTTTATATTAATAAATTGCCTGAAGTGGCCGCGTTGGCTCAGGCCGTGGACTTTTTCCCTCTTTGAGGGTTTTAACCACGTGATTACACTGGTGTACTGATTTTTGATCTGTTTGTGAGCAGTGACCTTTGGTTCTTTATCTACGAAACTTACCTTGTAAATTCCTACATGGTATCAGAGCTATTTTGAGGTCTGTGTCCGTTGTTGATCAAAATCCAAAGCCAGTTTGACTACATGTGAATGTTGTTTTGTAGATATACTATTTCTAAACATTTTTGGGCATGGATAACTGCTCGTTTGTGTCTGGAGCGTCTATTACAATAAGGAATTTCTTTCGTTTCATGCGAAAAGGTTTCCGGCTGCCCAAGTTATGACAGTTTAGATCTAGAGGTATAAAGCATCTTTTTTGCAGTTATATTTGTTAATAGTTATGCTTATTTCAGTTCCCTTTTTTATTTTCATTTTAGCTTTTATTTATTTGTCAGATATATACCCTCTTCTCTGTGTATGCTCTTTTCTGTGCGTTGCATGCGATCTTGGAAAATCAGAAACAGGGAAAATGGATTTTTTTTTGCTACGTATGCTCTTTCCCCACGTCTTTGTGCGATCTCGGGAAATCAAAAATACTGAAAAAAAGGTAGTTGTCAGTAAGGCTAACCAAAAATCTAACATTCTATCGCAAGGCTTTGCATTTCATTTTTTTTTCTCATTTTTTGTGCAGGAAAAGGCACACACACCGAAGAGTAAAAAAAAAAAACCACAAAAAAAAAACCCCCTTCCTCCTTTCAAACAATAACATGATCCTCTTACTATCTCACTTGGTGAGGAGTTAGTTTATGAGAATAGAGGTCTTGGGTTCAAATCTCTTTCTCAAGCTTCTTTTTGTAAAAAAAATTTGTTAAAAGGGGCATATTTTTTTTTAGAAAGCCGTAGCTCATCCCGTTCCCGTAACTATTTGACATCTTCAACTTGTTTTTTCAAAAAGGCATAACTTCTTCATCTGGAAGCCGTTTTTCGAGCGGTTTTTTTTTTAAATGGCCTAATGTTTTGAGATATTTCCATTGAAGTAGTTAGTTTCATCTTTTCTCATCTTTATTTTTAAAAAAAAATGGAAAGTGCATGCCCGATTATTCTTTACAAAACCAATTATTTCCATTGGCTACCTTACATGGTAGATATACTTAGAAGTAAAGGGCTTTATAGAATAGCCAAAGGATAAGAAAATAAAACTTCCGATGATGAAAAAGTTGTTAAATGGAAAAATAAAAAATATCAAGCACGAGGGTTGATAGGAATGTCCATTGCTCAAGATCTTTGATTTCATATCCTTGACATTGACAGCCCTGATGAAGCCCTGGAAAAGCTAAAAACTATTTTTGGCATTCAAAATCAAATCAGGGCCCACCAGCTTGAAAATGAGTTGCTTACTTTGGACCCCAAGAATTTCTCCTCCATTGAAGATTTTTTGTCCAAATTCAAGACCATTCGAATTCTTTTAAAAGGTTGTAAGATCAAAAAGGAAGATGGTAGCCTCATTTATTGCATTCTTGCTAAGATTGGCCCTGCATACCACTAGAGAAGCCATCATTTCTTCAGGAACCAGCTACAATGATCCAGGTGGATATTGGTGGCCACCTGTCTATTCCACTTGCGGCCCCACCATTGTCTCTTCCAGTTTTTTTCACAACTTACTATTTTTAGCAGTTTTTCGGGTCCTGAACTTCCGGAGTCATTTCGAGGCCCAAAATGGAGATAGTATGCTGAAGTCACGTCCCCAAGAAGTTGAAACACCAATTTACCCAAATGGGGCCCATAGGTTTGGCGCTTCATCTCCTAGGGTTAGGCTTTTGGACGTTTAGAGTTCTCCATTGTTTCTCCATAATAAATAGGCCCTCGAGCCTCATTGTAACATAGTTCGGAGGTCTGTAGCCACCACATCTCTTCTCAGAGATTTGCTACCAGCACCCTAGCTATTTTATTTCCATCATGTTTGTAAGCATATTTCTTTGATTTGATATTAATGAAATGAAGCCTTATTTTCGCTATATTTCTATGTTTATGGTTATTTCTATATTCTATTGCGTTCTTGCATAAATCCAGATCAGTCGTATCAGAGTGGTCTGATTTTTCTCGATCCTTCCTTGCATGTCCCCAAGGAGGTCGAGGTATAAGGAGTTAGGGCTCGATCTAGTGGAAACTTTGCAAGATCAGCCTCGCAAACCCCGACGGACACCCATGGGGGATGAAAAGAAAGATGAGGGAGCAGGAGACCCTATCAAAATAGTGCTCGAGGAGGCCCTCGAAAAACAAAGGAACGCGATGATGGATAACTTTTCCCAGATCCTTCAACGACTGCCCACCGGTGACGCATCTGCATCCACCAGCCACTCTGGAGGCACGACTCCCTTTAAGGTACAAGTAAACTTTGACATTCCGATATTTGAGGGTCAAATAGATGAAGATGCCATAGATATATGGTTGAATATATTAGAAGGATATTTCTCGGTTCATGACTTTTCCAACCGGGAGAAGATTATTTTTTCACTCCTCAAAGGTACCCCCCATGTCAAGGACTGGTAGGAAACCTACTGTAAGAAAAAGGACGAGACAGAACCCTCTCTGTTCTCAGCCATACCCACTTGGAATTCTTTTTGAGATTCCATCAAGAAACAATACTATCCTATGGGGAGCTATGAGGACAAGTACATACAATGGACCATGCTGCGGCAACAAAGGGATCAAGATGTGCATGAGCTAACGAATTTGTTCCATACCCTGTGCACAAAGTTGGGTATCAAAGATTCAGAGAAACATTTGGTGGTAAAGTATCACGGTTGTCTGCACAGATACATTCATGAGGAAATGGAGTTCCTTGACATCTCCTCGCTTGGTACGGCATACTGGTATGATACCAATATTGAGCAGAAATTCAAATAGAAGAAGCGAGACTTTGGATCTGTGAATCAAAAGAAAGGGAAAGGTGCCCCCAAACCACAGAACAAAAAAAAAAGACAAGGCATGGCAGCCCAAGACAACCTGCCAAAGACACAAGCAAAGAACAACACCGCGAAGCCAAAGAAGGACACAGGAAAGTGGTGTGAGTTCCATAAGAGCTCCACTCACAACACAAGTGAGTGTCGGGCCAAGCAGTCGCTGGTGGCTGAGATGCGGGCTTCTGAATCAGATGCATGCTTCGACTCTGAATCACAACCTACCAAGGTGAATGACAAAGGGAAGCAGATTATTGATGCAGAGCCCAATTCCACTATTGCCACTACGAAGATCTAGAAGGAGGGACTAGAAGATCCAAAGGAGGCAGAGTGTCTCTTCCACTCCCAGATGTGGGTAAAGGTTTCCCCACTATGGCTCATTGTTGACAATGGGAGCCAAAAGAACCTCATTTCAGCAGATTTCATGAAGTGGTTGGGCTTGTCGATCACAGTGCACCCACAACCATACACCATCGGGTGGCTTCACCAAAGACGGGATCTCCACGTCAGCCAGCAGTGCCACCTTCCCTATAGCATCAAGCCCTTCACGGATGAGGTATTGTGTGACATTGCTCCTATTGATGTTTCTGATGTATTATTAGGCCAACCATACTTGTGGAAGCGGCATGCTATGTATGAGTCCCGGCCTCACGTTGTTATTGTTCCTTTGGGAAATAAATTGTACAGGATACCAGAGGTACCACCGCCTCCCACTGTCTCTTTGGTTACTGCAAAACAATGCAGTAAGCTCATTTCCCAAACCAGGAATTTTTTTTCCTAATGATCCACCCCCAGGGCAAGATGAAGACTGTGGCCACGACCTCTAGACATGGCTCCTCTTCATGACAAAAACAAATGGACAAGGTTGTGGAGGAGTATGGGGACATCTTCACCTCACCCACAGGGGTGCCTCTACACTGTCAGGTCAAGCACCCCGTTGACCTGACCCCAGGTGTGCCGCTATCCAATGGACCGATCTATAGGCACTATGTTCTAGAGAATGATGAAATCAAGAGGCAGATTCAGGAGTTGCTGCAGAAAGGTCACATCCAGCCAAGTTCATCGCCCTGTGGGAGCCCAATCGTGTTGGTACAGAAGAAGGATGGGACTTGGAGACTCTGTATTGATTATCGGGCGCTGAACAAGATCACTGTATGGAATAGGTACCTGATCCCACGGATTGATGACCTTCTGGACCAACTCAAAGGGGAAAAATATTTCAGCAAGATTGACTTGAAGTCTGGGTATCACCAGGTACCAATCGAACCCTCTGATGTGTGGAAGACTCTCGTCAAATCCAAGGAGGGCCTTTTTGAATGGCTTGTCATGCCTTTCAGATTGACAAATGCTCTCGTAACCTTCATGAGGTTGATGGATGACATATTGCGCCCATTCACCAAATCATTTGTAGTGGTATACTTGGATGACATTCTGATCTTCAACCAGACTTGGGAAGAGCACCTCCCCCACATCCGAGAAGTCCTCCAAACACTGCAACAACACAATTTGTGTGCCAATTTGGAGAAGTGCACTTTTGGCATGACCCGGGTTCAATATCTGGGATACATTATTGATGAAAAGGGGGTGCATGTGGATCTAGCCAAGATCCAATTCATTCGGCATTGGCCAGCCCCAACCACCCTAACCGAGCTTCGCAGCTTTCTGGGTCTTGCTAATTTATACCACAAGTTCGTGCTGGGATTCTCTCATATCACTTGGCCCTTGAGTCAAGTCACCAAGGGAGGAGCAAAAGAAAATTTATGTTGGTCAGAATCTCAACCAAAGGCATTCGTAAAATTGAAACATCGCCTATGTTCTGCCCTAGTGCTCACATTACCAGACTTGCAACAACCATTTGAGATCGAGACAAATGCATGTGACTATGCTATGGGGGAAGTTCTTACTCAACAGGGGCATCCAGTGGCATACCACAGTGAGACATTGTCCGACACAGTTCGAAAGTATCCCAATTTTGACAAAGAAATGTATTCCATTGTGCAGGCTTGTTGACAATGGAAGCATTACATTTTGGGGAAGGAGACAATCATCCACACAGACCACTGACCCCTACAGTTCATACAGACACAAGGGAAGTTGCAGAACGATTGCCATCAGAAGTAGTCCACATATCTGCAACAATTTCATTTGAACATCAAGTACAAGAAGGGTAGCACCAATAATGCTGCAGACTATCTCAACCGACCACCGATCGTGGCCATAACCACCGTTCTCAACTCTTGTGGGCATGAGACTTCTGATTGGCCGCTTCTCTACAAGAGCAATCCAGAATTCAACTACACATACAAGGCACTCTTGGGGGGTATGCAAGTTCCAAATTTTCACCTCCAAGATGCACTATTATGTCACCTGGGACACCTTTGTGTTCCTTCAAGCGAGTGTGCCAAGATGATATGGGAAGCGCACTATAGTCGAGTTTTTGGGCATTTTGGGGTCGAGAAAATAGTGGTAGTACTACAGAAGTATTTCTATTGGCTGAACCTTCGACAAGATGTCAAGAAGTACATCAGATCCTGCACTTCTTGCGCCATTGCCAAATCGACCATCAAGAAGCAAGGGCTCTATACTCCGCTACCTACCCCTAGTCTACCTTGGGAATCCATCTCCATGGATTACATGTCAGGCCTTCCTTCTACTAAGCATGGAAATGGCTGTGTTTTCATGGTCACCGACAGATTCTCAAATATGGCCATTATGGTGGCCTGTAAGAAGAATATCACAGCAGAAGCCACTGCTAAACTCTTCTTTGAACGAGTGTGGGTGCACTTTGGGATCCCACAGTCTATCATATCAGATTGCAACAGCAGGCTCCTCAGCACATTTTTGTCTAGCCTGTGGTCAATGTTGGACACCAAGCTCACCAAGTCCACAGCTATCCATCCCCAAACTGATGGCCAGACAGAGGTCATCAACAGGACGATTGTACACATTTTGCGCATGCACAATTCAAAGCATCCACGCACATGGGATGAGAGCCTTCCCTATGTACAACACAGTTATAACTAGGCTCTCCACCGCTCAACTGGCCACATCCCCTTTCAGGTGGGCTTGGGATTCCAGACACTATGTCCCATTGACGTAGCCATGCCATTTGCAGCTACTCAAGCCGATTTGGCTCATGTCCAGTCTGAAGCTAACAAAGCAAACAACTTCATCGAGCGCATTCAGCACATCCACCAACAGGTTCATGACATATTGGACAGAGCCAATGCTAATTACAAGCAATGACACGATCAACATCAGGTGCCACACAACTTCCAGGTGGGCGAAAACGTGTGGCTACATTTGCAGAAGGAGCGCCTCACTGGACCCCACCGCAAGATTTTCCCGCTCTGATATGGGTTGTAGACCATCACCAAGGTTGTAGGGAACAATGCCTTCGAGCTCAGTATTCCACCATTCCTTGTTCTGCACCCAGTATTCAATGTAGACTGCCTTCATCCCTACTTCCCACCTCTATTGGACACCTCTGACATTGTAGAAGAACTCACACCAAAAGAGTTAAACCCAGACTACATGGAATAGGCCACCACAGACTGTATCATGGACATGCAAATCAAGAACACTCGCCGACAGAAGATCCAACTGTATCGGGTTGTCAAAGCTGGCCAGCTCCTGCACCAAGGCAAGTGGTTCACCAGGGACCAAGTTCAACAAAAGTTTCCTCATCTCATGGAGGAACTCAACGCAATGGGGACCATTGCTTTCTAACGGGGGAGGAATGATCCAGGTGGATATTGGTGGTAACCCACATATTCCACTTGGGGCCCCACCATTGTCTCTTTTTTTTTTCACAACTTACTATTTTTAGAAGTATTTCAGGTCCTGAACATTCGAAGCCATTTTGAGGCACCAAACGGAGATAGTATGCCGAAGTTACATCCCCGGGAAGTTGAAACACCACTTAAGTACTCAAATCTTAAACAGAGCTCTGTGTCTCCAACTCTAGGCTGTGGCCTTGACGCTAGAGTTTCCATTGGTGTTTTCCCACAGCCACGGCCAGGGACTCCGAGCCTCATTGTAACACAGTTCAGAGGTCTGTAGCCACCACATCTCTTCTCAGAGATTCGCTACCAGCACCCTAGCTATTTTATTTCCATCGTCTTTGTAAGCATATTTCTGTGATTTTATATTAATGAAATGAAGCCTTATTTCCATTGTATTTCTATGTTTATGGTTATTTATGTATTCTGTTGCATTCCTGCATAAATATGGATCATACAAAAACCCCTCTTTTGATGCATTTTTCGATTCTTTGATAAGAGAACAAGAAAAAATCTTACACCTTGGTCTTATCACCTCTGGAAATGCTTCTAAGAAAGTTGTAGCATCCCAACAACAATCATATCAAAAGAATCCCAAGAAGCAGTATCCTAAAAAGTATGGTCCGAATCCAAACAAGGGTCCTAAGCAATTTCAGCCACAAACTGAAAACGCAACTCACCAAAATGATAAGGCATATAAAAACAAAGGAAAGAAGACAGATAGACATTGAAACTTTTGCAATCGTGATGGCCATTTAGAGTCTAAATGTTTTAAGAAGATGGAACCCTTAGAAGCAACAATGAAGAAGAAAACCATCAATTTGGAGCACTCTTTACCTTCATCTTCAGGAATGGCACTTTCTGCTTGTGGTTGTCAAGCATCAAGATCTTGTTATGCATTAAATGTATCTTCCTCTTCTCATTCTCATGAGTGGCTCATTGATTCTGGAGCTTCTTATCAAATGGACAAAAGTAAAGCCAGGTTTTCTTCTTTAAATGATTGTAACACCAATCATATTTATGTTGGTGATGATAGATCTCTTAGTGGTGTAGGATCTGGAACCATTCATCTCGATAATGGTCAGTTTAATGATGTACTATGTGTTCCTACCTTGTCATGCAACCTTATCTCTGTTTATCATATAACTCATTCAGGTGAAGGGAAAATAGTAGAATTCTCACCTCATGATGTTGTAATCAAGGACCTCAAAGATCCTAAACATATTTTAGCTACTGGTGTTGCTGATGATTCCACAAGGTTGTATACGTTTGACAACTTTGGGTCATCATTTCTTCCCTCTATTTTTGTTGCTCACAATGATGAAGTGAGAAAACTTTGGCATGAGTGATTTGGTCACTTAAACTATCACTCCCTTAAAACTCTATGTAAGGAAAATATGGTGACGGGTCTTCCTATGGTATCTTTCCGAGATGGTGTTTGCTTCAGATGTGTACTCAGAAAACATCATCAGGATAGTTTTGACAAACATGCCTCTCAGCACGCTTCAACCCCTTTGCAGCTTGTGCATAGTGATTTATGTGGTCCACTTCCTGTGGTTCCTTTCGTTGGTTGCAAGTACTTCTTAACTTTCATTGAAAATTTTTCCAGACGCACTTGTGTATACTTCTTAAAACTCAAGAGTGAAGTTTTTAACACGTTCTTGGCCTTTAAGGCCTTTGTTGAGAAACAATCTGGACATCAAATTCTTAAGTTAAGATCAGACAATGGAGGAGAATATGTTAACACAAAATTTATCAACTTCTGCACTGAGCATGCCATTCAATTGCAACATACTGTTCCATATACTCCACAACAAAATGGTGTAGCTGAACGGAAGAATCACACCTTAAAAGAAATGGCCAATTGTATGCTTCAATCTAAAGGACTTGGTCTCAATTTTTGGGCAGAAGAAATTAAATGTGAAAATTACATTGTAAATCGCACTCCCACTAAGGTTTTAAAGAATATAACTCCAGGAGAAGCTTGGAGCTCAATCAAACTAGATGTAAGTCACTTTTGTGTTTTTGGAAGTGATGCTTGGGCCCATATTCTAGATGCAAAACATAAAGCCTTAGAACATAAGAGTGAAAAATGCATTTTTGTTGGATATTCTGAAGATGTCAAAGGATATAGACTTCTTCAACCAAAATCCAAAAATATAATCATTAGAAGAGATGTAAAATTTGATGAAAATATATCGGCCTGCGAGCCTATTTCGGCGAGTGTGCGACCTTTGGCCTGTGAGCCTGATTCGGCATATGTGCCACCTCTCTCTCTCTCTTTTGTTTTTAATAGCATTCCTTCTAGTTCAGATGATGATAGAGAGGATGCAAATCCTCCTCCACCTCTTGAAATTTTTCCTTATACTGCATCGCTTCCAAGACAGGTCCGCTCTACTTGGGATGCAACAGGTTCTCTTGCAGGTGACCCTGTCGATCGATGACATACACCTTCTTAGTTTGAAAGAGCTTCTTCCTTATTGGCTCAAGTTCCAAAAAAAATTGATCCAGAAAAATTTGAAGAAGCCTCCGGTCATCTAGATTGGGATGAAGCTATGAATGAAGAGTATCATTCCTTATTGGAAAATGATACTTGGGATCTTTTTCCTCTTCCAAAAGGAAGAAAACTTGTCAGATGCAGATGGGTTTACAAAACAAAGTTTGGACCAGATGGAAAAGTGGATAGACATAAAGCTCGTCTTGTCGCTAAAATATTTTCACAAGTTGAAGGCATTGACTATACTGAAGCCTTCTCTCCTATTTCCAAAATGAATTCTATCCTCCTTGTTCTTTCCCTTGCTACCTCCTTTGAATGGGAAGTCCATCATATGGATGTTAAATCTGCCTTCTTACATGGAGATTTACATGAAGAAATCTACATGGAACAACCCCTTGGCTTTATCCAAAACGACTCTAGCCTTTTTTGTCGCCTTAGGAAGTCTCTCTATGGTCTCAAACAAGCTCCTCGGGCTTGGTATGCCAAAATGGATAGATTTCTATTAGATAATGGCTTTTCTAGGTGTCATTTTGACAACACTGTCTACACCAAGAAAGTGGGTAAGTCCTTCACCATCCTTTTTATTTATGTTGATGATCTTATCCTTACTGGTAGTGATCCAAACCATATAAACCATGTGAAGTCTAGCCTCAAAAAGAAGTTTGAAATGACAGACTTAGGACACTTGCATTATTTTCTTGGTCTTCAAGTCTTGCAATCCAAGGAAGGCATTACCCTCTCTCAGTCCAAGTATGCCTGTGATCTTCTACACCACTTTCACATGGAAGACTGTAAGCCAGCCCCTTCTCCCTTTCAGTTTAGAGTCAAGCTTTCAGTCACTTGTACTACCCCTAAAGTTGATGCTACCTTATATCGTCAACTTGTTGGTAAACTTCTGTATCTAACCCATACCCATCCTGACCTTTCCTTTGGCGTTGGTCTTGTCACTCGGTTTATGCACCAACCTCATGAAATTCACTGGAAAGTAGCTAAAAGAATACTTCGATATATTTGAGGTACAGTTCAGTTCGAGATTCATTACAGTGCAGCAGCATCTCCATTGTTGATTGGTTTCACTGATTCTGATTGGCCTGGTGACCTTGATGATCAAAAGTTTACTATAGGATATGTGTTCACTCTTGGTTCAGGACCTATTACATGGTCTTGTAAGAAACAAAGTGCCATCTCTCTTTCTTCAGCAGAAGTAGAGTATCGAGGTGCAGTTGAAGCCAACAAGGAAGTCATGTGGCTTCTTCAGATACTGTCTAAATTTGGTCTTCATCAGCAGCATCCAACTACACTTTGGTATGATAATCAGGGTGCCATTCAGCTATGTAAAGACCCAGTTCAACGTTAGCATATGAAAAACATTGAACTCCACATATACTTCATTAGAAAGGTCATTCATGATCATGTTCTTGAGGTGCAGTACTGTCCAACCAATGATCATGTAGCTGATATCTTTACGAAGGCTCTCACAGATCTATACAATTTTTTATTTGGACTGTACTGGAATAAAGTGAGTTTCTTTGCTCAGTCGATCAATGACCACCATTATAGAGTAATTATGTTTCTTCGATCTTGGTAGGCTAGTAATAAAATCCAACGATATGACCTCCCATTTCCATTCTCGTACAGGTATAGGATGCAAGAAACCTGCTAGATGTTGATGTTCCACCTTGACCTGTTGACATTCCAAACATTTATCAAGTATTAAACAATATTTCTACACATACCAGGCCAAAAATAATCTTTTCTAACTTTTGTTAACATTGTCTGGTAACCAGGGTGTCCAAAATAAGTGCTTCGGTGATACTCATCCAAGATCAACTCTTTTAAACTCATTTGATTTGGGATGTATATCTTTTCTCTAAAAGTCAAAAGATGTTCGCTATTAATCTTTTCTTGTGATTTTTGTCTTTGATTTTCTGCATCATATTCTTTCTTCCATAAGAATTGACATTCAGGATATTTTTCCGTTGCCCCCTTTACCTGCTTTTGGAACTTAAATTCCACATATTTAAATTAGAGTTCATCCACATAATGTAATTTCCTACTTAAGTCATCAGCAACACGGTTTTCCTTACCTTTAACATGTTGAATCTCGAAATCAAATTCACTAAGGAATGCATTACACCTTGCTTGGTGGGCATTCAAATCCGCTTGTATAAAGCTATTAAAACTGCTATGATCAGTTTTTAACACAAACCTTTTTGTTGGGAAAAATACTGAGAGGGGGGGGTGAATCAGTATTTACTGCATATTCAAAACTTTTACTTTTTCTTGCTTCTAAAACCCATACGCTACTTTCCTGAAACAGACTCGCGTATATACGCGAATACCCTTTATGAAACTCGCGTATACACAGATATCTAATTATGTTATTAGATCTTCACTTAAATCATTCCATCATTCATTCATCAGATGTTTAATAAACAGTAAACATGAACAGTAAGAGCAGAGTAAACCATCACACAAAGCATCACACATGAACACCGGGATTTTTAGGTGGAAACCCAAGTCGGGAGAAAACCACCGCTGCCATTGCTCAGCCTTCAATATTTTATTATAGAGAAAACATCTTACAACATATGTGCTAGTGCAAACTCCTACCAGCACGCAGGCACCCACCTGCTCTTGTTTACCAGCCTCTCCTGGAAGGGAGCTCCAACCCCCTGACTCGTTTACCAGCCTCTCCTGGAAGGGAGCTACGACCCCCGATCTCATTTACCGGCCCTCACGGAAGAGAATGACCCCACGGTAGAGAGCTCGCCCTAAGCACCTCTATGGACCACGTTTCATCAGATTTCACCTTTGGATCCAAGCTTCCCTTTAGTACACCACTTGCGAGGGCCTGAATTCATCATATTTCGAATGTTACTTTATGCTGCTTTAAACTTTTACATCACCAACAGATACTTATCAACACAGATCAGATAGCGACTCTGACGAACGAGATCGAAATTTCATACCCGCCTTCACAGCAAGCCTGGTTGCGGTATTTCTATTAACGATGTCGCGTATATACGCGCTTCCGTCCACACAAAACATCGTATACCTCTGTGTATGTTTCATTGCGCATACGCGCTTTCTCTTCTGCGAAGCCGCGTATATGCGCGCTTCCTCTGCGGCGAAGTAGCGTATAGATCTTCAATCATTATGAAGTAGCATACTTCTTCAGATCAGATATTCAGTTTAGATTTACCCTTTTACTTCAGACAGATGTTCGCCTAGATGTTCGCCTCATCACAAATCTAAGTCTTCCATAAGTAGATCTAGAAGATACAAGTACATTTCGGATCTAGATCCCCTTCTTCATCATTGGTGCATCATACATTCAGATTTATCATTCAAGTGTAACCCTTTCCATTCAGATCTACTTCAGAGAGAAGTATTCATTCAAGCTCAGACATCTTGCACCCACACTCATGATTTGCACAATGAATTTCTTCTCCTTATATAGGTTTACCCTTTTTTCAATACCATGAGCCCCTTTTTCAATACCATGAGCCAAAACAATACCATGAGCCCAAAACTACATTACTTCCGATGGTATTCCTGGACGGGGTCAATTAGGCGAATCATTACCCAATACAATGGGTCAATACCATGGTGGTTACCCTTGGTTTTGCACTTTTTGAGCGCTTTAGCCCATACGCGACTTGGCACGTTCCTTTCCGCGTGCATACGCGACTTCCCCTAGGCAAATACGCGTATACCTAGAGACATACTCTTTTCATCATACTTTGAGCACATTCTGAATTCCTTTCTTCATTCCCTTCTGTTCTCATTGCAGATACATCATATTTACTTCATCAAGAACACATTCTCTCAAGCACAACTTCATCAAGTAAGTTGTCATCATCTTCATCAAGTGGGTTGTCTTTTAAGGACAACGCTCAGCATCATATTACATCATATCACATCAGATTTACATCATTTACCAAGTCCATCAAGTCAAGAATAACTTCATCAGGTGGTTTGCCATCAAGGACAACACATGTCAACAGTCGCATGTCTTCATCTTCATTTAGTGGGTTGCCATCAAGGACAACACTCTGCATCATATTTCCAACACTTTTTCCCAACAAGTAGTGCCTCCATACCTTGAGCGCATGCACTACTACGGTCAAATCTACATTACAAGAGGAATAATGATGCTCATGATATTTTAGTTTCCTTGACTCATATGAACTGACTTTTCCGTCTTGCGACAACACTACTCCTACTCCTTCCTTGCACGCATTGGTGGAAACATCAAAATCCTTGTTTGGGTCAGCTACCATCAATATGGGAGCAGTAATCAACAGTTGTTTTAATCATTCAAAGATGGTCTGACATTCGCTAGTCCATTTAAACACTTTCCCTTTTCTCTACTGAGAGGTAATAGGAAAAGAAATTTTAGAGAATCCCTCGATGAAACGCCTATAATAACTGAACAATCCCATAAAATAACGTATGTCTGCTACATTTTTGGGCACCCTCCATTCCATAATAGCCTTTTTTTTCAAGATCCACTACTATGCCTTCAGTAGAAATAACATGGCCTAAATATTGAATTTTCTCTTTTTATAAATCACACTTGTTGAATTTGGCATAAATTTGATGTTCCCTCAACATTTTCAGTACCTGTCATAAGTGTTCCTTATGTTCCTCTATGGTATTTGAGTAGATTAATATATGATCAATGAATATCAGAACAAACTTATCGAAAAATGGATGAAATATGCCATGCATCAAACTCATGAAGTTTGTTGGTGTGTTGGTTAATCCAAATGGTAAAAACATGAAGTCATAGTGCCAATATCGGGCACAGAAAGATTTTTTATATATGTCCTCATATTTTATCCATATTTGGTGATATCCAGATCCTAAATCTATTTTCAAAAATACAGTCACCCATTTTACCTAATCAAAAAGATCATCTATCTGAGGAAATAGGTACTTGTTCTTAATAGTCAATTTGTTAAGATGCACACATTCACATCGTTCCATCCTTATTTTACATGAACAACAATAGTGCCACCAGGGACATCCACTAGGTCAAATATATCCCTTGTCCAGTAGTTCTTGTAGTTGCATCTTTAATTCCATCAACTCAACTACACTCATTCGGTATGGTGCTCATGACACCGATGTTGTCCCAGGCATTAATTCGACAGTGAAATCAATATCCCTCTTTGTAGGTACTCTCGATATAATTTCTAGAAGCACATCCATAAAGTCTTGTACCACTGGTATATTTTCCAACATGGGGGTCTTATCCTTAGAATTAGTGAATCCCACTTGGATAACTAAATATGGAATCCTTTGCTAATGCATTTACCTAGTTGGGATGTTGTGATGGGGCGTAATTGAAGTGGTTTCTTAATTCCTTGAAACTCTTGGCGCGTTCCATATTCAGCCTTGAAGTAAATGATTTTCTCTTTAAAATCTATGAGAGACCAGTGCCCCTCCAACCAATCCAGTCCCATTAGTACATAATAGGAACCTAAGGTTAGAATAGTTAGTTCAACCTTTATATATTGATTTATGATTTCTAAAGGACAATTTTAAGCTTTAGCGTTAACTCTTCTCTTTTCCCAGTGGCTAATTGTACCAGCTATGAATTCTTAAATTTATGGCTCTCCAAGTCACACTTTTCAACTATCCAGGGATTTACATTTCTTAAACTAGCACCAAGATCAACCAAAATAAAAATTGTTTGGGAATATAGCTTACTTTCGAGTTCTATCGCAGTCGACTGATGATATTCTTGAAAATATTCAAGTGCCACATTAATTCTTGGTATGTTTTGAGCAACATCCCCCACCGTAGAAGCCTCTTGTAGGTTGGTTGTTGTTTCGATTCTCCCACGATGAGGACAATTCTTATAATAATGTGCCTCGCCGCATCCCCAGCACTGTAGAGGTGGTTTCTGGATCGGCCCGTGATCTAGTCTGCTGGATGCTTCAGTGGGTCACTCCTCTCTTGGCCATTTAGGCTTCTGCTAGTTTCTTCCATATTGTCTAGTTGCTGAATTTCTTACAACATTCTTAAAATTTCTAGATCTATTACTTTTAAAATTTGAAGTGTTTTTCGGCCCTTTCTTTAGCGGCCAATTCCTACCAGTGTCCCCTTTTACCTTGGATTGTTGATAGCACATTTCTTATTTTTGAATCACCTCGTCCATAGTCTTTGGGTTTAAAAATTCAATTCTTTCTTTCATGTGAGCAGGGAAGCTACTCAAGAATCGTTGCACCTTTGCCTTTTCATCTCTCAGGTTCGGTACATATTCAGCAAGGATGTAAATTTAGTTATGAATTCGTCCATTCATAGTTGTCCCAATCTCAAATCATGAAATTCTCAATATTTTCCATCTTAAAAGGGCCTTGTTAGGTACTTATCTTTGAAATACTTCTGGAACTCATCCCAATTCACACTCTGGTCTTCAATTCCTTGAACATTTTTTACTTCCTCCCACCATAAGGTGGCTTTTTCCCATAGTTGGTAGATAGCCATATGAGCTTTGAGTTTGCTTCTATATTCATAAACTTGAAAATATTAGTTCATGTTAATTATCCATGCTTCTGCTACCTCTTTTGCCTCTCCATCGAATGTAGGATGTTTAATTTTCCAAAATTTTCCCTGCAACTCCACTTTCTGTTTTTTCATCTCTTGTTGATCTGAAACATTTCCTAACTCTAATTCATTATAGGTTCTGTTTTTATTACTTCGTTGAGTATTAATTCCTTTCGGATTATCATTAGCCTATTTTCGGTGTTCATTTTCTTCTCAGGTATCCCTTTCTGGGCTTGGTTGAGATGTCCCTTGATTCTGCATATTGGAGAGGCTTTTAAGAATCCTTTCCTGCTCTCGCATCAACCTCTCATTATCGCTTCTTACCTGAACCATTTCTTCCTGCAATTGGCAAATCGTATCCAGAATTATATTGGTTTTTCGTTGTTGTTCTTCAAACAGTCTACTTGTTTTTTGATGTTGATCCACGCTTAGCTGCACCCACATTTCTGAGTTCATCTATGGATTAAGTTGGGGATGAGATTCCCCAGTATTACTCGAAACTTGGGGTGCTAACCTTATTCTCACTGTATCCTTCTATCCCTTCCTTCTTATTTTCTGTACACAATTTTATACACAACAAATGTTATTCATGTGACCCATCTGGGTCCCAGCGTATGAACGCCGCTCTGATACCACTTGTAACATCTTCATACTATAGTAAAAAAAAAAAAAAGTCCTATTTACTTCTATTAATTACCATGTATATTAGTTTTTAGCACAATAAGAAATATATTAAGGAAATAAATTCTTTATACATGTAATACGATTATGTTTTTAGGTACTCTCTACCATAGTATATATTATGGTTAGACATATTGTTGACATGAATACTACATAATGATTTCGACTTACGAATAAACACAATGATACTCTACCCATATGTAGAAATCAAACTTATGGTTATAATTATTAATATACCACACCTGCATGGAAATCAACTTAGGATCTCAGTGGCATTATTGTTTACTTGGGATTTGAAAATGATTAATTGCAGATTTCATATGACTAGCTGATCATTTATTGAACGGTACAAGGCTATTACTCCACCTCACCATCACACTTGATTTATCGTGGTACTTTGGATCTCTATCAACATTTTTGCTATTAAACACCATTGGATCCTCCATCAATCTACATCTGAAAGTCAATCTTGAAGGGTTAGGGTATAGACCTACCCCGCAAACCCTAACTACTTGTCATTTCTGAGAACATTACGAGAGTAGCACAGGCTCTGCAACTCTGTTTGTTTAAATCCTCTTCCTTTGTCCTTCGATTTTGCTGGTAAAAAATGAGGCTAAACTGGTTAACCAATCCATTTCTATGTTGCAGAGCTTACTTCGATGGCTAATTCCACATCTTTGCATTTCATTCACAGTCATCGGGTTAACTCATTCTATAGCTGCGGAATGGTGAATACTTGGTTAATACCTCTATGTGCTTGAGAGAAGCTTGGAAAGTTTTGGGTTCGATGTCCACAACTCACCATGGGGGTTTACATCATTTCATCAAGAGGATTCAGTTATTCTCCTTCGGCGTGGTCAGGATAGGTAATTTTTTAAAATAACAAGTTCTCTGTCTGATGAATTTATCGTTTAGTCATTTCCTGCCATGGATTTTCTTCTCTCGCTGAGTAAGGGTTCTTCCTTTATAGCTCAGGTTTACGACATCAACTCCGGCTAAATACCTGAGGTGATTTTTCTTGTTCGACACTGGTTTTACAATGTTATATTTATCTTATTTCAAACTCTAGAAACTACAAGCTCTAACTCAAACTTTGTCTTTGCAGGTATTGACCTACCATGTAAGTTGTCATTATGGTTTAGGTACAGTTCGACCTACCTTCACGACTAATGATTAATCGACCTTCCCTCTTCCACGTACTTCTGATTTATTCTCAGGGTTTTCCGACATCTAAGAACTCTCCAATTCTGGTTAAAACCCAAGTATCTGTGCGAGGATTTAAGTTATAATTTCTTGTTTAATATTATCCTAAAGTCACTAGGGCTCTTTCACTATGATTAAACAATTTCTCTAGCCTATGGTTGGCTTAATGTATCAGTTGCCTCGATATTTGTATGTATTCCGCAATGCAATTAGAAATTAACTTATTCCCTGGTATTTAAATGTTCGATCCTAGGGGATTCTCGACACTTTTATTCTATTAAGTTATGATACAGTAATGTTTTGAAATCTTCATTTTCTTATCTCAAATCTAGACATGATTCGAACAGTAAATGATTTATATATTTACATTGATATACGTACTTCTTTTTAGGTCTAATATCCATGTAGTTAATTTCTCTGTGTTTTTTTGGTTCTCGTAGAAAATGGGTTTTCTATTATTAAGAATTATTCAGTCAGACAATGTACTTGCACGCTGGGTGGTTTCCCTGTCATTGTAGTAGTTTTATTTACATGTATCTTAAATAGCATTGCAAATACACACACACACACACACACACACACACACACACACACACACACATATATATTTTTCTTTCTTATCTTCTATATGTTGCACTTGAAAGGGTTTAGTATTTACTGTACATATTGTTAGTTATTTTTTTTAGAATCATAATCATGTTATCCAATTGATTATACATGTCTTCTATTTATGTTTAGTTTAATAATAGTCATTTTCATAATCTGTTCCTCTTCTATAAATGTTAGTATTTCTTAAGTTATAGGGGTTTATTGATGTCCGGACCATCATTTAAACTGGGTTATCATTCTTTAACCCATATTCCGTGTATAGACTTAACCATAACTATGAGGACAGACTGTACAATCTGGGGTTCTCTCCCCAGATGGACTAAATGTCCCTCCGAATATTGAGTTCTAAGTTTTCATAATTAAATTTATGGTTTCCTACATATTTTCAACTTGCAATATTCTTTCTGTCATGTCAGTTTTGTTTACTTTCATAGAATTTCTCTACACACACAATTGTATTTTTCCATGAAACAATCCATTCAAGGCATTCTATAAAGAAATATATTATAATACAATAATTTAATTAAATAAACCTTTCTCTGCCATAAGTAATCCTTTTGGCTACTCTGTGAAAGAAAATATACAGATACTTAACTACTGTTGTTAATTCCACAGTTGTGGAGATATGCAATTATTTAACCAAAAATGATGCCAAGCCTATTATGTTCTTCTTAACAACGAGTTAAGTTACTTATCTCATTTTATCAAGCTAATGGTTGCCTCCCAACCTTGAGAGAGGTAATTACGTCCTCAACTCCCCCCTCCCCCGTGCTCCTCACCAAAGTAAGATTTAGGTAGCGGTATTACGGGAGTAGACCTACAAACTCCTGTCCAGTCTTCTCTCCAGTGTCAGGTTGCAGAGTTCCACTGGCTCCTCACCAAAGTAAGATTTAGTTAGCGGTATTGCTGGAGTAGACCTCCAAACTCCTGTCCAATCTTCTCTCCAGTTTCAGGTTGCAAAGTTCCACTAGCTCTAACTAGCTTTGGATTACTCCCACCTTCAAGCCTTTTGGCCACCTTCCCATTTCACATAACCCCTTTTCCTCAATAGGATTTCCTTTTTATCCTTAGAGGAAAAGGTAACTGTCTTTAAGTGATTTTGTCTAACTACTCTGGAATATTGGAAATATATACCATAAATTTTATAGAAACCACTCCATATGTAATTCTTTATTCAAAAAAAAAAAAAAATCATTTTCTAACTTACTTGTTATTCCTATTTTACTTTAAAAATAAATGCATTATTTTTAAAAATAGTTTAGGAAATTAATCTGAATGTTGCACGAGACCTCTTCATTAGAGCTTATAACAACTCAAATTTGTGATCCATAATGGTGGACATCTCATCCCTTTCACTCTCCACTAAATCTAACCTCTTTTTGACCAATTGATACATACCCATCAGAATTTTAAACAACCTCTCCACAGACTTCTTCCAACAATACATTGCACCTTAGCATTAATTTTAAACAACCTCTCCACAGACTTCTTCCAACAATACATTGCACCTTAGCATCTTGGCTCTCCATAACTGCTATAACAACTATCTAATTCCTTAACAAACCCAATGAGCCTGGAGGGAAAGAAGCAACGGGAGATTTCCCCTCAGCATCCCCTCAACATCTTGGCTCTCCATGACTACTATGAGGCAAAGAAGAAATGGTAGCAAATGCTTCCTTGTTCATGCTATTATTCTTTTATTATAATTATTTTTATTTTTATTTATTGAATTTGGATTTTTTATATGTAATAAATTTCTTTTTTGTAATGATAGCTTTTTTATTTCAGAACTAGTTCTTTGACTCCTACATGTTTAATTTATAGTACATAAATTGGTTAACATTTACCTGTCAGGTTAAAATTAATATAAAATCCAAAGGAGATGTTGTAGTGTCTGTATAAAGTTAAAAGTAATAAAAATAATAAAATTCAAATGTGTTACATTGTAGTTTTGTTTTCATTAATAAAATTATGAGTAACTTTTTAGATTCAAAAAAATCATAATATACATATTACATTAAAATATATAAGTAGCAAGAATAAGTTAAGATCCATTTTACCTTATAAAAGAAGGTAATGATTATGTAACTATATTTAAATTTAATTAATAAGCACACACACTTACAATATAACAATATTTTTAACCATGGATATTCATGTTCACTTTTACATAGATATTATTAACTTGTAAATAGGCTTTGTTACAATACCATGAGCTAATAGCATGGCTCATCAATACAATTGTGGATGCCTTGGCTAATAGCTTTGTTACGGCCCTGTGCACACTTATCGTGGATGCTTTGGCTACTGCTTACTCTCATTTGAAAGATCAAGAGAAACCAACTGATGAGGGTAAGGAGCCGACCGAGGATAAAGAGCTTGGAGGTAATGGCGAAGATTCAGATGGTCACGCCCATGTATACTTATCGTGGGTTTCAACAATAAATTTCCAGTTGCTTCACAACAGGTATTGGACTGTTGTCATCTGATAGCAGCCCAACAGCGGTGATTGTTGAAAGAGTATTTATGGTCAAATCTGCAGGAGTTATGGTTTACATGTATTTTGGTGGATCATTCTGGTGACTATTTTTTCAAGTCAGAGACGCAAACTAGAATATCGCTTCAGATATGGGTATACATGGCTTTTCTGTTGGGTTTGGTAGTTTTATTAATGGTGTGATCAAGCCGAAAGTTTTTTTGTTTACATTATGGATCACAAAAGTTTTAGATCTATCATTTTAGCTATTTAAGTTTATGGTGAAATTGCTATATCTTCACCATTTAATTTTGTGGTGAAAGTAAAAATATTTATCTAAGAATTCAAGTTTTTTATTTCAATAAATTTCTATTGAATTTTAGAGAAAATAGATTTGAAAAATCTGTTAGAAAAACTTTCAAAACTTTTCCAAAAATCACAATAAAACAATTTGATTGGTTTATATAAATAGCATATGTTTCTCCAAAAGACTTTCAATATTATAAAGAGTAATAAACAACTATTCCACATGCTTGTGAGACCACCTTACCTCTACATATGTATTACTGAATTTATACAACTTATTTGTAATATATACTTGTTTGACCTTAACTATATCTTTAGTATTTTATTAACACATTTTGATAAGTCCTTGGATTTACATGTGCATTAAAAATTTAAAGGTAGTTTGAATTTCACAAGTTTCATGGATTTTAAAATTTTATTATTATTTAAATTTTAAAATTTTATAAAAATTTTGAATTTATTTTATTTTAAATTAATTTAAATGTTTAGAAAATTGATAAAAGTTTTGAATTCTAAAATTTTATTTTTATTTAAATATTTAAAATTTTATAAAAATTTTGAATTTATTTTATTTTAAATTAATTTAAATGTTTAGAAAATTGATAAAAGTTTTGAATTCTTAATTTATTGTGTTTCAATTTTAATTAAAATATATAACTATAAAATTAGAACTTTCACTGTTTAAGTAGTCTAATTTGAATAGAAAAGGAAAAATAACTACAACTATAAAAAAATTTGATTTAGATTAATAGACATATCTTTTTTTATTAATTAATATAAATATTTTTTGACACCTTTTTTATAGAATTGTAAATGATTACATTTTTTTTTTTATTAACTAATCTAAACATTTTGTGGCATTCTTTTTCATAGAATTGTGAAAGAGAAAAATAAATAATTGTCTTTATTTTTGTTAAATGATTAAGCTTTGTTTCAAAAAATTGTAACCATTAACATTGTCTCCCTAAATCACCATAAACAAATTCAGAGTTAAACATTAAAACATGATAAGTGTTTTTTGTGTGCACTTTTGTGATTTTATTTTTCCATTTTACTTGATATATTAAAGTGACAAGATGTACAGTTGCAAGGTTTTGAGTAGAGAACTTGAGATAAATTTATGCTAGAGAGATTCTTCTAAGGGTACAAGGATCAAATTGAGTTTGATTTATAGACTGAGCTTGCAATCGAAGGGATATATCTCTCGTTCGTGGATGGCACCTGTTGGAGTGGATCTGTGGAGAGGAGCATCATGGAAAAGGATTACATGCATAACAGTCGACTAAATACTAGCGCGTAGAATGCAAGAGAGAATTAAGGCTAGTTTTTTGGAATTTTTCCCATAGTAATAGGAGTTGCCCATGGTAAAAGTAGGTTGTTTGTCGACTTTTCGCCCTAATGTAAAATATAAATAGATAAAGCCATGATGTAATAAGGTCAAAGTGATTTTATGCATACATGAAGATAGACTTAGAAATCGAATGTATGTTCCACACTATAATTTGATGGATTAGGGTGGTGAGCCATGAAGGTTGCAATGTAATGAATGATTTTTTGAAGTAATATAAGTTTGTCAGAGTTCTTTGGTTAATATTTTCCAATATGTTGTGAATGGTCCAATCTATTTTTTATTCTCCATTAATTCTTAACTCATTGCACGAATTAGGGGTATACTTAAAATTTCTGTTGTATTGAGAATGATAGTGATAACATAGGCTCTTTGTTTCCTTCCCCACTATAGAAATTTCTTGGTTCCTATAGTCCCTTATAAGATTTCTTGGGTGAGACTTCAAATGCTCGTCAATGATGTTGAAAGCACTGATGTCTCAAGGGTTTTGTTAGTTGTTTCACTTTAAACTTGGGTTCACCCGTTGTGCGCCAACAAATGGTTTCGTTGCCGGGATCGAGATATGTGAATGAAGCAGATGCGGAGGCCGACTAAGGAGGCTGACTAAAGAGGTGGATCTTTTTGGTGACTATTTTTTCAAGTGAGAGACGCAAATGAGAGGGTCGCTTCAGATATAGGCATACATGGCTTTCCTGTTGGGATTGGCGGTTTTCCTAATGGTGTGATTAATCCAAAAGTTCTTCTATCTACATTATGGATCACAAAAGTCTTATATCTATCATTTTAGCTATTTAAGTTCTTGGTGAAATTGTTATATCTTCGCTATTTAAGTTTGTGGTGAAATTGCTATATCTTCGCTATTTAATTTTGTGGTGAAGGTAAGGATATTTGTTTAGGAGTTCAAGTTTTTTATTTCAATGAATTTCTATCATATTTTAGAGAAAATAAATTTGAAAAATCTATTAGAAAAACTTTCAAAACTTTTCCAAAAATCACACTAAAACAATTCAGTTGGTTTATATAAATAGCATATGTTTCTCCAAAAGACTTTTGCTATTATAAAGAGTAATAAAAAACTATTCCACATGCTTGTGATACCAACTTATCTCTACATATGTATAACTTAATTTATACAACTTCTTTGTAATATATACTTGTTTGACCTTAACTATATATTTAGTATTATATTAACACATTTTGATAAGCCCCTGGATTTACATGTGCATTAAAAATTTAAAGGGTAGTTTGAATTTAACAAGTTTCATGGATTTTAAAATTTTTTTATTATTTAAATTTTAAAAATTTATAAAAATTTTGAGTTTATTTTATTTTAAATTAATTTAAATGTTTAGAAAATTGATAAAAGTTTTGAATTCTTAATTTATTGAGTGTTTCAATTTTAATTAAAGTATATAACTATAAAATTAGAACTTTCATTATTTAAGTAGTCTAATTTAAATAGAAAAGGAAAAATAACTACAACTATAAAAATATTTTATTTAGTTAATAGACATATCTCTTTTTATTAATTAATCTAAGAATTTTGTGACATTATTTTTTATAGAATTGTAAATGATTACATATATTTTTTTTTTAATTAACTAATCTAAACATTTTGTGGCATTCTTTTCCATAGAATTGTGAGAGAGAGAGAAAATAAATGATTGTTTTTCTTTTTGTGAGATAATTAAATTTTGTTTCAGAAACTTGTAACCATTAACATTGTCTGCCTAAGGCACCATAAACAAATTCAGAGTTAAACATTAAAACATGATAAGTGTTTTTTGTGTTGAATTTTGTGATTTTTTTCCCCATTTTACTTGATATATTAAAGTGACAAGATGTACAGTTGCAAGGTTTTGAGTAGAGAACTTGAGATAACTTTATGCTAGAGAGAGTATTCTAAAGGTACAAGGATCAAATTGAGTTTGATTTATAGACTGATCTTGCAATCGAAAGGATATATCTCTCATTCATGGATGGCACCTATTGGATTGGATTTGTGGAGAGGAGCATCATGCAAAAGGATTACATGCGTAACAGTCGAGTAAATACTAGCACGTATAATGCAATAGAATTAAGGCTAGTTTTTGGGATTTTTTCCCATAGTAATAGGAAATGCCCATGGTAAAAGTAGGTTGTTTTTTGGCTTTGCACCTTAATGTAAAATAAAAATAGATAAAGCCATGATGTAATAAGGTTAAAGTGATTTTATGCATCGGTGAAGATAGACTTAGAAATCAAATGTATGTTCCACACTATAATTTGATGGATTAGAGTGGTGAGCCATGACATGTGCAATATAATGAATGATTTTTTGAAGTAATATAAGTTTGTTAGGGTTCGTTGGTTAATATTGTCTATTATGTTGTGAATGGTCCAATCTATTTTTTATTCTCTATTAATGCTTAACTCATTGCACGATTAAGGGTATACTTAAAATTTCTGTTGTACTGAGAATGATAGCGATAACATAGGCTATTTGTTTCCTTCACCACTATAGAAATGTCTTGGTTCCTATAGTCGCTTATAAGATGTCTCCGGAGAGACTTCAAATGGTCGTCGGTGATTCTAAAAGCACCGATGTCTCAAGGGTTTTGTTAGTTGTTTCACTTTAAACTTGGGTTCGCTCGTTGTGTGCCAACAAATGGTTTTGTTGTCGGGATCGAAATATGTGAATGAAGGGGATGTGGAGGCCGACTAAGGAGGAGAGACAATAGTCGATACAGATGAAGGAACACAAATTTGTGGCAAAACAATTAAAAAACTAGTGAATCGATCTTGGAAATGGTTGCAAAAGTATGCCTTTACAGACTTATATGTGATTTTATTTGTTTCCTTTCTTATGGTTCTAGTTGAGTGGTTACCAAGACTATCAGAGAACGTTGAAAATTTCCATAGTGTGTTATTCTATAATTGGAATCCATAACTATTTCGAAGAGTGTTTTCGGGCAACAACAAAGTCTTGCATGTAGACGATTTATGGTTGAACAATTTATTAGAGGGGCATATTGTTGAATTCGTGATAGAGGCTACTCATGAAATTGAGAGGATTTTTTTTCAAAGGACCATGAGGGAGATTTGTGAAATCACTATTTACTTGGATAAAGTTGGTGTTGTATGAAAAATGAGTGATGTCTCTAGAATATGATACCATGAGTGGTTGAATCTCTTTATGTGCAATGGTGAGACTTGGGGATGACTAGCAGGTGGCATGGCGGTATAAAAGAGAAGGATACAAGAGATCCCATGAGGTAATTAAGGATGTTGAGACATCAGAGAGTTAAAGGCGCAAAATTTTCCGTAAGGGTTAAAGCACAAACATCGACACAGGAAGAGAATGCAGAAAATCTCTTCTTTGCATTACCTTTCTTGAACTAAGATGCAGACCATTTAGATCAAGAGGATATGTTTGGTAGTGTTGTACCTCAGTATTATAAGTGGGTTGAGATACTTCATGTTGTTGGTTTCGAAATGGGGGTAGAGGTAGTTGAGTGGGGGTGGATATATGAGATGGATGTGGTTGAGGCTGTGGTTGTGGTGGAGGTGGATGGTAGGGATAGCATGGAGTTGGGTATGGAGGATATTGAGGGAATATTAAGGATGTTGAGGATTTTCCCAATAAGTTCCTTTCCAATCATGTTGCCAAGATTGGGTTTGAGGTTGAGATGGCCAAGGTTATTAAGGAGGGAGTGTCCCAATTAGTTTGCGATGGATATGAATAATCTTGACATTATGAAGTAGGTCCTTGCATCATATCAAGTTGACTAGGTGGCTAGGGTATCCTTGGAGCTATGTAACATAGCTTATTTGGTGATTTCTTTGCTCCATTGTCTTCTTCGTAAACTTCTTTAAACCTGGGGAATGATGAGCAAAATTTAGTACATGGAAAATTTTAGGGGCTAATATTCGCAAGTGGGCTAATTTTCCATGGTTTTTCCAAAAAAAAGATTCGCCAATTTCCATTTTTTTTATAAAAATGATTCGCCCAAATTTTAAAATATAAAATTATTTTATGTTAAAATTCGACAACATTATATATACATTATATATAATATCATTATAAATTTGAATTATTTTACAAATACATCATTAAAAATTTTATAGTTTGCATATTAGGGACTAGTGAGATTCGTCAATTTTTTAAACTTCAAAATAATTTTCCATCCTTAAAATTTTTCCTGATTTAGTAGCATATGATTCTTCATGGATAACAAAAATATCAACATCTTATTTTTGCTCATTTTTCATTCTTAACATTTCTACTTGTTCACTTAGATTGCTAAGAATTTATGTTTTAAAGTTATCAAGAAAATTTCCAAGTTCATCTTGCCTTACCAATGTTGATGTTGATTTACTTACTCTTTCCCTTCCTCTTGATATGAGCTTGCATGTTTCACAAATTTATTCGAATGAAAATTGGTATACCTCTCCTCTACTGATGAGATTAAGGAGATCAGTCCACTAATCCCTAATTGTTCTAAGTAAGAGGGTTTTTAGTGTGTTAAGTCGTAGATGATGCAATTTTCCCTCTTAAAAATATACATGAACCTCTCTATTATATCCTCAAGGCTCTCATCTTCTTCTTGGTTCATTATAAAAATTTCTTCTTTAAGATCACAATCGTTATATTTTTCTAGAAACATATTTTGCATATCATTCCATGATCTTACTAAATTACTACCTAGACTCATGAACCACTTAGGAGCTCTATCCTTCAATGTTGCAGGAAACAATCTCAGTTTTTGAGTATGTGATAATTAGACATAAGACCTACAAATTATCTCAAATTCAAAGAGAAATGTTTCTGGATCCTTTGTCCTCATACCATGGAAGTTGGGAAGGAAATATGGAGGGATGTTCTTCATAGGTACACTGATGTCTATATCTTGAATGGGAAACCCAATAATATGTTCTTCATTGTCATCTTATCCATCCATCTCTTTGTTGGGTGAAACTATTGTTGTTTTAATTATGTCGTAGTACTTGCCCAACCATTTAATTTGTCAATCCGAGGTTCGTAGACTTACGAAGCACATGCACTATATATGCAGGACCGAAGTGGAACTAATCTAATCTAAATTACTGAAATCAAATTGATCTAGGAAGGCATTAAAACATCAACTATGAAAGCAGGAAATTACACAAGGGAAAATCAATACAACATGTGAAGAGCTGAATGACAAACAACATATGTGAGCTCACAACAATAACGCCATTTCAAATTACATTACAAGAATCAAATGACAAATCATGAAAGCATACAATAAAAGAATATGAGTCACAGTTAAGAATCCCCCTTCTCCTAATTACAATACTATCTCTTCAAACTAAAAAACTAATGAGCTAATGAATTCCTGAGCTAATCAAAATGAAGAGAGAGCACTCTCTTATATACATGAAGAAGCTAACCATCTCATTCAACCACTCTCAACTACTTTCCCATTATTACAAGACATGATCCCTTTGAATCCTCCACACATCTCTCACATATCTTGAATAAGACATGCCAACCAAATCCTCCATGATCTTCTCCTTAGGAATAGGCTTGAATAATTATCTCCTTAATATGGTGGAGGAGATATTCCAGAAGTTTAGAATTAATCCTTCACATTTCTCCTACACATTACAAAGCTCAAGCATTCTTGAGATATATATTAAAACATGTATATTTTCTAATATTTAATCATAAATTCACTTATAATACAAAAATGAATAAAGTGGAAAATAGGAAGGTGAAACCCAAATGTATTTATGAAAGTGATATAATGAAAGGTTAATGGGATGATGAAATGTAAGGAATAGTGAAGGGAAAGGTGGATGAAATATGACATTTCTGAAGCCCAACATCCCCCCCAACTGAATTTGTTGCATGTCCTCATGCAACCATGCATGGATCTCTTTAGCATCTAAACTTTGGCTTTACATGATGATGTCTTTTTAATAATGAATTTTTCCAGGATATGTGCAGGGCATGAGTAACAACTTTCATTTTCTTATGGTTGGTTCTTGTGTGACAACCATGAATACAAAGAATGTTGGTTCTTGTGTTAACAACATTCATTTTGTTTTATGTTCTCTTTTCTTATGGTTGGTTCTTGTGTGACAACCATGAATACAAAGAATGTTGGTTCTTGTGTTAACAACATTCATTTCACTTCTTGTTCTCTTGCTGCAATAATAATGTAAATACTCACTGGAAATCATAAGCTATCAATGTGCATAAGAAAGCCCTTTTGTAATATTCATGAAGCATGCCAATATGTATATTAATGCGTATGAAGCAAAGTGCAACAAAGTATCGTTGGAAAATAAATGTTGGTGAATGGTGAATGAGAGAGAAAAAAAATGGAGTGATAGTGGTGGAGAAATGGAATCATGGTAGCGAATATGTAGTGAATATAGTCCCCCCCCCCCAACTGAATTGTTTGCATGTCCTCATGCAACTTGGCGTGGGTCATGAAAGGAAATGGAGCATGATGAGGGAATTTTCCAAAATATTCAAGTCAGCATATAAGGAATTGCATGATTAAAGATTAGAAAACAACATACTTCCACTTACCCAAGAATGATGAACTATGCAATAGGAATGTAGCTGCTGCTGCTGCTGAATCATGAAAACGTGGTTGGTATCGTAGTTGTAACTGCTGTAACTGCTAGATCAGAGAATATGTGACTGTGGCTGCAACTGCTGTAACTGCAACTGATGTAACTGCTCGAACATAGAAAGTTTGACTGCAGCAGGATCATGAAAATGTAACTGTGAATGATGATGTCACTGTAACTGGAACCTGGGAAATGAAGGAATCTGAACTAGTAATGTTGAATCATGGAAAAGATAAGGGCTGAAAGTGGAACTGTGGTACTCTCATAGATCAGAATTCATGTTGCGGTAATTGCTGAGGGAGTCGTGAAAAAGTGTATAGTCTTCGTCTACTACAAAAATAATGGTACAAATCTAATCATGCGAAAGAATGTGTTGATGTCGAGCATGAAGAGAAATCATTGGATTAATGGCCATTGATGTATGCCGTTAACCAATACGAGGCAAACTCACCATTGATGTCAATTGGTGCCAAGGTACCCGGGTACATCTTGCGAAATGCGAATAGAGGGGTTGACATCAAGCCATTTGTAAGATCTCACGATCAAGGGACATTAATGTATTCCCATGATTGTCAGCGAGAGAACTTGCCATTAAGGCATGCAAGTCTCAAGGTACCCAAAAGGAACTCTAGTCTATTTCCCAGATAAGGTGCTGAGGTTGATGGGGCAAGACTTGTTGAAAGGTGGGCCTTAAGGAATCCCACATCAGTCAACGCGAGTTTGTACAAAGAGATTTGGTAGGACTATAAATGGAAAGAACTCACGGACAAGCAGTGTGGATCAACATAGCGAGGAAAGCAAGGCAATGTAATTATGGAAAGGGGATCAGTTTTATTCAGAAGGCAAACTAGAAGGCAAATGAGCTGAAAGGGATAAAGGAATGTATGCGATTTCAGAAAAATAACTGTGCATGAAGTCGTGAAAGATAAGGTAATCGAAAATGGGCTTCAACACAAGGATGGTCAATCAGCTTTGAAGGAGAAATGTTATAGTGTTACTGCATGGATAATGGAAAAAGTGGAAATGTTGGTGTATCAACATGGTCACTGTGTAAAATCAAACATCAAGAGGCACAAACATCATGATGTTTATGGCGGGTTACAGCTCCTTCAAGCTATTTATGAAAGCACGCTTCTTACAAAGTTCTGTGATCTTTGAAAATCACTTCAGCAGCAAAATGCGATCATGTCCGAAACCTGTCGCCAATGCTGATTTCATCATCGATCGCTGTCAAAGTGACTTCAAGAAAAAAAATTAGTGTTAAGCATAAATACATGCATTCGTATTGTTTTCAGGAATTTATTAAAAGGTCCATTTGCAATTTTCATGAAATTAAAGGCAAAAATGAAAACAAAACAAGCAAAATTAAAGTCAGGTCTCCATTTCTTGGCATGCTTTGCAAAGTGTAGCAATACTGTCTCGGCGCTAGCAAATCTTCAGTTTCTTGCTAATTCAGTTTCTTAGATGCACCATTAAATTCATTCAAGCAATTAGAATTTGGGCAGAGTATGTTTCGCATCGATTTGCTGCAATAATGTCACTTACTTCTCTGCAATATTGGACATGTACATCGTCAGATATAGTTGAATATTCAAACCATTCAATTGTAGCATTTCTAAGTATCCAGTAACAATCATCAAGCAGTGACAGATAATCCAATCAACGTTCTTAAGTATCCTGGCATCATGAACATTAGTGTAATGAAGCAGTGTGTAAAATGGAGATAGTGAGTATGAAAAAAACAATCAATTTTCGGCATAAGCATAAGAATCCAAAAAGTCTTCTCCAGTCTTAAGCTGAGCAACATTATCTTCCTGTTTTGACGTTGAAGCCATTGTCGTGTTTTATTGATAGATGCTGCGGTTGTCAAACAAATTTATTGAGTAAAAGAAATAGGCTCCATTGTGTTCTCGGCCTTTGCCCAAATCTAAGCTGCCCGCAAAAAATTAAAATAGAAAATTGTTGAAAACAAGAGCCCTTTGTCTGCCGGCTGAAAACCGTTATGGCCAACCTGTGAAATCACACTCTCAACCATATCAGTGGGAAACATGTTTTACAAATTATGGCTCTATAGCACAATTATTCAAGCTACGAACAACTTGGTACTTTCAAGCATTTCTATGCAATGAAATCAGCAATTATTATTATAATGTCCCTCTATTCATTTAATATGGAAAAAGAATAGAATCTATCAGCTCCTGAAGGGGTGCAGGCTCCTTTTTTTCACTAAAATTAAATTCACATGTGAAGAGAATAAAATGCTTGAAGCAAGTATTAAAATGATCTTCTTCCTGTCGATGATTTTTAATGAACCATTTGCCTGCAACTCACCAATATCCCCTGTGTGAAACCAACCATCTATGAAAGCTTCTTTTGTAAGGTCATCTCTCTTGTAATACCCAGAAAACATTGTTTTGCCCCTGAAACAGAGCTCTCCCTGAGAGGTACCTGCCAATGCATCGTAACCCATTTCTGGGACTGACTCAAGGCGCACTTCAGTTGTTGGAGATATAGGACCAACTGTACCTAACATTTATAAATCATCTGGCAATGCAACAAAACTCCATCCACAAGTTTCTGTCAATCCATATCCTTGTAAAACATGGCAACAAGTAGTTACTCTTAAAAATTCCTCCACGGAACTACTTAGGGGAGCTGCTCCAGACAATATAATTCGTACCCGACCTCCTAATCTTGCTTTAATCTTACTAAACAAAATTGCATCCGCCAATGGTGATGCTTGACATTGCCTGAAGCCTAGTTTCATCCATGAAAGCTTATAGTTATATACATAGTTAAAAATTAATCTCTGGATCGTACCACTCTCCTTGAGTCTTTTCATGCCTCCTGCAAAAATACGATAAAAAACTCTAGGCACACCTGCAAATAAAGTTGGCTTCAACTCCATTAAATCTTCTCCAAGTAATTTAGTATCCCCTTGCCAATACCCCACTGAGGCACACCGATGGAAAAAGAATTCTTCAATGACACGGTCAAAGATATGAGCCAGCGGAAGGAAAGACAAATAAACATCCTCGGTTGTCATCTTTTCGTTAACTTTTTCAAAGACAAGTTCAGTTCCAGCTATAGTCTGGGTAAGTGCCTCATGAGTCAAGATAACACCCTTTGGTTCTCCACTGGTTCCACTTGTATACATGATTGTGGAAATTTCCATAGGCACAAGTGGTGAGAGTTCTGTAGGATTCTGTTTTCCCAACTTTAGAAACATCTTCCAGGAGTATGCTGCTATTCCCAACCTGCGAGCTTCTTCCTCTTGCTCACCAGTAATACTTGAAAAAGCGACTAAAGCCTTTACATGTCCAGGACCCTTTTGTATAGACTTGAATAGATTTGGGATTTTGATGTCTTGAACAAATACAATGTTGATCTCAGCATGCCTTAAGATGAACTCAACAGCATTTTCTCCGAGTGTATCATAGAGAGGGAGACAGGTAATACTATGGCCACATCATGCCTCCATTGCTATAATCCATTCAGGACAATTTATTCCATAAATTCCACAGCGTCCAAATGGTTCAATGCCACATGTACGCATAGCAGCTCTTACATTCAACACTTGATCAAAGACCTCCCCATATGTTTGCCATACATATTTGCCTGCCTTTCCATTATGAATTTCCCTGCGCCCAACCATTCTCCTAAAGGAATTTTTTTTACAAGCGGTGATGAAAACTTCCCACAGCGTCGACAAACCAGGTAATGGCGGAGGAAAACCGTCTTTAGACCATATGTTTCTGTAAATGGGACCAACCGATGGTGCACCATTCTTTCCTTCGCGTCCGGGCTCCATCGCCACCGCATACTGGCCCATTTTCTTAAAAGATGCGCCAAATATTACGTCTTCAGATTTCTCGTGGTCGGAGTCTTACAGGAGTCATGTTTCGTTGATTTTAAAAGTAAACTTTGTAGCTCAAAGGCATACAGTTCTGAATTGAAATGACATAATGTGTAGTAGGTGATAACAGTAATGGTAAACTGATGCGCAAGAAATGTATTTAACGTGATCTTGTCTTTTCAGCTGGCTCTAGAACATTTGATTCTCTATCAATGTCCATCATTGCTTTTCTTAGGAGATCGTAAGCACAACAGGCCTGTTTCAGAACAATTCTTAGTAGTGTCAACTTGCAGTGTCTAGGATTCATCTACACTGAATCTGAGTCGCTTTGAAGCATGCAAGGGTGGAGTATTAGGGAACCCTTCCACTGAAGTGTTCTCCAAGCTAAATGTTTTTACTAGCAATTCGCATACTAACATCCCTGCTACCATCAAATGAACATAAGCCTATTTGCACCAGAACGTAAGAAGAAATCCAGTTGTCCACCGTCCATGAAAAAAAAAATGCTTCCTTCAAGATAAGCAATGGAGAAAAACTTGTAGCCAGTAAAGAAGGAATCCATTAATAAGCAACCGCATAATCATGTAATCTCGATAAAGTATGCCACGGATGGAAAATTCAAGAAAACAAATCCATAAAAATAGTTATCTGACCGTCATATTTATGGGATTTCGTTCCTATTATCTTGAAATGCCAAAGATAGTGTAACAACCCGTGGATTTTGGCCGATATTTTTCAATCATCCCCCGCATAGTATCCCAAATTAGGTGTGAGAAAATTCCAGCGTTCCAAATATGCAAACAATGAGAATTATCTTTTATTTTATTTCGGTTTCATTTTTTTGCTGCTCATCATTTGGTTTGTTATTGTTAGTTGCAGGTTTATGAACAGTGGGCGGAGAGATGGTATCACTACAGCTTGCAAATCCAATGAAACTCACAGTTATTTTAGTGAAACGATGATCCTAGGAAATTTCTTATTCAATTGTTTTTGCAGGTTTGATCACCTAATTGCTTGCTGCAGATTTTAGTATGCCCAGAAAACACAGTTTCAGCAACTGTTCTGATAAAATGCTAGACCCAGTTTCAGCGACTGCTAGACATAGTTTCAACGACTATTCAGATAAAATCTCAGTTTATTTTTATTCAGCCTCAATTCATGGTTTATTAAAAAGAAAAATTTAGCAAATGGAGAAAAGAAAAAATTGATTTGCAAATTAATGATAAAATCGATTAGGCATATTGCAAAACATGAATTCATATTTTTTTTTTTTTTAATTCCTGAAATTAATCTAAATCATCCTTATTTTCTAATCCTCGTGATCGCACTAAGCGCGGAGGAGAGCATACTTATTCTAGGAAAAAGCAAAATTGAGAATGAAAGCAAAGCTTGCCTACTCTATACTAATTAGAATTTTAAAAATTAGTTACGTGTAATTAAATTTCCAATGAAGCCATTCACGTAGCAGTAACAACAATATATTCAATAGCCATTGTTTAACTGAAAAATGAAAATATTCCAGCGTGAATGAGTTTAATTGCTGGAACTGCAAATCAACTAAATAAAAATAAAAAAATGAATCTAATCGAGTACTTACCTGGAACCATTGTTCAATAAGGCTTTGATAGGCATGATTTCTCTTACTTAGATCATGTTGTAGCTCCTCTTCTTCTTCCTCGATTTCCTGTTCGAATGATTGTTTGCCATCAGATGTGCAGGATTCTTCAGATGTTGAATCTTCGTTTGTTTCTTGGGGAGTAGTTGAACTTTTAATTCTTGTCAAGATCTCTTCTTCCAAGGAAGAGGAGATCCCGACTTCTGCTAGGATCTGAGTGAGTAGTTCCAAGCTGAAACTCATTGTTAAACCATGTTGAAAAAGGGATTCTTACTGCACTCAAAACTTAAATCTAAAAAGCTTAAATGAAAATAAACTACTTGCATAAATAAAAGCACTCATGCTGAAACAGATAAAAAAAACACTCTTCACAGTTGCAGAAATCAAACACACTTGCAGGAAAGAAGATCAATCAACCATAACAGAGAACAGGACCCTATTCCTCCAAGCAGGAATCTTCAGCACCTGTTTCCTGATATCAGTCACACTGTACAAAAATAATATTAATCAACGGAGAACAAGACCCTATTCCTCAAAGCAGGAATCTTCAGCACATGTTTCCTGATATCCGTCACACCTACATGTCCTGACCCATGAGGCCGAGCCAATTACAGTATGTCGAACGATGCGTAGGCTGTTCCCCACGTCTTACAACCCTGTCACCTCGGATTTAGGAACATTTTTAAACACACTTGCATGAAAAATCAAACTGAACTTCAATCCATCATGCTTCCCCGGCAACGGCGCCAAAATGTTGGGGTGCAAATATGTTCGTTTAATTCCGTTGTAGTACTTGCCCAACCATTTAATTTGTCAATCCGAGGTTCGTAGACTTACGAAGCACATGCACTATATATGCAGGACCGAAGTGGAACTAATCTAATCTAAATTACTGAAATCAAATTAATCTAGGAAAGCAGGAAATTGCATAAAGGAAAAGCAATACAACATGTGAAGAGCTGAATGAAAAACAACATATGTGAGCTCACAACAATAAAGCTATCTCAAATTACATTACAAGAATCAAATGACAAATCATGAAAGCATACAATAAAAGAATATGAATCACAGTTAAGAATCCGCTCCTCCTAATTACAAGACTATCTCTTAAAACTCCAAAAACTAATCTAATGAACTCTCCTCCCCCCAAATGAAGAGAGAGCACTCTCTTATATACATGAAGAAGATAACCATCTCATTCAACCACTCTCAACTACTTTCCCATTATTACAAGACATGATCCCTTTGAATCCTCCACACATCTCTCACATATCTTTGAATAAGATATTCCAACCAAATCCTCCATGATCTTCTCCTTAGGAATAGGCTTGAATAATTATCTCCTTAATATGGTGGAGGAGATATTCCAGAAGTCTCTTAGAATTAATCCTTCACATTTCTCCTACACATTGCAAAGCTCACACATTCTTGAGATGTATATAAAAACATGTATATTTTATAATATTTAATCATAAACTCACTTATAATACAAAAATGAATAAAGTGGAAAATAAGAAGGTGAAACCCAAATGTATTTATGAAAATGATATAATGAAAGGTTAATGGGATGATGAGATGTAAGGAATAGTGAAAGGAAAGGTGGATGAAATACGACATTTCTGAAGCCCAACATCCCCCCCAACTGAACTTGTTGCATGTCCTCATGCAACCATGTATGGATCTCTTTGGCATCTGAACTTTGGCTTTACATGATGATGTCTTTTTAATAATGAATGTTTCCAGGATATGTGCAGGGCATGAGTAACAACTTTCATTTTCTTATGGTTGGTTCTTGTGTGACAACCATGAATACAAATAATGTTGGTTCTTGTGTTAACAACATTCATTTCGTTTTCTGTTCTCTTGCTGCAATAATAATGTAAACACTCACTGGAAATCATAAGTTGTCAATGTGCATAAGAAAGCCCTTTTGTAATATTCATGAAGTATGCCAGTATGTATATTGATGCGTGTGAAACAAAGTGCAACAAAGTATTGTTGGAAAAGAAATGTTGGTGAATGGTAGATGAGATAAAAAAAATGGAGTGATAGTGGCGGAGAAATGGAATCATGGTAGCAAATATGTAGTGAATATAGTCCCCCCCCCCAACTGAATTGGTTGCATGTCCTCATGCAACTTGGCGTGGGTCATGAAAGGAAATGGAGCATGATGAGGGAATTTTCCAAAATATTCAAGTCAGCATATAAGGAATTGCACGATTAAATATTAGAAAACAACATACTTCCACTTACCCAAGAATGATGAACTATGCAATAGGAATGTAGCTGCTGCTGCTGCTGAATCATGAAAACGTGACTAGTATCGTAGTTGTAACTGCTGTAACTGCTAGATCAGAGAATATGTGACTGTGGCTGCAACTGCTGTAACTGCAACTGATGTAACTGCTCAAACATAGAAAGTTTGACTGCAGCAGGATCATGAAAATGTAACTGTGAATGTTGATGTCGCTGTAACTGGAATTTGGGAAATGAAGGAATCTGAACTGCTGATGTTGAATCATGGAAAAGATAAGGGCTGAAAGTGGAACTATGGTACTCTCATAGATCAGAATTCATGCTGCGGTAACTGTTGAGGGAGTCATGAAAAAAAGTGTATAGTCTTCGTCTGCTACAAAACTGATGGTACAAATCTAATCATGCGAAAGAATGTGTTGATGTCGAGCATGAAGAGAAATCATTGGATTACCGGCCATTGATGTATGCCGTTAACCAATGCGAGGCAAACTCACCATTGATGTCAATGAGTGCCAAGGTACCCGGGTACATCTTGCGAAATGCGAATAGAGGGGTTGACGTCGAGCCATTTGCAAGATCTGACGATCAAGGGACATTAATGTATTCCCATGATTGTCAGCGAGAGAACTTGCCATTAAGGCATGCAAGTCTCAAGGTACCCAAAAGGAACTCTAGTCTATTTCCCAGATAAGGTGCTGAGGTCGATGGGGCAAGACTTGTTGAAAGGTGGGCCTTAAGGAATCCCACATCAGTCAACGCGAGTTTGTACAAAGAGATTTGGTAGGACTATAAATGGAAATAACTCACGGACAAGCAGTGTAGATCAACATGGCGAGGAAAGCAAGGCAATGTAATTATGGAAAGGGGATCAGTTTTATTCAGAAGGCAAACTAGAAGGCAAATGAGCTGAAAGGGATAAAGGAATGTATGCGATTTCAGAAAAATAACTGTGCATGAAGTCATGAAAGATAAGGTAATGGGAAATGGGCTTCAACACAAGGATGGTCAATCAGCTTTGAAGGAGAAATGTTACAGTGTTATTGCATGGATAATGGAAAAAGTGGAAATGTTGGTGTATCAACATGGTCACTGTGTAAAATCAAACATCAAGAGGCGCAAACATCATGATGTTTATGGTGGGTTACAGCTCCTTCAAGCTGTTTATGAAAGCACGCTTCTTACAAAGTTCTGTGATCTTTGAAAATCACTTCAGCAGCAAAATGCGATCATGTCTGAAACCTGTCGCCTGTGCTGATTTCATCATCGATCGCTGTCAAAGTGACTTCAAGAAAACAAATTAGTGTTAAGCGTAAATACATGCATTCGTATTGTTTTCAGGAATTTATTAAAAGGTCCATTTGCAATTTTCATGAAATTAAAGGCAAAAATGAAAACAAAACAAGCAAAATTAAAGTCAGGTCTCCATTTCTTAGCATGCTTTGCAAAGTGTAGCAATACTGTCTCGGTGCTAGAAAATCTTCAGTTTCTTGCTAATTCAGTTTCTTAGATGCACCGTTAAATTCATTCAAGCAATTAGAGGTTGGGCAGAGTATGTTTCGCATCAATTTGCTGCAATAATGTCACTTACTTCTCTGCAATATTGGACCTGTACATCGTTAGATATAGTTGAATATTCAAACCATTCAATTGTAGCATTTCTAAGTATCAAGTAACAATCATCAAGCAGTGACAGATAATCCAATCAACGTTCTTAAGTATCCTGGCATCATGAACATTAGTGTAATGAAGCAGTGTGTAAAATGGAGACAGTGAGTATGAAAAACAATCGGGCTTTCTCTGATAAGCATAAGAATCCAAAATTCTTCTCCATTTTAAGCTCAAGAATATTCTCTTCCTCGCTTAATGTTGAAGCCATTGTCGTGTTTTGTCGAGGATGCTACTATTGTCAAAAAATGCAGAGGAGATGAACAGGTCTATCATGTTCTCTTGCTCTGTCAAATCTACGCCGCAAAACATTAAAATAGAAAAATTGTTGATGGTCAGAGCTCCTTTGTTCCACAACAAAACCATTCTCGCCAACCTATGAAATCACTCTCAACCATTCATAAACATATTACAAATTATGGCTCTATAGCACAATTATGCAAGCTATGAACAACTTGGTACTTTCAAGCATTTCTATGCAATGAAATCAGCAATTATTATTATAATGTCCCTCTATTCATTTAATATGGAAAAAGAATAGAATCTATCAGCTCCTAAAGGGGTGCAAGCTCCTTTTTTTCACTCAAATTAAATTCACATCTGAAGAGAATAAAATGCTTGAAGCAAGTATAAAGATGATCTTCTTCCTGTCGACGATTTTTAATGAACCATTTGGCTGCAACTCACCAATATCCCATGTGTGAAACCAGCCATCTATAAAAGCTTCTTTTGTAAGGTCATCTCTCTTGTAATACCCAGAAAACATTGTTTTTCCCCTGAAACAGAGCTCTCCCTGAGAGGTACCTGCCAATGCATCATAACCCATTTCTGGGACTGACTCAAGGCGCACTTCAGCTGTTGGAGATATAGGACCAACTGTACCTAACGTTTATAAATCATCTGGCAATGCAACAGAACTCCATCCACATGTTTCTGTCAATCCATATCCTTGTAAAACATGGCAACAAGTAGTTACTCTTAAAAATTCCTCCACGGAACTACTTAGGGGAGCTGCTCCAGACAATATAAGTCGTACCCGACCTCCTAATCTTGCTTTAATCTTACTAAACAAAATTGCATCCGCCAATGGTGATGCTTGACATTGCCTGAAGCCTAGTTTCATCCATGAAAGCTTATAGTTATATAGAGAGTTAAAAATTAATCTCTGGATCGTACCACTCTCCTTGAGTGTTTTCATGCCTCCTGCAAAAATACGATAAAAAACTCTAGGCAGACCTGCAAATAAAGTTGGCTTCAACTCCATTAAATCTTCTCCAAGTAATTTAGTATCCCCTTGCCAATACCCCACTGAGGCACCCCGATGGAAAAAGAATTCTTCAATGACACGGTCAAAGATATGAGCCAGCGGAAGGAAAGACAAATAAACATCCTCGGTTGTCATCTTTTCGTTAACTTTTTCAAAGACAAGTTCAATTCCAGCTATAGTCTGGGTAAGTGCCTCATGAGTCAAGATAACACCCTTTGGTTCTCCACTGGTTCCACTTGTATACATTATTGTGGAAATGTCCATAGGCACAGGTGATGAGAGTTCTGTAGGATTCTGTTTTCCTAGCTTTAGAAACATCTTCCAGGAGTATGCTGCTATTCCCAACCTGCGAGCTTCTTCCTCTTGCTCACCAGTAATAATTGAAAAAGCGAATAAAGCCTTTACATGTCCAGGACCCTTTTGTATAGACTTGAATAGATTTGGGATTTTGATGTCTTGAAAAAATACAATGTTGATCTCAACATGCCTTAAGATGAACTCAACAACATTTTCTCCGAGTGTATCATAGAGAGGGACACAGGTAATACTATGGCCACAATATGCCTCCATTGCTATAATCCATTTAGCACAATTTATTCCATAAGTTCCACAACGTCCAAATGGTTCAATGCCACATGTACACATAGCAGCTCCTACATTCAACACTTGATCAAAGACCTCCCCATATGTTTGCCATACATATTTGCCTACCTTTCCATTATGAATTTCCCTGCGCCCAACCATTCTCCTAAAGGAATGTTTTTTACAAGCGGTGCTGAAAACTTCCCACAGCATCGACAAACCAGGCAATGGCGGAGGAAAACCATATTTAGACCATATGTTTCTGTAAACGGGACCAACCGATGGCACACCATTCTTTCCTTCGCGTCTGGGCTCCATCGCCACCGCATACTGGCCCATTTTCTTAAAATATGCACCAAATCTTACGTCTTCAGATTTCTCGTGGTCGAAGTCTTACAGGAGTCATGTTTCGCTGATTTTAAAAGTAAACTTTGTAGCTCAAAGGCATACAGTTCTGAATTGAAATGACATAATGTGTAGTAGGTGATAACAGTAATGGTAAACTGACGCGCAAGAAATGTATTTAACGTGATCTTGTCTTTTCAGCTGGCTCTAGAACATTTGATTCTCTATCAATGTCCAGCATTGCTTTTCTTAGGAGATCGTAAGCACAGCAGGCCTGTTTCAGAGAAATTCTTAGTAGTGTCAACTTGCAGTGTCTGTGATTCATCTACACTGAATCTGAGTCGCTTTGAAGCATGCAAGGGTGGAGTATTAGGGAACCCTTCCACTGATGTGTTCTCCAAGCTAAATGTTTTTACTAGCAATTCGCATACTAACATCCCTGCTACCGTCAAATGAACATAAGCCTATTTTCACCAGAACGTAAGAAGAAATCCAGTTGTCCACCGTCCATGAAAAAAAAAATGCTTCCTTCAAGATAAGCAATGGAGAAAAACTCGTAGCCAGTAAAGAAGGAATCCATTAATAAGCAACCGCATAATCATGTAATCTCGATAAAGTATGCCATGGATGGAAAATTCAAGAAAACAAATCCATAAAAATAGTTATCTGACCGTCATATTTATGGGATTTCGTTCCTATTATCTTGAAATGCCAAAGATAGTGTAACAACCCGTGGATTTTGGCCGATATTTTTCAATCATCCCCTGCACGGTATCGCAAATTAGGTGTGAGAAAATTCCAGCGTTCCAAATATGCAAACAATGAGAATTATCTTTTATTTTATTTCAGTTTCATTTGTTTGCTGCTCATCATTTGGTTTGTTATTGTTAGTTGCAGGTTTATGAACAGTGGGCGAAGAGATGGTATCGCTACAGCTTGCAAATCCAATGAATCTCACATTTATTTTAGTGAAACGATGATCCTGGGAAATTTCTGATTCAATTGTTTTTGCAGGTTTGATCACCTAATTGCTTGCTGCAGATTTTAGTATGCCCAGAAAACACAGTTTCAGCAACTGTTCTGATAAAATGCTAGACCCAGTTTCAACGACTGCTAGACACAGTTTCAACGAATATTCAGATAAAATCTCAGTTTATTTTTATTCAGCCTCAATTCATGGTTTATTAAAAAAAAAAAATTAGCAAATGGAGAAAAGAAAAAAAATGATTTGCAAATTAATGATAAAATCGATTAGGCATATTGCAAAACATGAATTCATTTTATTTATTTTTTAATTCCTGAAATTAATCTAAATCATCCTTATTTTCCGATCCTCGTGATCGCACTAAGTGCGGAGGAGAGCATACTTATTCTAGGCAAAAGCAAAATTGAGAATGAAAGCAAAGCCTGCCTACTCTATATTAATTAGAATTTTAAAAATTAGTTCCGTATCATTAAATTTCCAATGAAGCCATTCACATAGCAGTAACAGAAATATATTCAATAGAAATTGTTCAACTGAAAAATGAAAATATTCCAGCGTGAATGAGTTTGGTTGCTGAAACTGCAAATCAACTAAGAAACAAAAAGATGACTCTAATCGAGTACTTACCTGGAACCATTGTTCGATAAAGCTTTGATAGGCACAATTTCTCTTACTTAGATCATGTTGTAGCTCCTCTTCTTCTTCCTCGATCTCTTGTTCGAATGATTTTTCGCCATCAGATGTACAAGATTCTTTAGATGTTGAATCTTCGTTTGTTTCTTGGGGAGTAGTTGAACATTTAATTCTTGTCAAGATCTCTTCTTCCAAGGAAGAGGAGATCCCGACTTCTGCTAGGATCTGAGTAAGTAATTCCAAGCTGACACTCATTGTTAAACCATGTTGAAAAAGGGATTCTTACTGCACCCAAAACTTAAATCTAAAAAACTTAAATGAAAATAAATTACTTGCATAAATAAAAACACTCATGCTGAAACAGAAAAAAAACACTCTTCACAGTTGCGGAAATCAACACACTTGCAGAAACTTAAAACCACACTTGCAGGAAAGAAGATCAATCAACCATAACAGAGAACATGACCCTATTCCTCCAAGCAAGAATCTTCAGCACCTGTTTCCTGATATCAGTCACACTGCAGAAAAAGAAGATTAATCAACGGAGAACAGGACCCTATTCCTCAAAGCAGGAATCTTCAGCACCTGTTTCCTGATATCCGTCACACCTACATGTCCTGACCCATGAGGCCGAGCCCGTTACAATATGTCGAACGATGCGTAGGCTGTTCCCCACGTCTTACAACCCTGTCACCTCGGAGTTAGGAACATGTTTAAACACACTTGCATCAAACTGAACTTCAATCCATCATGCTTCCCCAACAACGGCGCCAAAATGTTGGGTGAAACTATTGTCGTTTAATTCCGTTGTAGTACTTGCCCAACCATTTAAATTGTCAATCCGAGGTTCGTAGACTTACGAAGCACATGCACTATATATGCAGGACCGAAGTGGAACTAATCTAATCTAAACTACTGAAATCAAATTAGTCTAGGAAGGCATTGAAACATCAACTATGAAAGCAGGAAATTACATAAAGGAAAAGCAATACAACATGTGAAGAGCTGAATGACAAACAACATATGTGAGCTCACAACAATAACGCCATTTCAAATTACATTACAAGAATCAAATGACAAACCATGAAAGCATACAATAAAAGAATATGAGTCACAGTTAAGAATCCCCCTCTCCTAATTACAAAACTATCTCTTAAAGCTAATCTAATGAACTTCTGAACTTATGAACTCCTGAGCTCCTGAACTAATCAAAATGAAGAGAGAGCACTCTCTTATATACATGAAGAAGCTAACCATGTCATTCAACCACTCTCAACTAGTTTCCCATTATTACAAGACATGATCCCTTTGAATCCTCCACACATCTCTCACATATCTTGAATAAGACATGCCAACCAAATCCTCCATGATCTTCTCCTTAGGAATAGGCTTGAATAATTATCTCCTTAATATGGTGGAGGAGATATTCCAAAAGTTTAGAATTAATCCTTCACATTTCTCCTACACATTACAAAGCTCACACATTCTTGAGATATATATAAAAACATGTATATTTTCTAATATTTAATCATAAATTCACTTATAATACAAAAATGAATAAAGTGGAAAATAGGAAGGTGAAACCCAAATGTATTTATGAAAGTGATATAATGAAAGGTTAATGGGATGGTGAAATGTAAGGAATAGTGAAGGGAAAGGTGGATGAAATACGACATTTCTAAAGCCCAACATCCCCCCCAACTGAACTTGTTGCATGTCCTCATGCAACCATGCATGGATCTCTTTGGCATCTGAACTTTGGCTTTACATGATGATGTCTTTTTAATAATGAATGTTTCTAGGATATGTGCAGGGCATGAGTAACAACTTTCATTTTCTTATGGTTGGTTCTTGTGTGACAACCATGAATACAAAGAATGTTGGTTCTTGTGTTAACAACATTTATTTCGTTTTCTGTTCTCTTTTCTTATGGTTGGTTCTTGTGTGACAACCATGAATACAAAGAATGTTGGTTCTTGTGTTAACAACATTCATTTCACTTCTTGTTCTCTTGCTGCAATAATAATGTAAATACTCACTGGAAATCATAAGCTATCAATGTGCATAAGAAAGCCCTTTTGTAATATTCATGAAGCATGCCAATATGTATATTAATGCGTATGAAGCAAATTGCAAAAAAGTATCGTTGGAAAAGAAATGTTGGTGAATGGTGAATGAGAGAAAAAAAAAATGGAGTGATAGTGGTGAAGAAATGGAATCACGGTAGTGAATATGTAGCGAATATAGTCCCCCCCCCAAACTGAATTGGTTGCATGCCCTCATGCAACTTGGCGTGGGTCATGAAAGGAAATGGAGCATGATGAGGGAATTTTCCAAAATATTCAAGTCAACATATAAGGAATTGCATGATTAAAGATTAGAAAACAACATACTTCCACTTACCCAAGAATGATGAACTATGCAATAGGAATGTAGCTGCTGCTACTGCTGAATCATGAAAACGTGGCTGGTATCGTAGTTGTAACTGTTGTAACTGCTAGATCAGAGAATATGTGACTGTGGCTGCAACTGTTGTAACTGTAACTGATGTAACTGCTCGAACATAGAAACTTTGACTGCAGCAGGATCACGAAAATGTAACTGTGAATGCTGATGTCGCTGTAACTGGAACCTGGGAAATGAAGGAATCTAAACTACTAATGTTGAATCATGGAAAAGATAAGGGCTGAAAGTGGAACTGTGGTACTCTCATAGATCAGAATTCATGTTGCGGTAACTACTGAGGGAGTCGTGAAAAAGTGTATAGTCTTCGTCTGCTACAAAACTGATGGTACAAATCTAATCATGCGAAAGAATGTGTTGATGTCGAGCATGAAGAGAAATCATTGGATTACTGGCCATTGATGTATGTCGTTAACCAATGCGAGGCAAACTCACCATTAATGTGAATGAGTGCCAAGGTACTCGGGTACATCTTGCGAAATGCGAATAGAGGGGTTGATGTCGAGCCATTTGCAAGATCTGACGATCAAGGTATATTAATGTATTCCCATGATTGTCAGCGAGAGAACTTGCCATTAAGGCATGCAAGTCTCAAGGTACCCAAAAGGAACTCTAATCTATTTCCCAGATAAGGTGCTGAGGTCGATGGGGCAAGACTTGTTGAAAGGTGGGCCTTAAGGAATCCCACATCAGTCAACGCGAGTTTTTACAAAGAGATTTGGTAGGACTATAAATGGAAAGAACTCACGGACAAGCAGTGTAGATCAACATGGCGAGGAAAGCAAGGCAATGTAATTATGGAAAGGGGATCAGTTTTATTCAGAAGGCAAGCTAGAAGGCAAAAGAGCTGAAAGGGATAAAGGAATGTATGCGATTTCAGAAAAATAACTATTCATGAAGTCGTGAAAGATAAGGTAATGGAAAATGGGCTTCAACACAAGGATGGTCAATCAGCTTTGAAGGAGAAATGTTACAGTGTTACTGCATGGATAATGGAAAAAGTGGAAATGTTGGTGTATCAACATGGTCACTGTGTAAAATCAAACATCAAGAGGCGCAAACATCATGATTTTTATGGCGGGTTACAGCTCCTTCAAGCTGTTTATGAAAGCACGCTTCTTACAAAGTTCTGTGATCTTTTAAAATCACTTCAGCAGCAAAATGCGATCATGTCCGAAACCTATCGCCTGTGATGATTTCATCATCGATCGCTGTCAAAGTGACTTCAAGAAAACAAATTAGTGTTAAGCGTAAATACATGCATTCGTATTGTTTTCAGGAATTTATTAAAAGGTCCATTTGCAATTTTCATGAAATTAAAGGCAAAAATGAAAACAAAACAAGCAAAATTAAAGTCAGGTCTCCATTTCCTGGCATGCTTTGCAAAGTGTAGCAATACTGTCTCGGTGATAGCAAATCTTCAGTTTCTTGCTAATTCAGTTTCTTAGATGCACCGTTAAATTCATTCAAGCAATTAGAAGTTGGGCAGAGTATGTTTCGCATCGATTTGCTGCAATAATGTCACTTACTTCTCTGCAATATTGGACTTGTACATCGTCAGATATAGTTGAATATTAAAACCATTCAATTGTAGCATTTCTAAGTATCCAGTAACAATCATCAAGCAGTGACAGATAATCCAATCAACATTCTTAAGTATCCTGGCATCATGAACATTAGTGTAATGAAGCAGTGTGTAAAATGGAGATAGTGAGTATGAAAAAAACAATCAGTTTTCGGCATAAGCATAAGAATCCAAAAATTCTTCTCCAGTCTTAAGCTCAGCAACATTCTCTTCATGTTTTGACGTTGAAGCCATTGTCGTGTTTTGTTGATAGATGTTGCGGTTGTCAAACAAATTTATTGAGTAAAAGAAATAGGCTCCACTGTGTTCTCGGCCTTTGCCCAAATCTAAGCTGCCTACAAAACATTAAAATAGAAAATTGTTGAAAAGAAGAGCCCTTTGTCTGCCGGCTGAAAACCGTTCTGGCCAACCTATGAAATCACACTCTCAACCATATCAGTGGGAAACATGTTTTACAAATTATGGCTCTATAGCACAATTATGCAAGCTACGAACAACTTGGTACTTTCAAGCATTTCTATGCAATGAAATCATCAATTATTATTATAATGTCCCTCTATTCATTTAATATGGAAAAAGAATAGAATCTATCAGCTCCTGAAGGGGTGCAAGCACCTTTTTTTCACTCAAACTAAATTCACATGTGAAGAGAATAAAATGCTTGAAGCAAGTATTAAGATGATCTTCTTCCTGTCGATGATTTTTAATGAACCATTTGGCTGCAACTCACCAATATCCCCTGTGTGAAACCAGACATCTATGAAAGTTCTTTTGTAAGGTCATCTCTCTTTTAATACCCAAAAAACATGGTTTTGCCTCTGAAACAGAGCTCTCCCTGAGAGGTACCTGCCAATGCATCGTAACCCATTTCTGGGACTGACTCAAGGCGTACTTCAGCTGTTGGAGATATAGGACCAACTCTACCTAACATTTATAAATCATCTGGCAATGCAACAGAACTCCATCCACAAGTTTCTGTCAATCCATATCCTTGTAAAACATGGCAACAAGTAGTTACTGAAAACTTTCTCCATGTATACTACTTTATGGCTCTGCTCCAGAATATATGGTTTGACCACTAAACCACTTCCTGAATTTGTTTCGTCCACAACAAATAATTTGGTCATGATAAATTTACATCATTTATTTTATCCATGGAAAGCATAGTTAGCAGAGAGTTAAAATTAAATCTCCTGATCCACTACTCTCCTGAGTCTTTTCATGCCTCCCGCAAAAATACTAACAAAAACTCTAGGCACACCTGCAAATAAAGTTGGCTTCAACTCCATTAAATCTTCTCCAAGTAATTTAGTATCCCCTTGCCAATACCCCACTGAGGCACCCCGATGGAAGAATAATTCTTCAATGACACGGTCAAGGATATGAGCCAGCGGAAGGAAAGACAAATAAACATCCTCGGTTGTCATCTTTTCGTTAACTTTTTCAAAGACAAGTTCAGTTCTAGCTATAGTCTGGGTAAGTGCCTCATGAGTCAAGATAACACCCTTTGGTTCTCCACTGGTTCCACTTGTATACATGATTGTGGAAATGTCCATACGCACAGGTGGTGAGAGTTCTATAGGATTCTGTTTTCCCAGCTTTAGAAACATCTTCTAGGAGTATGCTGCTATTCCCAACCTGCGAGCTTCTTCCTCTTGCTCACCAGTAATACTTGAAAAAGCGACTAAAGCCTTTACATGTCCAGGACCCTTTTGTATAGACTTGAATAGATTTGGGATTTTGATGTCTTGAACAAATACAATGTTGATCTCAGCATGCCTTAAGATAAACTCAACAACAGTTTCTCCGAGTGTATCATAGAGAGGGACACAGGTAATTCTATGGCCACAGCATGCCTCCATTGCTATAATCCATTCAGGACAATTTATTCCATAAATTCCACAGCGTCTAAATGGTTCAATGCCACATGTACGCATAGCAGCTCCTACAGTCAACACTTGATCAAAGACCTCCCCATATGTTTTCCATACATATTTGCCTACCTTTCCATTATGAATTTCCCTGCGCCCAACCATTCTCCTAAAGGAATTTTTTTTACAAGCGGTGCTAAAAACTTCCCACAGCGTCGACAAACCAGGCAATGGTAGAGGAAAACCGTCTTTAGACCATATGTTTATGTAAACGAGACCAACCGATGGCGCACCATTCTTTCCTTCGCGTCCGGGCTCCATCGCCACCGCATACTGGCCCATTTTCTTAAAAGATGCGCCAAATCTTACGTCTTCAGATTTCTCATGGTCGGAGTCTTACAGGAGTCATGTTTCGCTGATTTTAAAAGTAAACTTTGTAGCTCAAAGGCATACAGTTCTGAATTGAAATGACATAATGTGTAGTAGGTGATAACGGTAATGGTAAACTGACGCGCAAGAAATGTATTTAACGTGATCTTGTCTTTTCAGCTGGCTCTAGAACATTTGATTCTCTATCAATGTCCAACATTGCTTTTCTTAGGAGATCGTAAGCACAGCAGGCCTGTTTTAGAACAATTCTTAGTAGTGTCAACTTGCAGTGTCTGGGATTCATCTACACTGAATCTGAGTCGCTTTGAAGCATGCAAGGGTGGAGTATTAGGGAACCCTTCCACTGAAGTGTTCTCCAAGCTAAATGTTTTTACTAGCAATTCGCATACTAACATCCCTGCTACCGGCAAATGAACATAAGCCTATTTGCACCAGAACGTAAGAAGAAATCCAGTTGTCCACCGTCCATGAAAAAAAAAATGCTTCTTTCAAGATAAGCAATGGAGAAAAACTTGTAGCCAGTAAAGAAGGAATCCATTAATAAGCAACCGCATAATCATGTAATCTCGATAAATTATGCCATGGATGGAAAATTGAAGAAAACAAATCCATAAAAATAGTTATCTAACCGTCATATTTATGGGATTTCGTTCCTATTATCTTGAAATGCCAAAGATAGGGTAACAACCCGTGGATTTTGGCCGATATTTTTCAATCATCCCCCGCATAGTATCCCAAATTAGGTGTGAGAAAATTCCAACGTTCCAAATATGCAAACAATGAGAATTATCTTTTATTTTATTTCGGTTTCATTTGTTTGCTGCTCATCATTTGGTTTGTTATTGTTAGTTGCAGGTTTATGAACAGTGGGCGGAGATATGGTATCGCTACAGCTTGCAAATCCAATGAACCTCACAGTTATTTTAGTGAAACGATGATCCTGGGAAATTTCTGATTCAATTGCTTTTGCAGGTTTGATCACCTAATTGCTTGTTGCAGATTTTAGTATGCCCAGAAAACACAGTTTCAGCAACTGTTCTGATAAAATGCTAGACCCAGTTTCAACGACTGCTAGACACAGTTTCAGTGACTATTCAGATAAAATCTCAGTTTATTTTTATTCAGCCTCAATTCATGGTTTATTAAAAAAAAAAATTTAGCAAATGGAGAAAAGAAAAAAAATGATTTGCAAATTAATGATAAAATCGATTAGGCATATTGCAAAACATGAATTCATTTTTTATTTATTTATTTTTTATTTTATTTTATTTTTTTTAATTCCTGAAATTAATCTAAATCATCCTTATTTTTTGATCCTCGCGATCGCACTAAGCGCGGAGGAGAGCATACTTATTCTAGGCAAAAGCAAAATTGAGAATGAAAGCAAAGCCTGCCTACTCTATACTAATTAGAATTTTAAAAATTAGTTACGTGTAATTAAATTTCCAATGAATCCATTCACATAGAAGTAATAGAAATATATTCAATAGAAATTGTTCAACTGAAAAATGAAAATATTCCATCGTGAATGAGTTTGGTTGCTGAACCTGCAAATCAACTAAGAAACAAAAAGACGACTCTAATTGAGTACTTACCTGGAACCATTGTTCGATAAAGCTTTGATAGGCACAATTTCTCTTACATAGATCATGTTGTAGCTCCTGTTCTTCTTCCTCGATCTCCTGTTCGAATGATTGTTCGCCATCAGATGTACAGGATTCTTCAGATGTTGAATCTTCGTTTGTTTCTTGGGGAGTAGTTGAACATTTAATTCTTGTCAAGATCTCTTCTTCCAAGGTAGAGGAGATCTCGACTTCTGCTAGGATCTGAGTGAGTAGTTCCAAGATGACACTCATTGTTAAACCATGTTGAAAAAGGGATTCTTACTGCACTCAAAGCTTAAAAAAAAATCTTAAATGAAAATAAACTACTTGCATAAATAAAAGCACTCATGCTGAAACAGATAAGAAAAAAAACACTCTTCACAGTTGCGGAAATCAAACACACTTGCAGAAAAGAAGATCAATCAACCATAACAGAGAACAGGACCCTATTCCTCCAGGTAGGAATCTTCAGCACCTGTTTCCTGATATCAGTCACATTGCAGAAAAATAAGATTAATCAACGGAGAACAGGACCCTATTCCTCAAGAAGGCATCTTCACCACCTGTTTCCTGATATCCGTCACACCTACATGTCTTGACCCATATGAGGCCGAGCCCGTTACAGTATGTCGAATGATGCGTAGGCTGTTCCCCACGTCTTACAACCCTGTCACCTCAGAGTTAGGAACATTTCTAAACACACTTGCATGAAAAATCAAACTGAACTTCAATCCATCGTGCTTCCCCGACAACGACGCCAAAATGTTGGGTGAAACTATTGTCGTTTTAATTCTGTTGTAGTACTTGCCCAACCATTTAATTTGTCAATCTGAGGTTCATAGACTTACGAAGCACATGCACTATATATGTAGGACCGAAGTGGAACTAATCTAATCTAAATTACTGAAATCAAATTGATCTAGGAAGGCATTGAAACATCAACTATGAAAGCAGGAAATTACAAAAGGGAAAATCAATACAACATGTGAAGAGCTGAATGACAAACAACATATGTGAGCTCACAATAATAATGCCATTTCAAATTACATTACAAGAATCAAATGACAAATCATGAAAGCATACAATAAAAGAATATGAGTCACAGTTAAGAATCCCCCTTCTCCTAATTACAATACGATCTCTTCAAACTCAAAAACTAATGAACTAATGAATTCCTGAGCTAATCAAAATGAAGAGAGAGCACTCTCTTATATACATGAATAAGCTAACCATCTCATTCAACCACTCTCAACTACTTTCCCATTATTACAAGACATGATCCCTTTGAATCCTCCACACATCTCTCACATATCTTGAATAAGACATGCCAACCAAATCCTCCATGATATTCTCCTTAGGAATAGGCTTGAATAATTATCTCCTTAATATGGTGGAGGAGATATTCCAGAAGTCTCTTAGAATTAATCCTTCACATTTCTCCTACACATTACAAAGCTCACACATTCTTGAGATATATATTAAAACATGTATATTTTCTAATATTTAATCATAAATTCACTTATAATACAAAAATGAATAAAGTGGAAAATAGGAAGGGGAAACCCAAATGTATTTATGAAAGTGATATAATGAAAGGTTAATGGGATGATGAAATGTAAGGAATAGTGAAGGGAAAGGTGGATGAAATACGACATTTCTGAAGCCCAACACTCTTCATCCTTCAAAAGTGTGTGGTGATGTGGTTCTTACTGCACCACGTGGTCAAGTGGGGGGGGGGGGGGGGGGTTGGTATTGGAGAAGTATTTTTTTTTAAATATTATGAGTATCCCTACTCCTATGAGGCATGAAAATCAGATTTTTTTTGTATTTTTCAATATTTCAGAAACGACATGAAAAGGAAAGCATAAAATAATGCTAAAACATAATCAAAGCATCTACTGGACACCTCCCCGGAAATGGCGCCAAAAAGTGGTGAGCCCTGGTATTGCACCAAGAGTGGTGGAATTCCCAGGGGCTACCATACTTTACTTTATCAACCTGGGGTTCATACAAACTTGGAGGTAACAGTGATATATACATAGCAGATGCATTATGTTCATGTCATCCTCTTTCGCTTTATGAAAGGGTGCTATTTCTAAGGGTCTCAGTGAAGTCTGTCACACTACAATGAAACTAAACTAAATTGAAAAAAGGAAATGACAAAATGAAACTAAATTAAATCGCTGAAAAGAAACGACAGAAATGAAACTAGTTTAATTTGCAGAAAAGGAAATGACTGAAAAGAAACTAAATTATATTGCTGAAAAGAAATGGCAGAAAGTGAACTGATTCTAAACCACACTTAACTCGTCCAATCAGCCTAATGTGCTCTACTTATCCTATGGTCTATCTATCAAGCTTTTATCCATGCAACTAAGCTATCCATGACTTGATTCTAATTCAAAAAGTGTTGATTTTCAGCTTAGAGGAAAGAAAAGGGAAAAAGTGGTTAATGGAGGGCTCAACACATGAAACAAGGCTTAGAAGTGGAAAGCGGGGGTTTAAACCTTATAAACCCTTATAATATGGCACAGAAATGGATTTGGAGAGGAATAATGTGAAATATTCGATGGCGGAGATGCGATGGAGGCAAAGGTTACGATATGTGATGTCACAATCGCAATATCGCAAAAGTAAAGGGATAGTGGAAATGTAGTTCGGGAGAGAGAGTGAAATGCAAAATGCGATGAGGTAAATCCTGCGAAGTGCAAAGTGCGACGGGTGACGTGGCGGTGGGACTGATATCGCAATCGTAATCTTGCAATGTTGGAGCGGTAAGTGTTGAAGGGAGAGGGGAAATGTTGCGAAATGTGATGTGTGATGTGGCAGAGTTATCGCATCAGCGGAATGAGTGGTAAGTGTTAAACGAAAGAGGTAAACGGTGTGATTTGCGATTTCACAATATCGCAACCGGAAGATAGGAGCGGTAAGTGTAATGGAGAAAGGGGAAAAGTTGTGGTTTGTGAAGTGCGATGTACAATAGTGGGAGTTTTGATGAGGAAAGGCAGAGGTCGAGTTCAATGGTTTTTCAAGCGTTTTACGTTAAAAAGAGTAAGGTGATCGTGACCAATAGAAACAAATGAAGAAGGCAGGATGAATGTTTTAAGCGCTTTAAGGGATAAAGGTGGGTGCAACATTTAAACAAGAGGAAAAGGAGCGGAATAGAGGCGTAAAAAACAATGTTTAAGCGATGAATATGGAGATGAAAGATGAAGCAGAAAACGCCATGGATCTGCTCTGGGTTGATGACATTAATTCCGACAAAAAAACCTGTAGATTCATGCACGGGAAAACATAAAAGAATGTGTGATAAAACAATGAACAGAAAGCATTTTTTGGGTTTGTGGGAAGGTTTACACCCCTCGAGCTCTATTGACAGAGATGAGAAGGGAAGTCTAGATCCATAGCTCTCTTTTTTTCTCTCCTCTCCTCTATTACTCACAAGAAAATAAAAACTACAGCAACGAACTGAAAGCAAAGACTAAGCAGCAATGAAACTATCTGAAGCAGATCTAACTAAATTGCAGAAGAAAAACTAGCTAAATGACAGAAAGGAAAAGATAGTAACAACAGAGAAGTTGAGGCACATGGGTTGGGCCCTAACCCATAAGCCCAACTCTGTAGAATCAAATCAGTAAAATGGAGTCTACCTACTCATTGCATTCAAGATTAAATATTATTACATCCTAAAGGTCTTAAACAGAAAAATCCTAATATCTTGCAGCAAAAGTTCTGAATGGAATCGAATCACTGACTAACTAACTAACTCCCTAGCTCTAGCTCTGCTCTATTTATTCTATAGGGAAGCTACCAACAACACCCATGAAAATAGTGATTGAGTCCACTTTGACTCCAAGTAAACATAGATTCAGTGACCTTCATCTTCAATTGCTTGGCTTCCTCTTGGAATTCGATTTGCTGGAGACTCCAAGTGAAGTATGGCTTGAGTGCACTTGGTCTTGAGTTTCTTGGCTGCCTCTGGAATTCGAATTGCTGGAGGGGGATCTAATGAGGATCCTTTGGCTACCTTTGAGAGTTAAGGAGGGTGGACAATCCCCTTGAATCTCTCCGAGATTTCTTCCTAATTTCCTGATGTTGTGCTCATTTATTATCTAATCCTGATCTTCCAGTGGCAAAGAGAAAGTCCCTAAATCATCTCCTTCTCCAAATCTATATAATCTTCCAAATATTCTCACAATAATCTACAAAAATAACCAATATTAGGCAAAAATATGAAACTACCTTTAATCCTTCCTAAGAAAATATTAAAGCATAAGAAAACATTATTAAGTGCGGAAGGAGAGATTTAATATATCCTTTTATGTGCATAAGGAAGGTATATGGGCCGAAGAAAGGTTAGATAGGCCTTATTTTATGTCTAATTTAGAGGCCCATCATCACCCCCCTACTGAAACTATTGCTCATCCTCTAAGGAACCAATTCATCCTCCATGCCTTATGGTTCTTCCTACATGTTGGCTTTTTTAATTTTCTGTTTCTTGGGACATGCGTTGCTCCCCCTGCTAATCTTCTTGCTATTTTTCTTGCATTTCGTTTTGTAGGTGCTCCATGGAGGTCCTTAGGTGCCTTAAGAAAATCCATTTTGAATGCCAAGAGGTGGTGGGTCCACCTTTTATTCTATTTTTCTTCTTTTACTTTTTCTCTTTTTTATTCTTTTTTCTTCTTCTTTTCCTTTTTTTTTCTAACTTTATTTTATTGCATGCAAAATAAACTCAGAGTTATATTTTTCTGTTAACTGAGTTCACCCTTGGTTACCCCTTTGGCACTCCTTGTATTTTATTACAATGCACTGCTTACTGCCCACTCTCTCAAGACATTTTTACTTTTTTCTTGTTTCTTTTCTTGGTGGAAAAAGTGAGGCTAGTTGCTAGATAAGGCTGAGGTTTCTCTGCTACTGATTTTGGTCATACAAAAAATTTCTTTCTCACACTTTTTAATGTTTTATTAAGCTAAAATTGATTCTAAGAAAGGGTTAGATGATTGCATACCTAAGCCTTACCATTGATTTTTTTTTTGCATGTCATATTGAAGCTATTGCTGAAGTTTCTTGTGGCAATCTGCTTGAGGTCCTTTGGAGCTTCTAAACATAGGAGGAGGAAATCCAAGTTTGACTACCTTTTACTAAAGTGTTGACAAAATTTTCTTTTTGTGCCCACTTGCTGTTTTCTGCTTGCAAAGGTTGGAGAGCACCTGCATTCATTAAAGGGAGATACATGGAGGTTTTCAACTAGGATATTTTATTTATTTATTTATTTTTTCAACGAAATGAGCACCTCATGGAGGTTTTCAATCAGTGAGCCAATCTCCGATGCCTCAAAGAGGTTTTCATATGAGATCTTATTCTTTCCATTTTTTTCTTTTTTTTTCACTTTCTTACTCTACTTAAAAAAAAAAAAACCTTTTTCAAGTATAGGAATACTTCCAATGGAGCCATGTACACATCAAGATGATAGATAAAATCATGTGCACACCTAGAATACATTCTTTGACATGTACCTGAATATGAGAGATGAATTGCTTTGACTGGGATTGTATCAAGTACTGTTGGAGAAGAGTGTGTGGCTGCAACTTAATTGATGCTTGGAAGCATATGTCAATATAGTTGTGATGCCCTTGGTCCACTTGCTGAGTTGGATCACCTTCGATGTCCTCTTCTATTATGACATTCAAATCTTCCTCTTTTTGTTGATTGTTCTCTTAAACACATCGAGGAAATGTTGGTAAACATGAGGGAACTTTCTCTACATATGATTATGATATCTTCTCTTCATCAAGTGCAACCCTTGATCTTTTGATCTCCTCATTTGGATCTTCTTCTTCTTGATGAATTCCTTCAATGACATTAAGAAAATCTCTTCTTTGCAATACCTTTCTTGAACTAAGGTGCAGACCATTTAGATCAAGAGGATATTTTTGGTAGTGTTGTACCTCAGTATTGTAATTGGGTTGAGATACTTCATGGTGTGGGTTTCGAAATGGGGGTATAGGTAGTTGAGTGGGGATGGATATATGAGATGGATGTGGTTGAGGTTGTGGTTGTGGTGGATGTGGATGGTAGGGATAGCATGGAGATGGGTATGGAGGATATTGAGGGAAATATTGAGGATGTTGAGGATTTCCCAATAAGGCCCTTGCCAATCATGTTTCCAAGATTGGGTTTGAAGTTGAGATGGACAAGGTTGCTAAGGAGGGAGTGTGTCCCAATTAGTTTGAGATGGATGTGAATAAGCTTAACATTGTGAAGTAGGTCCTTGCATCATATCAGTTTAACTAGGCTGACAGGGTCTCCTTGGAGCTACATAACATAGCTTCTTTGGCGATTGCCTTGCTCCAGTGTCTTCTTGGTAAAGTTATTTAAACTTGGGTACTAATGAACAACATTTAGTAGCATATGACTCTGCATGGATAACAAAAATATCAGCATCTTCTTTTTGCTCATTTTGCATTCTTAGCATTTCTACTTGTTCACTTATATTGCTAAGAATTTCTTCTTTAAAGTTATCAAGCAAATTTCCAAGTTCATATTGCCTTACCAATGTTGATGTTAACTTACTCACTCTTTCCCTTCCTCTTGATATGCACTTGCATGTTTCACAAATTTCTTCAAATGACAATTGGTATACATCTCCTCTACTCATGAGATTAAGGAGATAAATCCACTCATCCCTAATTGTTCTAAGTAAGAGGGGTTTTAGTGTGTCAAATCCTAGATGATGCAATTTTTCCCTCTTAACAGTATACATGAACCTATCTATTATATCCTCAAGGCTCTCATCTTCTTCTTGGTTCATTCTAAAATTTTCTTCTCTAAGATCACGATGTTTATATTTTTCTAGAAGTATATTTTGCATATCATTCCATGATATTATTGAATTAGTACCTAGATTCATGAACCATTTAAGAGCTCTATCCTTCAATGTTGCAGGAAAATTTTTTAGTTTTTCAGTGTGTGATAGGTAGCCATAATACCAACAAAGTATCTCAAATTCAAAGAGAAACATTTCTGGATCCTTTGTCCTCATACCATGGAAGTTGGGAAGAAAAGATGGAGGGATGTTTTTCATAGGTACAGTGATGTCCATAAATTGAATGGGAAACCCAATACAATCTTCTTCATTGTCATCATATCCATCCATCTCTTCTTCCTTCAAAAGTGTATGGTGATGTTGTTCTTACTGCACCACGTGGTCAAGTGGGGGGGTTAGTATTGGAGAAGTATTTTTTTTTTAAATATTCGGAGTATCCCTACTCCTATGAGGCATGAAAATCATATTTTTTTTGTATTTTTCAATATTTCGGAAACAACATGAAAAGGAAAGCAGAAAAAATTGCTAAAACATAATCAAAGCATCTACTAGACATCTCCCTAGAAACGGAGCCAAAAAGTGGTGAGCCTTGGTATTGCACCAAGAGTGCTGCAATTCCTAGGGGTTGCCCTACTTTAATTTATCAACCCAGGGTTTGTACAAACTTGGAGGTAATACTGCTATGTACACAGTAGATGCATTATGTTCATGTCATCCTCTTTTGCTTTACGAAAGGGTGTTATTTTAAAGGTTCTCAGTGAAGTCTGTCACACTTCAATGAAACTAAACTAAATTGCAAAAAGGAAATGACAGAAGGAAACTAAATTAAGTCACTGAATATAAATGACAGAAATGAAACTAGTTTAATTTGTAGAAAAGGAAATGACTGAAAAGAAACTAAACTATATCGCTAAAAAGAAATGGCAGAAAGGGAACTGATTCTAAACCATACTTAACTCGGCCAATCAGCCTAATGTGCTCTACTTATCCTATGGTCTATCTATCATGCTTTTATCCATGCAACTAAGCTATCCATGACTTGATTCTAATTCAAAAAGTGTTGATTTGCATCTTGGATGAAAGAAAAGGGAAAAAGTGGTTAATGGAGGGCTTAGCACATGAAACGGGGGTTAGAAGTGGAAAGCGGGGGTTTAAACCTTATAAAAACTTATAATATGGCATAAAAATGGCTTTGGAGAGGAAAAATGTGAAATATACGGTGGAGGCAAAGGTTGCGATATGAGATGTCGCAATCGCAATATCGCAAAAGTAAAGGGATAGCGGAAATGTAGTTCGGGAGAGGGAGGGAAATGCGAAATGCGATGAGGTAATTCCTGTGAAGTGCAAAGTGCGACGGGTGATGTGGCGGTGGGACCGATATTGAAATCGCAATATCGCAATGTTGGAGCGGTAAGTGTTGAAGGGAGAGGGGAAATTTTGCGAAGTGTGATGTACGATGCGAAGGATTTATCGCATCGGTGAAACGAGCGGTAAGTGTTAAACAAAAGAGGTAAACGATGCGATTTGTGATTTCACAATATTGCAATTGGTAGATAGGAGCAGTAAGTGTAATGGAGAAAGGGGAAAAGTTACAGTTTGTGAAGTGAGATGTACGGTAGCGAGAGTTTCGATGAGGAAAGGCAGAGGTCAAGTTTCATCTATTGGTTTTCTATTATGGTTTCATAATCTTTATATTTATTCATCTTTCTTTTTTAATTCTTCCCTTGAGTCATCATTTTTCTAATTTCGCTTGCTACTCTTTCCCTTTTTTAATTGTTCAATCTCCTTAATGAGTGCTTCATAAAGGTTTTGTATCTTAGATAGCCCATCACCTTTCTTCTTGATCTCTTATTTAGATTTTTTTAATTCATCTTATATTTTAAACAATGCCTCCATTTTTGTATCCTTTATCCATTTATTGGAAAATAATTTTTGAAATGCTTCACATATAATGTTCCATCTAGTATCCATGTCAAAACTCCACCACCATTGATGATGAGCTTCACCATTAAAATATTGACTTGCCAATAAAGGATAATTAACATATTGCTTTACCATCCTAAACCATTCTATGGGAATTATTGCATATGTTTCTTCATGTTCACTAAATTTAGGTATTGCCATTGCTTATTAATTGAGGTCTAATCCAAACCGTTATATTACAAATTCAATATATTAACAATAATGATATCTTCTACGGTTAGCTCAATTGGTTGATTCCCCATTTTTAAAGCATTTTTGTTATTGATAGGTCATGGGTTCAATTCTCTTGACAGTCTCGAGGTTTAGGTTCCATGGTTGAGAGATGGAAGATAATCCCTACCAATATTTCGTGGACATAGCGGTCACCAATCTCTCGGGTTCGTGAACCACATTTAAAAAAAAGACAATAATGATATAAAAAATTATCATCCTTTCACACATATTCTTCAATTTGTTTCTCTTTACAATGCCTTTTGAATCAACTTAATCAAACATCCAAATCAAATGGTATGGTAGTTTTAAGTTAACATGCCTTTTAAAACACTATTATGGAATTTTTCCTAATGGCTAACCTTAATTCTGGTTTACTTCTACAATTTCACCACTTATGAGTTTGAAATTTGGGCCTCTAGTACTCTAATATGTGTGTTATATTACAGGTCCATAGATTTGATTAAAATTTGATATGCCAAGAGAAAGTTATAATAAATTTTACAAAACTTGTTTATTTCTGGCCTCTTTCTATGAACAAACTTGTATAACATGCCATGTACATTATTATTCAGATATAATTTTGAAATTCTTACATGAGGTACTTCTATATGTATCTTAAGGTCCCTGAATATTTCAGAGTATGAAAAGTCCTAGAAAATAAGTTATATATGAGGATTACCATGTCATCCCCCATTATTCATGGAAAAGGTGTTAGCCACATTGTCATGATGAAGAATACTATATAAGATTCCATATTGTAACTCTAGTTCAGATTTTAAGCAGTCAACCGTAATCACTAATAGGCTATCAAGTTGTGTTATAATCGGGTCACTAAGGGGAAAAATGGTTTCATTCTATTCGAGTGAATTTTGTTCCATATATGACAAAAGTAGCTAGGGGAGGATATTAAGGTGGCAAATAGAGGGGGTGCATATGTTGTAGTATCCCATGGGCCACATTTTTCACTCCTTTGTACTTGCATCTATTTTCCATTTAGAAAAAGAGAGTAGAGTAGCCTCAACTTCCAACTCGGTTTTCTCCCAAAAGGTTTTCTTAGTTTAAATCTTGTGTCAATTGTTGTTTATGAGTTTTATTTCATTGTTCTCCATTTTTTGCATGATTATAATTTGCATTTACATGAAATAAATAATAATTAACAAATCTAAAAATGTAAGGAGAAATAAACCCTCACAGTATAGATTTCAAAATTTTGTAATTTATTCTAGATGTGTTGTGACAAACTGTTTAGTGGAATGATTACAAAAATTTACTAATAATACTGGTATTATAGCAAGTTTCTTTAGGTATATTGTGGGGAATTGTAGGGCATCCAGTTCGGTTAATTCAAAAGTCATAAAACCTTAGCCATTGCTAATAAATTTGTTAATAACCCCCAAGATCTCACAGAGGAGAGGTTTGCATGGCTAGAATCACAAGTCACAAAAATAAAACATAATGTGAACCTCCTCGTGGTGGTGCAAGCCAATAAGTTCAATATATTTATATAAGATGGAGGTTTTAATGCAGAGGTTGAATCAAAGGGAAAATTGAATGATTAGAAAGAACTAGAGATGAATTCTAAGAAAGAACCTAAAAAGGATCAACCATGAACCATTCATAGTCTTTATTCAAATGGAAGTGAAGGTTGACATCAAACCATATCAAAGTGAGATTGACATTATGAATTTAAATCATTGGTTGTAGTAAATAGAAGTTTATTTTAGTGTTCATCATATATAAGAAGAATGGAATATTTCGTTTTCTTTGTTGAAATTAGAGGTCCGTGCCTTAACCTTGTGGGAAAGCCACACAAAGACCTTGGGGTTTGAGGGAGATCCTCCAATGACTAAGTGGGAGGATTTAAAAACCCTAAAATTCACAATTTTACCCTATTTTATATTTAAAGGACTAGTGGATCTAGTGGCGTTACATCAGGAAAAAGCAGGGGTAGAGTGTACATGAGTACAACACATAATTTAGAAATATGACAATAATATTGGGTATCTCCCCAAAGAACATGTTGGGAAAAATATTGAGAGGGGGGGTGAATAAGTATTTAGAGCTGAACAAATTTTTTCTTTTCTTTCTCTTAAAACCATATGTTACAGTACTGCATCCAACATGTATGTCCAGATATCTTATTATGTCTTTACTTAGATCATTACATTAGATAAGCACTAAGCATGAACAGAAATAACAGAACAAACCATCAAACATAAACAACACATATGAACACCAGGATTTAAGGTGGAAACCCAATTCGGGAGAAAACCACCGCTGCTGTAATCTTAGTCTTCAATATTTATTATGGAGAAAAATTATTACAATTTTACGCTGGTGCAGACTCATACCAGCACGCAGGCACCCACCTGCAGAAGGCTACAACCTTCTCTCGTTTACCAGTCTCTCCTGGAAGGGAGCTACGGCCCCCTGCTCTCGTTTACCAGCCTCTCCTGGAAGGGAGCTACTACCCCCTGCTCTCGTTTACCAGTTACCACTGGAAGGGAGCTACAACCCCCTCACTGAAGGCTTCGAACCTCAGCACCACTGTGGACAACGTTTCATGAATTTTCATATTGGATCCACTATTTTCCACATGACATACTTTGCAGGCCACCAGATTTATTCATTTAGTACACTCACACCAGTTCTTCATGATTTCGTCCGTCGTTCAAACCAGAGATTCATCATCGTCAGATCATTATATCCATGGGTGCATCGTAGTTTCAGATTTATCAGTTAAGAACAGAGCTCGCCCATACAGATATTCCTTGGAGAAATTATTCATTCACCACCCTTACAATGCACACCTTGTTCTCTATTTTTCTTCTCCTTATATAGTTTTTCCTTTATTAAAAACCATGAGTCAAAACCACAAACCGCTAATGGTATTCGTCTGTCAGTATTCCTTTTAGTTTATCCCACGGGGCTTTTTTATTTCTTTTTAATTTATTTATCAATTTTGACAAATAAATATATTTACAACTTTTGAATTCCCAAGCCTTATATCTAAAGTTTAACCCTTCGAACTTTATGATAAACCTTTGACCCCGGGCCGACATATACAGTCAATAGCCAATCCAATACGCACACGGTACCATAAGTAAATTTTGCGCAAGTCCAGCGTCCGATCACTGTTAGATTAGAAAGCTTCCAGATCAACAGCGTATATTCATATCACTCGACCTCTGATGCCAAAAGTTAACGGGCGATGGTCTGTCGTACCTATGTTAATCTTCGTGCACCTTCAACAAATGATGACCGTCCGATGACCCCTTCTCAGATCAACGGCGTATATGCATATCGCTCAACCTCCGATGCCGAACGTTAACGTGTGATGGCCCGTTGTACCTTTGTTAATCTTCACGCACCTTCAACAAATGATGACCGTTCGATGACCCCTTCCCAGATCAATGGCACTCAACGATATCACTGGGCATCCTGGGTCGAACTATAATGCGTGATGAAAAGTGGTTTTGTGAAGTCGTACAGGGACGCGTGTTGAGCACTCTATGGAATCGCTCCTCAACCAGGAAATACCGCTTACTCCGCATAGGTGGTGCGATGAAAACCGTAAACCACATTCACTGTTCACTCGGTCATGGTTATGCTCTTCCACACAGGGTTCTGTCGCCTTTTAAATGTATTATTATAAATAAGTTTCACTTTAATGTTTTGCCTTGTATTACAGATCCATTGCTAAATTTAACGCTCTGTTCACAAATTTTGTTTGAGTCTTTTAACATACATTCTTTACACCGGTTGCTGCCTTCCGACCTCGACACAACACAATGTCACTTTGTCTTCAATTCTGCTTCCTATCCTGTCACATTTCTGCTTCTACATGTACATTCCAAAACATCATATCTCTACCACCATTAAGTTCTTCAATGGATACACTGAATGCCTCGAGAGCCCCTCATATATTCAACCAAGAGTTCCACGACTGCAAATATCAAACTAAGCCAGTTCTTCATTACAAGAAGGTCTCATCCTGGAATTCAAATCCTACCACCATGATTCGTCAACATGGTTTCACTTTTAACTCCATACGCAGAGACTCATACTATACATAATTACAGAGAATAGCCACAAGGTATTCCCACATAGATTTTAATCTTCAGGTGCTATTCCTTTTTCTTCCTATATTGTCTCTGCACAACTTTCAATTCACTGCTTGTCCCTACTCCTTGACTGATACTACACCTCTGTAGCTCAAAATGGTACAGAGGAAGACTCATTAGAGTCAATGTAAAATATGAAAATTACTGTATATTATTATACGAGTTCAAATAAAAATGATGATTATGGCTCTCATGAGCTAATCAAAAAACCAAAGAATAAACAGAAGAAATTCAAGAAAAACTCTGAATTTCATTATAGCAGTGACAGTGTGCCAAAACCTTGTTGACAAGCTTGCCGACCAAAATATTGTCGACATGGAATACTTGGAGGAGAAAAGGAAAAGTTTAGCCGAGATCATTTTACAGAAGGCGAGCACCAACTGCTTTGGCAAGAGAATACCTGTAAAATCCCAAAGGAGACCAAATGAATTTAAGGGTTTTGAAGTATTAAAACATAACATTCAATTAAAGTTGTCAAAGAAAGAATGAGGACGTTGCATTCGTATTTACCTGTAGTGACTGCATGAACAAACTTTGATGCCAAGTGTTGAACTACGACCAAAGGAAAATGACCACAGTAGTGAGGGTTACAAACAAAATTCATAGGGCGAGGATGAGTAAGTCTAAATATTAAACCAGAACCGCAGGAGAAACACCGAGATAGTAATTTGGAACTCTGTAACTAAAATTCTTACCTGCGACAGAGAAGCACGGAGTAGTTGAGGAGATGAGAAACTGGTCATAAATCTGTGAGGAACGGAGGCCAGATTTTCCAAATATCTGGGTTGGGCGGATGGTAAAAACATACTCAAACTCACAGAAGTTCAAAAATCCAAGTTAAACAGTGACTTAAGAGAAGAACAACTCAAAACATTGTTAGAGAGAAAATTTATATCGGTTCTACTAGAAATGGCTATGGACAAATGCTTCAAGCCTGTTTTCCATGGCGAAGCCAACTAAAGCACTTCGGCAAAGAAAAATGACAGAGGAAAGACAAGAAATAGGGATAACCTAGTCCCTTCCCGCCAACACTCCTCCACCAACGATAGAGAAGTAAATGGACAGAGATCGTGACGGTAGGTGGCCTGTACATGGATCCCATAAACCAACAACTAGAATTGCATTAGGTAGCTCGGACATGACAAGGCCAGGCATACATCAGACTTAAAAAAAACAAGTACTTCCATTAAATACTATGGACAACAGTCATCAACCCAATGCTAAAGATTTAGACTTAGATCATGTTAAAAATCTATACTCAATAAATGCATAGAATCCAAACTTAAGGTAAAAATTATGTTCTATAGTTAAAATCAATGAAACCTCAGGTTAAGCATTATTTTCCATCTTGGAATTAGGAAAAAGCTTATGTGTAAAGTGAAGGCTAACCTTAGCTAATGTTTAGCATAGATGTGTAATATGTTAAAACTATATGGTAAATAATTTTTAGTTTTTTTTAATGGTTGTAATGCTAAGTGTTACATGTGGTATCAGAGAAATGTTCGTATGCTGGGACCTTATGGGTCATCTAACGATTTAAGCTGTGTGTATATTGATGCATAGAAAAGAAACATAACAGGATACATTATGAGAAGGGGGTCAATGCAACAACCACCCCAGAACACCGAGGAACCCCAACCACAACCAGAAATGAATCCTCAGATGTCGATTCAGCTGAGTGTGGATCAACACCAGCAAACAAGTAGACTACTACCATAACACCCCAGAACATCGAGGAACCCCAACCGCGACCAGAAATGAATCCTGAGATGTGGATTCACCTGAGTGTGGATCAACACCAGCAAACAAGTAGACTACTACAGGAACAACAGCACCAAACTAGCATGTTGTTAAGTATAGTGCAGAAGCTACAGGAAGAGATGGTGCGGGTTCGGGGTGAAAATGAGGGTTTGATGCGAGAGCAAGAAAATATACTCAAGAGTCTTTCAGATAGGCAAGATCAGGGAATGGAACAACCCAGTCCTGATAGAGATATGCAGGGGGACAATGAGCAACAAGCAAGGGACTGCACCACCAACATAGTGGAAAGAATCCCTTCACGACGAAGCAATAAAAACAGAAGTTATAATGAAGCAGATTCTCACAATGTGTCAGATGAACAAGAGGTTAAGAAGCAAAATGTGGAGCTTCAAGGTGTGTTTCGAAAAATAAAACCACCTACATTTGATGGAGAAGCTGAGGAAGTGGCATAGGCTTGGTTGATAAATATTAATAAATATTTTCAAGTGTACGAGTACAAAAACAACCTAAAAGCTAGATTTGCCATATATAAGTTGAGAGAAAAAGCCATTGTGTGGTGGGAGGAAGTAAAGAATGTTTGAAGCATTGAAGACCAAGACACTACCTGGGAATCGTTCCATCAATACTTTAAAGATAAGTATTTAACATAATGTTTTTATGACGAGAAATATAAAGAATTTCATGACTTGAAGCTGGGACAAATGACCATGGATGAGTATATCACTAAGTTCACCTCCTTGTTAATATATGTTCCATATCTCAAAGATGAAAAGGCTAAGGTACAAAGGTTTCTGAGCAGTCTACCAACCTATATGAAGGAACGAATTGAGTTCGTAAATCCTAGAACCATGGACAAAGCTTTTCGTAAGGCATGAATGTGCTATCAGTAGTCCAAGGAAAAAGGGGAAGTGGGAAAAATTTGGCAGCCAAGAAAATGACAGAAAAGTAGCTCAAACATCAAGGGTGCCAAAAATAATAATTTTAAGAATTCGACACAAAGTTCTGTGAGCAAGTAGTTTGGTAGAAATCACCAAGGAACCCTCTAGCCAACTAAAGAGAGGCCTACAGAGGCTTCTAGCAAACTAGAACAAGGACAAGTGTCCAAGCCACCTCTGCAGTGTTGGGGGTGTGGTGAGGCACACTATTATAAAAACTACCCATAGCGAGCAAGAGGTGAAACAGTTGCAAATTTCCAGGAGGATTCTACAGTAGGTGATGTGGCTTGAAATATACCTCGTATCAATACAACGTTGGAGGATTGACAGGCAGATTATCAGCCAACAATGATAGAGCTGGAAGGTAAGTTATTGTCTCAATCTGTTTCTATTTTAGTAGACCCAGGTGCAAGTATAAGTTATGTTAATCCCAAAATAGTGGAATTTTGTAAACTAAAAGGGCAGAAATTCAAAAATCCTTGGCTGGTACAGCTAGCCACAAGAGCAAAAATAAAAGTAACTACCAAAATTCCAAAGTGCACATTGGAAATTGCAGACTAGCAGTTAAATGTGGACCTGAACATACATCCATTAGGGTCCTATGATGTTTTGTTGGGTATGGATTGGCTAGAAAAACATTGGACTTTGGTGGACTCTAAAGAAAAGATTATTTATTACAGAATGCAAGATGGAACATGCAAGGAGATTCAGGGAATCAAGAAACCACTACAACTACGTCTGATTACAGCATCCCAAATGAATAAATTTATCGGGAAGGGATGTCAGATTTATGCTATCCAGGTGGGATATGCTAATTCCAAGGAGACGTCTCCTATGATGGAAAACATACTAGTGGTACAAGATTTCATGGATGTATTTCCAGAAAATATACCTGGATTACCGCCAAGAAGGGATATTGATTTTACCATTGAATTAATGCCAGGAGCATCACCGATGTCAAGGGCTCCTTACAGAATGAGTGTTCCAGAATTAATTGAATTACAAATGTAGTTACAAGAACTATTGGACAAAGGATATATTCGTCCAAGTGTGTCCCCTTAGGGAGCACCAGTGTTGTTTGTTAAGAAGAAGGAAGGAACCATGCAGATGTGCATGGACTATAGATAGCTAAACAAGTTAACAATCAAAAATAAATATCCTTTACCAAGGATTGATGATATGTTCGATCAGGTGAAGGGGGCCACAGTATTCTCAAAAATAGATTTAAGATCTGGATATCACCAGATCCGAATCAAGGATGAAGACATTTACAAAATTGCTTTCTGTACTAGGTACGGGCATTATGAATTTGTGGTGTTACCCTTTGGATTGACTAATGCGCTAGCAACACTTATGAGGTTACTTCATGGTATATTTCATCCTTTCCTGGATAACTTTGTAATCATATTTATTGATGATATTTTAATCTATTCTAAGAACCATGAAGAACATAGATAACATCTAAGGATTGTACTATAAATGTTAAGAAAACACCAATTGTGCGCTAAGTTCAACATATGTGATTTCTTCAAAACATAAATTCAGTATTTAGGCCATGTTATTACAGTAGAAGGGATTGTTGTTGATCTAGAGAAAATCAAGACCATCATGGAATGGAGAGTTCCCAAAAATGTGGCAGATATCCAATCCTTTATGGGATTGGCTGGTTATTATTGAATATTTATTGAAGGATTTTCTAGAATTTCTTTTCCAATTACCTCCTTGCAGAGAAAAGGAAAAGTCTTTAAGTGGACTGTGGAGTGCCAGAATGATTTTGAGAGGTTGAAGCAGTTATTGACCATTGCACCAGTGTTGAGGGTAGCTGACCCCAACAAATAATTTTAAGTTAGTACAGACGCTTGTAAAGAGGTAGTTGGGGTAGTTTTATCTCAGGAAGGAGAATTAGTGGCTTATGAGTCAAGAAAGTTGAAGGAGCATGAACAAAGATATTCAGCCTATGATCTAGAGTTAACAATAGTAGTACATGCACTCCATGTATGGAGACACTACCTGCTGGGAAAGAAGTTTGTATTGAAGACTGATCATAGTAGCCTAACCAGTTACTTCAAACAAGCTGATTTAAACTCCCGACAGGCAAGATGGAATGCCTTTCTAAGCGAATTTGACATGGAAATTCAGCACGTGAAAGGTAAGGAAAACCGGGTGGCTGATGCTTTAAGTAGAAATTTGCATTGTGTTTATGAGCTTTACTATAATCAGCTTGAATGCCAATTCTGGGATCAAGTGAAAGAGGAAGCACAAAAGGATCCTGAATATCAATTCCTATGGCAGCAAATGGAAGAGGCCAGAAAGCAAGGAAACACTTCTGAATATGGAGTTAATAAATAACAAATGCTAACCTTTAGAGGAAAGTTATATGTGACAAACCGTGTGGATATAAAGGAGCTAATCATGAATGAATATCATCGAAGTAACTATCCAAAACACCCAGGATACCAGAAAATGCTAATTTCTATTAGAAAAATATATTTATAGCCTCGTATGCATAGAAACATTGTTGAATATTTAAAAAAATTCTTGGAGTGTCAACAGGTCAAGGTGGAGCATCGACATCTCACAGGATTGTTGTAGCCTATACCAGTCCCTAAATGGAAGTGGGAGGTCATATACCTAGACTTCATTACGGGTTTACCACAGTCAAAGAGGCACAATGACTCCACCATGGTGGTAATCGACATATTGAGTAAATCTGCACATTTTATACCTGTACAATCTACTTACAAACTGTACAGATAAAATATATTTTAATGAGAGAAATATTCAGACTACACGACATTCCAAAGACTGTTATTTTGGACAGAGATGTGAAGTTTACTTCAGCGTTCTGGAAAATTTTTTTTAGAGGTCTGGGGACCCAAATAAACTTTTTCACTTCTTATCATCCCCAAAAGGATGGCCAAACAAAGCGTGTAAACCAGGTTTTCGAAGACATGTTGCACATGTACGTAATGCAACAACCAACCAAGTGGGAAGATTACTTACACCTAGTTGAATTTGCTTACAACAATGGTTACCAGGAGTCTCTTAGGATGAGTCCTTCTGAATCTCTATATGGGCAAAAATGTCGTTCTCCCATTAATTATAGCAACTTCGAAACTAAGTTAATGTTTGGACCAGAAATGATGGCTGAAATGGAAGCGGAGGTAAAGAAGATCAGGCAAAATTTGAAAGCTGCACAAGATCGACAGAAGATCTATGAAGATAAGAAGAGGACTTATCAAGAATTCGAAGTGGGTGATCATGTGTATGTGAGGATCAAACCCAAGAAGAGTACCTTGAGGTGGGCCTCTTGTGCCAAGTTAGCTCCCAGGTTCTGTGGACCCTTCCAAATTTTGGAAAGGGTAGGACCTGTGGCATATCGGCTGGCTTTACCCAGCCACATCCGAGTACACAATGTGTTTCATGTGTCCCTGTTAAAGTGATATGTGCATGATCTGAAGCACGTAATTCATTGGCAGAATATATAGTTAGGATAGAATTAGGAAATCCTAACTTGAAGCATGAATTCCTTATGAAAATTTGACAAGAAAATTTGTTGTTTGTTGGTAGTCGAGCCTTAACTCATACTAGACAAGAGAGAAATTATGCTCCGGAAGTGAGTCATCACCCAGGTTAAAGTGCAGTGGAAGCACTTCAACCCGGATGAGGCTACTTGGAAGACAAAGGATTTGTGTGTGAGGCTTACCCAAAGTTATTTTCTGAGCTGGACTGAAACACCGAGGAAGGTGTTACTTCCATGGGGGAATTTGTGACAACTGCATTTAGTATTAACTAGTTGTTAACTAGTTAAATGACATTTTATTATTTTTAAAAAGAAAAGACTGAGACACTTAATGTTTTATGGAAAAGTTTATTTTTCTTTATTGTTATTGTGAAAAATAAAATTGGTTATGGAAGTGGTTCCATAAAATGTAAAAAGGCTGATGGTAAATTTTTTCCAAGAGCTGAAAGGTGGTTGGACAGTTTGAAGAGTTACCTGCTCCTCTGGGGATAAGAGACTCATCCCAGTGAGGACTGGGGGTTCTATTCATGGACTAAGGAAGGGAGTTGAGACTTTCCATAGCTGGTAGAGACTAGTGGAAATCACTCAGCATTCCTGATAAAATTTTTGATATTGAATGGACTAGGAGTCCTGAGGTCACAGCAGAAAAACCACTGTCAACCCGTACCTTTCAGGAGTGGAGCACGGGGGCAAGAGGAGGACATAATCACATCTCTTGAAGGTTGGGAGGACCACATCTACGAATTGCATAATCATATAAGTATTTGTGCAATTTCAGTGATTTAAGAACAGTAATAATATTATCTAAGTTATGCACAGGTTTCTGTCTACTAGAGACAGATACAACATTCATATGCTAGACATGTGTTGGTAAAGGATGAGAATTATTATTATTATTATTATTTTTATGAACTTCACAAGTTATCTTTGAGTTATGTGAATTGTTTATAGATATTATAAGGTATATTGGATTCAGTAATTCTTGATAATGGAAATGGAAATACTACAAGGCAGATTTAGTATTATCTATGTCAAAATTTAATTCACATATACTGTGTATTGTATGTAAAATGGAACTAGATTAGGAGTTTGTACTATTAACAATGAATAATTATTTCAAAAGCAGTAACACAATAGAAACTCCACACTGTAAAGATTAAAATCGTGTAGAAAATATGAAAAAACAATCAAAGACAGTAAGGTTTGAGATAAGACTGTTGAATTCCAAGAGGAACCTGACCAAACTTAAACCAGGAAAGGTAAACTGTTGGTTCTGGGTACGAGGCAGAGCCTCAACCCAAAACACATTGTTCACCAAATTCAAGCATACATAGACAGAGTCATAAGCTAGTTCGGTCACCTAAGATATCTTAATATAAACCCTGCTATGATAATCTGAACAATGTAAGAACTGAAATAATTGTACCGGGGTAAAGGAAATTTCGTTACCAAATCCAAATTAAGCATGCAAGCGGAAAAACAATTGAAATTATCTGAAGAACTGCAATTCATCAAATCTGACAAGGGCTCGGTGTTCATTAACATAAACAAAGGAACATTATTCATATATACAACAGATTTTCTGGGAAATAGAGAACCATAAAACCATAGAGAAGCTATACATAATAGAAAATAACTTTCAAAAAGATAAAATAACTGTTGCATGACAAAATTGTTCAAGATGAATAGGAAAATTGAATACACACATTTATATTCATAAAACCCACAATTAATATTACACCACTGCAGTTAGGAAAATTTTCTATCGAAACCAAAAAGGTATGGTATAGAGGAAGACTCATTGGAGTCAATGTAAATATGAAAATTACTGTATATTGTTACAAAAGTTCAAAGCAAAATGATGATTATGGCTCTCATGAGCTAATCGAAAAACCAAAGAATGAACGGAAGAAATTCTATAAAAACTCTGAAGTTCATTATAGCAATGACAGTGTGCCAAAACCCTGTTGACAAACGGACAAAAAGATTATGGAAAACCACAGATCTGGAGGAGCAAAGGAAAAGTTCAGCTGAGATCATTTTATAGAAGGCACACAACAGTTGCTTCGACAAGAGCATACCTGTAAAATCCCAAAGGAGATCAAATGAATTTAAGGGTTTTGAAGTATTAAAACATAACATTCAATTAAAGCTGTCAAAGAAAGAAGGAGGAAGTTGTATTCATATATACTTGTACCGAGTGCGTCAACAAACTTTGATGCCAAGTGCTGAGTTGCGACCAAAGGAAAATGACCACAGTAGTGAGGGTTACAAAAAAACTTCATAGGCCATGGATGAGTAAGTCTGCAGATTAAACTAGAATCGTAGGAGAAACACTGAGATAGTAATTTGGAACTCTGTGACTAAAATTCTTACCTGTGACAGAGAGGCACAGAGTAGTCGAGGAGCTGAGAAACTGGCCAGAAATCTGTGAGGAATGGAGGCCATATTTTCCAAATCTCTGTGTTGGGAGGATGATGAAAACATACTCAAAATTACATAAATTCAAAAATCCAAGTTAAACAGTGACATAAGAGAAGAACAACTCAAAACATTGTTGGTGCGAAAATCTATACCAATTCTACTGGAAATGGCTGCGGACAAAGGCTTCAAGCCTGTTTTCCATGGCGGAGCCACCGGAGCGCATCGACAAAGAAAAATGACAGAAGAAAGACAAGAAACAGGGATAACCTAGTCCCTTCCCGCCAACACTCCTCCACCGTCAATCGAGAAGTAAATGGACGGAGATCGTGAGGGCAGGTGGCCTGTACATGGATCCCATAAACTAACAACTGGCATTGCATTAAGTAACTTGGACATGACAAGGCCAGTTGTACAACAAAATTAAAGAAAACAAGTACTTCCATTAAATACTATGGACAACAGTCATCAACTCGATGCTAAAGATTTAGACTTAGATCATGTTAAAAATCCAAATTCAATAAATGTGTAGAATCCAAACTTAAGGTAAAAATTATGTTCTATAGTTAAAATCAATGAAATCTCGGGTTAAGGATTATTTGCCATCTCGGAATTAGGAACAAGCTTATGTGTAAAGTGAAGGTTAACCTTAGCTAATGTTTAGCATAGATGTGTAATATGTTAAAACTATATATATATATTATGGTTATAATGCTAAGTGTTACATATAGTAACCATATTTAAATTTAATTAATAGCACAAGCTTACAATACATGATATGTTTAACCATAGATATTCATGTCCACTTTGTCATAAATATTATTAACTTGTAAATAGGCTTTGTTTCATTACCATGAAGGCGATACAATCAAGATCAATATAATATGCCCAAAAGCCATCTCTCATTTCACACTCAAAATATTTTATAAATATTTTATTTGAATTTAATTTTATAACATTTTTGTATTAAATTTAAAAGAAAAATATTACAATTATTCAAAATGTAAGCTTCTATGATTCATGATTAATATCAAGTATTTTCCTAACTAAATCACATAGATTTTTTTGAGTCAAGGAACCACTTACTATGGTTCATATTATAATTACTTTTGAGATATATACACCTCTATCACATGAAAATATATAAGATATAAATAGTAGCTATGAATTGAGATCCATTTCACCATATAAATTAAGATAATAATTTTGTAAGCAGATTTAAATTTCATTAATAAGCACAAAAACAAATTAGAACTTACAATATAAAAATATTTTTAACCATGGATATTCATTACCACTTTACCATGGAGATTATTAACCATACCATACCATGGCTAATCAATACCACATGCCCAAAAACCATACCTCATTTCACAATCAAAACAATACTTACAATTAACAAGACTTTTAACCGTGGATACTCACCCAATTTTACCATGAATATTATTAATCATACCATATCATGGGCCAATAACATGACTCATCAATACCACATGCCCAAAATCCATCTCTCATTTTCCAATCAAAATCTTTTATAATTTTTTTTTTTTAAATTTTATTTTATTACTTTTTTGGGCCAATAGACACTCTCCATCCCAGTATGGAAGAGTTGTAGTAATGCTCAATTATATTATGTTATCTAAACATTTTGACCCGTTCAAATTACATAAAAATAAAAAATAAAATTATTAATTAAATCATTTTGACGTAGTGAAATTATGTAAAAATAAAAATTAAACTAAAAAAAATTAATAATTAAACCGGCCTAGATCCATGTCCACTCTGGATCTATCAAGCTCCTAGAGGGATCAAATTTCTCGATGTAGAATTGATCCCTCTCCCTCTCGACTCTTGATAGATCCAGAGTTAATATGGATCAAATTTCTCGAGGTAGAATTGATCCCTCTCCCTCTAGGCTCTTGATAGATTCAGAGCTAAGATGGATCTAGACTGTTGTATACTTTGTTGTATCAGATTCTTTTCATCTATTAGTCTTGATGATAAACCATATTAATTGGTTTGAATTAAGTTGATTCTTTTCATCTATTAGTCTTGATGATAAACCATATTAGTTTCTTTGAATTAAGTTGACAATCAATACATTTATGTGATGGATCTAGAAAACATATATTTAAATAATTCTACTCTTAAAACTTCCATTTAAACACTTTAATCCATTCTAAATATTAGAAAAAATAATCCACATATTTTAAAATTAAGCCAACCACACCCTCCAAAAAGAAACATCAGTCACAATATCAAACATAAATAGTAATGACCCAATGGCTAATCATGAGCAGAGATGTTCCCTATTGACCACTAATGGAGTGAACCCCCTAGGTACGAGTACTCCTAAGCTTAATCACGGATGGAGTGAACCCCCTAGGAATTCTTACTCCTTGAGCTTAATCATAGTCTACCCATGAATAGGATGGAGTGAAAACCCCTTAGGAATGCCTACTCCTTGAGCTTAATCAACACAGGCCATTTTGAGGAATCTGATAGTGAGGGAGTTAACAACCCACCTCAACAACTTAGTCCACCGATGAATCCTTGAGCCTAATCAACACAGGCCATTTTGGGGATTCGGATAGTGAGGGAGTTAACAACCCACCTCAACAACTTAGTCCACCCATGAATCGAATAGAGTGAAAACTGAGTTAACAACCCACCTCAACAACTTAGTCCACCCATGAATCCTTGAGCCTAATCAGCATAGGCCATTTTAGGGAATAGGATAGTGAGGGAGCTAACAACCCACCTCAACAACTTAGTCCACCCATAATTTCGTAGTCTAACCGCCGTGCAAGGTTTTAATAAAATCCGGTAGGGATTTTTGTAAATCCATGTAATTGCTATCAAACTTCAAGATTTTGGGTGCCTTCGTAGTTTTCGATGGTGCTGAATCCATTTCCATCATCAAAAACATGATTCAAACACTACCACTACAATATTTCTTAAAAAAAACTTGTCTAAGTCCCGACCACCATTAGGGGAATTTTGAGATCTAAAATGGGCCTCCTAAGGAAAATGTACAATCAAAATTCACTTTATGAGAACCAATCACATTTTAGGGGATGACATCATCCCTAATGGTTGAGATGGCATTACTTGAGTTAAAAGTACTTACTTGTTACATTCTCAATGGTGGATAAAATTGATGGTTAACCATGGTAGTGCTTTAAGTACTTAAAGTCAAATTAAAGTAATATTATTGACATTTTATATTTCTTGAAAGAAACAATGCATATCCCTATACATTTATTATATTATATTATTTTTATATAGTATATTAATTACATTTTATTATACAATTTAATTAATATACATTTTAATTAATAGCATATAATATAATTAAGAATTTATAAATTTATATTTATATTTTATTTTAAGTTATTTAAGTACAAAGAATAAATTCATTAGTTGTTCAATGATAACGATTTTTCCTTAAAAAACTCATTCTTATTTATAGTCACATCAATATAATATGCCCAAAAACCATCTCTCATTTCACACTCAAAATATTTTATAAATATTTTATTTGAATTTAATTTTATAACATTTTTTTATTAAATTTAAAAGAAAAATATTACAATTATTCAAAATGCAAGCTTCTATGATTCACGATTAATATCAAGTATTTTCCTAACTAAATCACATATATTTTTTTGAGTCAAGGAACCACTTACTATGGTTCACATTATAATTACTTTTGAGATATATACACCTCTATCACATGAAAATATATAAGATATAAATAGTAGCTATGAATTGAGATCCATTTCACCATATAAATTAAGATAATAATTTTGTAAGCATATTTAATTTTCATTAATAAGCACAAAAACAAATTAGTACTTATGGTATGATTAATAATATTCATGGTAAAATGAGGTGAGTATCCATGGTTAAAAGTCTTGTTAATTGTAAGTATTGTTTTCATTGTGAAATGGGGTATGGTTTTTGTGCATGTGGTATTGATGAGCCATGGTATTGGCTCATTGTATGGTATGGTTAATAATATCCATGGTAAAGTGGTGGTGAATATCCATGGTTAAAAATATTTTTATATTGTATCATTGGCCAATAATATGACTCATCAATACCACATGCCCAAAATCCATCTCTCATTTACCAATCAAAATCATTTATAATTTTTTTTTAATTTAATTTTATTACTTTTTTGGGCCAAGAGACACTCTCCATCCCAATATGGAAGAGTTGTAGTAATGCTCAATTATAATATGTTATATAAAAATTTTGGCCCATTCAAATTACATAAAAATAAAAAATAAAAATATTAATTAAAGCATTTTGACTTAGTGAAATTATGTAAAAATAAAAATTAAACTAAAAAAATTAATAATTAAACCGGCCTAGATCCTTCTCCACTCTGGATCTATCAAGCTCCTAGAGGGATCAAATTTCACGAGGTAGAATTGATTCCTCTCCCTCTCGGCTCTTGAAATATTCGGAGTTAAGATGGATCTATACTGTTGTATACTTTTGTTGGATCAGATTCTTTTCATCTATTAGTCTTGATGATAAACCATATTAATTGCTTTGAATTAAGTTGAAAATCAATACATTTATGTGATGGATCTAGAAAACGTATATTTAAATAATTTTATTGTTAAAACTTCCATTTAAATACTTTATTTCAATCAAAATATTAGAAAAAATAATCCACATATTTTAAAATTAAGCCAACCACACCCTCCAAAAAAAACATCAGTCACAATATCAAACATAAATATTAATGACCCAATGGCTAATCATGAGCAGAGATGTTCCCTGTTGACCACTAATGGAGTGAACCCCCTAGGTACGGGTATTCCTATGCTTAATCACAGATGGAGTGAACCCCCTAGGAACGCTTACTCCTTGACCTTAATCATAGTCTACCCATGAATAGGATGCAGTGAAAACCCCCTAGGAATGCCTACTCCTTGAGCCTAATCAACACAGGCCATTTTCGGGAATCTGATAGTGAGGGAGTTAACAACCCACCTCAACAAATTAGTCCACCCATGAATTCTTGAGCCTAATCAACACAGGCCATTTTGGGGAATCGGATAGTGAGGGAGTTAACAACCCACCTCAACAAATTAGTCCACCCATGAATCGAATAGAGTGAAAACCGAGTTAACAACCCACCTCAACAACTTAGTCCACCCATAATGTCGTAGTCTAACCACCGTGCAAGATTTTAATAAAATCCGGTAGGGATTTTTGTAAATCCAGGTAATTTCTATCAAACTTCAAGATTTTGGGTGCCTTCGTAATTTTCGAATCCATTTCCATCATCGAAAACCTGATTCAAACACTACCACTACAAGATTTCTTAAAAAAAACCTTGTCTAAATTCCGACCACCATTAGGGGAATTTTGAGGTCTAGAATGGGCCTCCTAAGGAAAATGTACAATCAAAATTCACTTTATGAGAACGAATCACAGTTTAGGGGATGACATAATCCCTAATGGTTGAGATGGCATTACTTGAGTTAAAAGTACTTACTTGTCACATTATCAATGGTGGATAAAACTCATGGTTAACCATGGTAGTGCTCTAAGTACCTAAAGTCAAATGTATTATTGATATTTCATATTTCTTGAAAGAAACAATGCATATCCCTATACATTTATTATATTATTTTTATATAGTATATTAATTAGATTTTATTATACAATTTAATTAATATAAATTTTGATTAATAGCATATAATATAATTAAGAATTTATAAATTTATATTTATATTTTATTTTAAGTTAGTTAAGTACAAAGAATAAATTCATTAGTTGTTCAATATTCTTGATTTTCTTAAAAAATATTCTTATTTATAGTCACATCAATACAATATGCCCAAAAACCATCTCTCATTTCACACTAAAAATATTTTAAAAATATTTTATTTGAATTTAATTTTATAACATTTTTTTACTAAATTTAAAAGAAAATGATTATAATTACTCAAAATGTAAGCTTCTATGACTCATGATTAATATCAAGTATTTTCCTAACTAAATCACATAGAAATTTTTTAGTCAACCAACCACTTACTATGGTTCATATTATAATTACTTTTGAGATATATACCCCTCTATCACATGAAAATATATAAGATATAGATAGTAGCTATAAATTAAGATCCATTTCACCATATAAATTAAAATAATAATTTTGTAAGCATATTTAAATTTCATTAATCAACACAAAAACAAATTAGTAATTACAATATAAAAATATTTTTAACCATGGATATTCACCACCACTTTACCATGGATATTATTAACCATACCATACAATGAGCCAATACCATGGCTCATCAATACCACATGCACAAAAACCATACCCCATTTCACAATGAAAACAATACTTACAATTAACAAGACTTTTAACCATGGATACTCACCTCATTTTACCATGAATATTATTAATCATACCATACCATGGGCCAATAGCATGACTCATCAATACCACATACTAATCCATCTCCCATTTTCCAATCAAAATCCTTTATAATTTTTTTTTTAATATAATTTAATGCACATGCCATTAATTCTTTACTTAGTTCTGTGCTCTGTGCAACATTTATTCATCTGATATTTGGTTAACAGTAAGCATGCATAGTAATAACAGAACAAACCATCACACATAAGTATCACACATGAACACCAGAATTTTAGGTGGAAACCCAAGTCGGGAGAAAACCACCGCTGCTGTTGTCTCAGCCTTCAATAGTTTATTATAAAGAAAACATCTTACAACAATTTGCTGGTGCAAACTCATACCAGCACGCAGGCACCCACCTGCGCTTGTTTACCAGCCTCTCCTGGAAGGGAGATACGACCCCTGCTCTTGTTTACCAGCCTCTCCTGGAAGGGAGCTACAACCCCCCTCCTGGATTTGCCGACCTCACGGAAGGGAGCACCACAACCCCTATTTGAAGGCCTGACACGGAAACATACCATGGACCACGTTTCATCAATTTTCACACTGGATCCAAAAGCTTTCTTTAGAGCACAACTTGCAGGCCACTTTTCATCATATTTTCAGACTGGACCCACTCCACACATTTAAGCTCAATTAGATAGCAGTAAACCAACAGAACAAATCAGACATTTCATACCCCATACTTCAGCAAACCCTAGTTTGCATACGCACTTTCCTTTCACTGATCCAACGTGTATACGCGCCTTCATGCATATAAACTCACGTATACCTCTGCACATACTTCAGAACTAGTTTTACATTACATACGCACTTTCGCTGAATTAAACCCGCGTATATACGCGCTTTCAATGTTACAAACTTGCGTATAGATCTTCAGATATTAAGAGCAGCATACTTCTTCTGATCAGATATTCATTTCATATTTAACTCTTTACTTCAGACAGATGTTCGCCTCATCTCAGATCTAAACATTCCATAAATAGATCTAGAAGATACAAATACATTTCAGATCTAGATAACCTTCTTCATCATTTTCTTCATAGGTGCATCACAGATTCAGATCTATCATCAAACTGTTACCCTTTCCATTCAGACATACTTCAGAGTGAAGTATTCATTCAAACCCAGACTCATGCAACCACTTTGCACAATGAATTTCTTCTCCTTATATAGATTTAGCCTTTGACAATACCATGGGCCAAAACCACATCACTTCTGATGGTATTCCTGGACGGGACCACATAGACAATCCAGCGCTCAATACAATGGGTCAATACCATGGTAACACCCCTTGGTATTCTAAATTTGGAGCGCAAAATGGCATACACGACTTGGCACGTACTTTTCCACGTGCATACGCTACTTATCCTAAACAAACCCGCGTATGCTTTGTGTCACACGCTTTTCATCATTGTTCTGGCCCTTACTGATATTTATTTCTCTGGTACTTCTGAGCTACTTGTAGAACATCAGGTTTACATCATTAATAAACTCATCAAGCATCAAGAACAACTTCATTAAGTAGGTTGCCATCATCTTCATCAAGTGGGTTGCCATCAAGGACAACACTTAGCACACTTAGCACCATATTGCCAACACACCCATAATGCCGTAGTCTAACCACCCTGCAAGATTTTAATAATATCCAGTAGGGATTTTTGTAAATCCAGGTAATTGCTATCAAACTTAAATATTTTGGGTGCCTTCATAGTTTTCGATAGTGCTGAATCCATTTCCATCATCAAAAACATGATTCAAACACTGCCACTACAAGATTTATTAAAAAAACCTTGTCTAAATTCCGACCACCATTAGGGGAAGTTTGAGGTCTAAAATGGGCCTCCTAAGGAAAATGTACAATCAAAATTCACTTTATGAGAACCAATCACATTTTAGGGGATGATATCATCCCTAATGGTTGAGATGGCATTACTTGAGTTAAAAATACTTACTTGTCACATTCTCAATGGTGGATAAAACTCATGGTTAACCATGGTAGTGCTCTAAGTACTTAAAGTGAAATTAAAGTAATATTATTGACATTTCATATTTCTTGAAAGAAACAATGCATATCCCTATACATTTATTATATTATATTATATTATATTATATTATATTATATTATTTTTATATTGTATATTAATTACATTTTATTATACAATTTAATTAATATAAATTTCAATTAATAGCATATAATATAATTAAGAATTTAAAAATTTATATTTATATTTTATTTTAAGTTATTTAAGTACAAAGAATAAATTCATTAGTTGTTCAATGATAATGATTTTTTCTTAAAAAACTCATTCTTATTTATAGTCACATCAATATAATATACCGAAAAACCATCTCTCATTTCACACTCAAAATATTTTATAAATATTTTATTTGAATTTAATGTTATAACATTTTTTTATTAAATTTAAAAGAAAATTATCACAATTATTCAAAATGCAAGCTTCTATGATTCATGATTAATATCAAGTATTTTCCTAACTAAATCATATAGATTTTTTTGAGTCAAGGAACCACTTACTATGGTTCATAGTATAATTACTTTTGAGATATATACACCTTTATCACATGAAAATATATAAGATATAAATAGTAGCTATGAATTGAGATCCATTTCACCATATAAATTAAGATAATAATTTTGTAAGCATACTTAATTTTCATTAATAAGCACAAAAACAAATTAGTACTTACAATATAAAAATATTTCTAACCATGGATATTCATTACCACTTTACCATGGAGATTATTAACCATACCATACCATGGCTAATCAATACCACATGCCCAAAAACCATACCTCATTTCACAATCAAAACAATACTTACAATTAACAAGACTTTTAACCATGGATACTCACCCAATTTTACCATGAATATTATTAATTATACCATATCATGGACCAATAACATGACTCATCAATACCACATGCCCAAAATCCATCTCTCATTTGCCAATCAAAATCTTTTATAATTTTTTTTTTTAAATTTTTTTTTATTACTTTTCTGGGCCAAGAGACACTCTCCATCCTAGTATGGAAGAGTTGTAATAATGCTCAATTATATTATGTTATCCAAACATTTTGGCCCATTCAAATTACATAAAAACAAAAAACAAAAATATTAATTAAAGCGTTTTGACTTAGTGAAATTATGTAATAATAAAAATTAATAATTAAACCGGCCTAGATCCATCTCCACTCTGGATCTATCAAGCTCCTAGAGGGATCAAATTTCTCGAGGTAGAATTTATCCCTCTCCCTCTCGACTCTTGACAGATCTGGAGTTAAGATGGATCAAATTTCTCGAGGTAGAATTGATCCCTCTCCCTCTCGGCTCTTGATAGATGCGGAGTTAAGATGGATCTAGACTGTTGTATACTTTGTTGGATCAGATTCTTTTCATCTATTAGTCTTGATGATAAACCATATTAATTCCTTTGAATTAAGTTGAAAATAAATACATTTATGTGATGGATCTAGAAAACATATATTTAAATAATTCTACTCTTAAAACTTCCATTTAAATACTTTAATCCAATCTAAATATTAGAAAAAATAATCCACATATTTTAAAATTAAGCCAACCACACCCTCCAAAAAAACATCAGTCACAATATGAAACATAAATAGTAATGACCCAATGGCTAATCATTAGCAGAGATATTCCCTATTGACCACTAATGGAGTGAACCACCTAGGTACGGGTACTCTTAAGCTTAATCACGGATGGAGTGAACCCCCTAGGAATGCTTACTACTTGAGCTTAATCATAGTCTACTCATGAATAGGATGGAGTGAAAACCCCCTAGCAATGCCTACTCCTTGAGCCTAATCAGCACAGGCCATTTTGGGGAATTGGATAGTGAGGGAGTTAACAACCCTCCTCAAAAACTTAGTCCACCCATGAATCCTTGAGCCTAATCAACACAAGCCATTTTGGGGAATCGGATAGTGAGGGAGTTAACAACCCACTTCAACAACTTAGTCCACCCATGAATTGAATAGAGTGAAAACCGAGTTAACAACCCACCTCAGCAACCTAGTCCACCCATGAATCCTTGAGCCTAATCAACATAGGCCATTTTGGGGAATAGGATAGTGAGGGAGCTAACAACCCACCTCAACATCTTAGTCCACCAATAATGTCGTAGTCTAACCACCGTGCAAAATTTTAATAAAATCCGGTAGGGCTTTTTGTAAATCCATGTAACTATTATCAAACTTCAAGATTTTGGGTGCCTTCGTAGTTTTCGAGGGTGCTGAATCCATTTCCATCATCAAAAACATGATTCAAACACTACCACTACAACATTTATTAAAAAAAACTTGTCTAAATTCCGACCACCATTAGGGGAATTTTGAGGTCTAAAATGGGCCTCCTAAGGAAAATGTACAATCAAAATTCACTTTATGAGAACCAGTCACATTTTAGGAGATGACATCATCCCTAATGGTTGAGATGGAATTACTTGAGTTAAAAGTACTTACTTGTCACATTCTCAATGGTGGATAAAACTCATGGTTAACCATGGTAGTGCTCTGAGTACTTAAACTCAAATTAAAGTAATATTATTGACATTTCATATTTCTTGAAAGAAACAATGCATATCCCTATACATTTATTATATTATATTATATTATATTATATTATTTTTATATAGTATATTAATTACATTTTATTATACAATTTAATTAATATAAATTTTATTTAATAGCATATAATATAATTAAGAATTTATAAATTTATATTTATATTTTATTTTAAGATATTCAAGTACAAAGAATAAATTCATTAGTTGTTCAATGATAACGATTTTTTCTTAAAAAACTCATTCTTATTTATAGTCACATCAATATAATATGCCCAATAACAATCTCTCATTTCACACTCAAAATATTTTATAAATATTTTATTTGAATTTAATTTTATAACATTTTTTTATTAAATTTAAAAGAAAAATATTACAATTATTCAAAATGCAAGCTTTTATGATTCATGATTAATATCAAGTATTTTCCTAACTAAAACACATAGATTTTTTTGAGTCAAGGAACCACTTATTATGGTTCATATTATAATTACTTTTGAGATATATACACCTCTATCACATGAAAATATATAAGATATAAATAGTAGCTATGAATTGAGATCCATTTCACCATATAAATTAAGATAATAATTATGTAAGCATATTTAATTTTCATTAATAAGCACAAAAACAAATTAGTACTTACAATATAAAAATGTTTTTAACCATGGATATTCATTACCACTTTACCATGGAGATAATTAACCATACCATACCATGGCTAATCAATACCACATGCCCAAAAACCATACCTCATTTCACAATCAAAACAATACTTACAATTAACAAGACTTTTAACCATGGATACTCACCCAATTTTACCATGAATATTATTAGTCATACCATATCATTGGCCAATAACATGAGTCATCAATACCACATGCCCAAAATCCATCTCTCATTTGCCAATCAAAATATTTTATAATTTTTTTTTAATTTTTTTTCATTACTTTTTTTGGCCAAGAGACACTCTCCATCCCAGTATGGAAGAGTTGTAGTAATGCTCAATTATATTATGTTATATAAACAATTTTACCCGTTCAAATTACATAAAAATAAAAATACAATTATTAATTAAAGCATTTTGACTTTGTGAAATTATGTAAAAATAAAAATTAAACTAAAAAAAATTAATAATTAAACTGGCCTAGATCCATCTCCAGTCTGGATCTATCAAGCTCCTAGAGGGATCAAATTTCTCGAGGTAGAATTTATCCCTCTCCCTCTCGACTCTTGATAGATCTGAAGTTAAGATGTATCGAATTTCTCGAGGTAGAATTGATCCCTCTCCCTCTCGGCTCTTGGTAGATTCGGAGTTAAGATGGATCTAGACCGTTGTATACTTTGTTGGAACAGATTATTTTCATCTATTAGTCTTGATGATAAACCACATTAATTGGTTTGAATTAAGTTGATTCTTTTCATCTATTAGTCATGATGATAAACCATATTAATTGCTTTGAATTAAGTTGACAATCAATACATTTATGTGATGGATCTAGAAAACATATATTTAAATAATTCTACTCTTAAAACATCCATTTAAATACTTTAATCCAATCAAAATATTAGAAAAAATAATCCACATATTTTAAAATGAAGCCAACCACACCCTCCAAAAAAAAACATCAGTCACAATATCAAGCATAAATAGTAATGACACAATGGCTAATCATGAGCATAGATGTTCCCTATTGACCACTAATGGAGTGAACCCCCTAGGTACGGGTACTCCTAAGCTTAATCACGGATGGAGTGAACCCCCTAGGAATGCTTACTCCTTGAGCTTAATCATAGTTTCCACATGAATAGGATGGAGTGAGAACCCCCTAGGAATGCCTACTCCTTAAACCTAATCAACACAGGCCATTTTGGGGAATCAGATAGTGAGGGAGTTAACAACCCACCTCAACAACTTAGTCCACCCATGAGTCCTTGAGCGTAATCAACATAGGCCATTTTGGGGAATCGGATAGTGAGGGAGTTAACAACCCACCTCAACAACTTAGTCCACCCATGAATCCTTGAACCTAATCAACATAGGCCATTTTGGGGAATAGGATAGTGAGGGAGCTAACAACCCACCTCAACAACTTAGTCCACCCATAATGTTGTAGTCTAACCACCGTGAAAGATTTTAATAAAATCCGATAGGGATTTTTGTAAATCCAGGTAATTTCTATCAAAATTCAAGATTTTGGGTGCCTTCGTAGTTTTCGATGGTGCTGAATCCATTTCCATCATCAGAAACATGATTCAAACACTACCACTACAAGATTTCTTAAAAAAACTTGTCTAAATTCCGACCACCATTAGGGGAATTTTGAGGTCTAAAATGGGCCTCCTAAGGAAAATGTACAATCAAAATTTACTTTATGAGAACCAATCACATTTTAGGGGATGACATCATCCCTAATGGTTGAGATGGCATTAATTGAGTTAAAAGTACTTACTTGTCACATTCTCAATAGTGGATAAAACTCATGGTTAACCATGGTAGTGCTCTAAGTACTTAAAGACAAATTGAAGTAATATTATTGACATTTCATATTTCTTGAAAGAAACAATGCATATCCCTATACATTTATTATATTATTTTTATATAGTATATTAATTACATTTTATTATACAATTTAATTAATATAAATTTTAATTAATAGCATATAATATAATTAAAAAAAATTATCTTTATATTTATATATTTTTTTAAGTTATTTAAGTACAAAGAATAAATTCATTACTTGTTCAATGATAACTATTTTTTCTTAAAAAACTCATTCTTATTTATAGTCACATCAATATAATATGCCCAAAAACAATCTCTCATTTCACACTCAAAATATTTTATAAATATTTTATTTGAATTTAATTTTAAAACATTTTTTATTAAATTTAAAAGAAAAATATTACAATTATTCAAAATGCAAGCTTCTATGATTCATGATTAATATCAAGTATTTTCCTAGCTAAATCACATAGATTTTTTTGAGTCAAGGAACCACTTACTATGGTTCATATTATAATTGCTTTTGAGATATATACACCTCTATCACATGAAAATATATAAGATATAAATAGTAGCTATGAATTGAGATCCATTTCACCATATAAATTAAGATAATAATTTTGTAAGCATATTTAATTTTCATTAATAAGCACAAAAAAAAAATTAGTACTTACAATATAAAAATATTTTTAACCATGGATATTCATTACCACTTTACCATGGAGATTATTAACCATCCATACCATGGGCCAATATGATGGCTAATCAATACCACATGCCCAAAAACCATACCTCATTTCAGAATCAAAACAATACTTACAATTAACAAGACTTTTAACCATGGATACTGACCCAATTTTACCATGAATATTATTGATCATACCATATCATGGGCCAATAACATGACTCATCAATACCACATTCCCAAAATCCATCTCTCATTTTCCAATCAAAATATTTTATAATTTTATTTTTTTTAAATTTTTTTTATTACATTTTTGGGCCAAGAGACACTCTCCATCCCAGTATGGAAGAGTTGTAGTAATGCTATATTATGTTATCTAAAAATTTTGACCCGTTCAAATTACATAAAAGTAAAAAATAAAATTATTAATTAAAGCAATTTGACTTAGTGAAATTATGTAAAAATAAAAATTAAACTAAAAAAAATTAATAATTAAACCGGCCTAGATCCATCTCCACTCTAGATCTATCAAGCTCCTAGAGGAATCAAATTTATCGAGGTAGAATTGATCCCTCTCCCTCTCGACTCTTGATAGATCCGGAGTTAAGACGGATCAAATTTCTTGAGGTAGAATTGATCCATCTCCCTCTCGGCTCTTGATAGATTTGGAGTTAAGATGGATCTAGACTATTGTATACTTTGTTGGATCAGATTCTTTTCATCTATTAGTCTTGATGATAAACCATATTAATTAGTTTGAATTAAGTTGATTCTTTTCATCTATTAGTCTTGATGATAAACCACATTAATTGCTTTGAATTAAGTTGACAATCAATACATTTATGTGATGGATCTAGAAAACATATATTTAAATAACTCTATTGTTAAAACTTCCATTTAAATACTTTAATCCAATCAAAATATTAGAAAAAATAATCCACATATTTTAAAATTAAGCCAACCACACCCTCCAAAAAAAAACATCAGTCACAATATCAAACATAAATAGTAATGACCCAATGGCTAATCATGAGAAGAGATGTTCCATGTTGACCACTAATGGAGTGAACCCCCTAGGTACTGGTATTCCTAAGCTTAATCACGGATGGAGTGAACCCCCTAGGAATGCTTACTCCTTGAGCTTAATCATAGTCTACCCATGAATAGGATGGAGTGAAAACCCCCTAGGAATGCCTACTCCTTGAGCCTAATCAAGACAGGCCATTTTCGGGAATCGGATAGTGAGGGCGTTAACAACCCACCTCAACAAATTAGTCCACCCATGAATCCTTGAGCCTAATCAACACAGGGCATTTTGGGGAATCGGATAGTGAGGGAGTTAACAACCCACCTCAACAACTTAGTCCACCCATGAATCGAATAGAGTGAAAACCGAGTTAACAACCCACCTGAACAACTTAGTCCACCCATGAATCCTTGAGCCTAATCAACATAGGCAATTTTGGGCAATAGGATAGTGAGGGAGCTAACAACCCACCTCAACAACTTAGTCCACCCATAATGTCGTAGTCTAACCACCGTGCAAGATTTTAATAAAATTCGGTAGGGATTTTTGTAAATCCGGGTAATTGCTATCAAACTTCAAGATTTTGGGTGGCTTCGTAGTTTTCGATGGTGTTGAATCCATTTCCATCATCAAAAACATGATTCAAACAATACCACTACAAGATTTCTTAAAAAAAACTTGTCTAAATTCCGATCACCATTAGGAGAATTTTGAGGTGTAAAATGGACCTCATAAGGAAAATGTACAATCAAAATTCACTTTATGAGAACCAATCACATTTTAGGTGATGACATCATCCCTAATGGTTGAGATGACATTAGTTGAGTTAAAAGTACTTACTTGTCACATTCTCAATGGTGGATAAAACTCATGGTTAACCATGGTAGTGCTCTAAGTACTTAAAGTCAAATTAAAATAATATTATTGACATTTCAGAAACAATGCATATCCCTATACATTTATTATATTATATTATATTATATTATATTATATTATTTTTATATAGTATATTAATTACATTTTATTATACAATTTAATTAATATAAATTTTAATTAATAGCATATAATATAATTAAGAATTTATAAATTTATATTTATATTTTATTTTAAGTTATTTAAGTAGAAAGAATAAATTCATTAGTTGTTCAATGATAATGATTTTTTCTTAAAAAACTCATTCTTATTTATAGTCACATCAATACAATTTTTTTATTAATTTTATTTTGGTACAAATTTTGAATTGAATTTAACTTTCCCCTAATGTTTTGACCATACAACTTGTAAAATATGGAAGGGTTATTTGTAGGGAACATAAATATGCTTTGAGCATAGGGGTGTTCCTCCCTTACGATACCATAAATCCAGTCTCTGAAGCGTTTAAATCAAAGTCTGAGGTCTGGATCTGATTTCTCTGTGAAGAATGGCATGCTCTTCAAACCTAAAATATTTCCTAATTGCATCAGCAATAGCGTTTTATTCCACTATTTCTGTGGTCGCTACGGAAGAGGAAAATCATTGCTTGGGGAAAGAAAATTGCATAGAAAATTCTACATGTACTCTTGTGAAGGTCGGAGTAATCGCTTCTATTGTTTTGGGGATTACCATTGGGGTGTGTTTGCCTCTCTTAGGCCGAACCTTCACTTCTGTCAAGCCTGACAGAAACACATTTTTTGTGTTGAGGGCTTTTACTACGGGTCTTGTTCTTGCAACTGCTTTGGTGCAATTTCTTCCTGGCGCTTCGTCTGATACATTAGATTTATCAATCAGCTGTTCTTGGAATATCGTTGGGTGAATCAGAAAGTCTATGGAGGATAATTAGACCTTTAGCGGGAGCGTTTACACTTCTTCAATTTTTGGAAGGAATGAACCTAAGAGGATGTGCACCTGAGGTCACCATTTATTAATCTCTCAAATTTTCCATTTTTTCTCAATTTATTCAAATAAACTTTTTTTTTTTGTTTTCATCTCAAGAGTATTAAGCTAGAGCATAGGTAAAGGTCCAGTTTGTTACTAGGTGGAAAGAAAAAGATAAACCAGGTAAAGGTTTAGTGCCTTATTGGGTAGTTACAGTAGTTAACTATTTTTTTGGGTTGAAAATCATAAAAATTCTGGTAATATTTTAACAAAATTTGGTAGTGATTTTTGTAAATTTAACTTATAGTTATTAAAATTCAATATTTTGGGTGCTCTAGAGGTTTTTGATGGTACTGAATCAATTTTCACTATCAAAAACATGATTCAAACACTTCTACTAGAAGATTTCTTAAAAAAAAATTGGTTGGATTCCACCCACTTTTTGCTAGGCAATTCCCCCATCTCCTTAAACAACTCCATTCGTTATTAGATGGAAAAAGAAATATAAACCTTTAGTGGGAAAGATTTTATTAGGAAGGTTACGTCAATCTTGAATTATTTTGGGATTTAAATTTTCCGTGCCCTTTTTATAAGGTTTAAACCTTAAATCTAAATATGGGAAAAACTAAATCTTTTTAGACCAACTGATCTACATCTCATAATTGTTCTGTCATAATTTTCTCCCTCTCAAAATTTAATTAATAAGTTATCATGATTATATTGTTCAAATTGTTTTAACTCTAATTAGTTGCCATATAAATGTTTTATTATTAAGTGACCCAACTTGGATCTATATTTCTCTGATTCTATGACTCACACATTACTAGTTGATTAGAGATAACATCAAGAAAAAGTTCACCAATTTATTGGTTTTTAAGGAACATGTTTTTCAATTTTTTCATTATTTAAAAGAATTAGACATTTCTCTTACTCCATTTTAAGAGTTTATTGGTTTATGAGAAGTAACATTAAGCAAGAGGGTTTCAGTACTAAATGCCCTTTTTGCTATATTCACTAATTTGTTGGTTTATAGAGAATATATTTCTCAATTAAAACATTGTTTCTTTTTAGTACATTAATTTGTTGGTTTAGATAAAACATATTTCTCAATCAAAACATTGTTGCATTTTACTACATTAATTTAATGTAACATTGTTTTTTTTACTATATTAATTTAATGTATTGGGTTAGAGAGAACTTATTTCTTAATTAAAACATTGTTTCTTTTTACTATATTTACGCTGGAGGTGTTCTCTTTGTTGGCTTGGGATGAGAAAACACTGTTCACTACAACCAATGAAAATATTCCATTTTTCCCTCTTACCAACTGTTCATTTGAAAAATTACGCCTCCTCTGCCTGCAATCTCTATTTATTTCTGTCATTTCTTTGTTTCTCGTATTAAATTCAACCACCCAACCATTTAATGCATAGCAACCGACTTCCAGAATTAAGAAGAGAAGGGCGCTGGCTACCTTCATGAGGGTTAAGGTGCCCACCATTGCTGTGATCTGTGGGCACGCCACAGCAGGAGGTTTCATGCTGGCCTTGGCACACAACTACAGGGTCATGAGAGGAGAACAATTTTTGCTTTACATGAGTGAGCTCGACGTCGAGATGAAGATTCCCAAGAGTCTCATGGCCTTAATATGGAACAAGCTCTCGCGCAGAACCCTAAGGGATGTGGTATTGGGTGCCCGCAAGTTTAGTGGTCAGATGGCTGTGGAAGGAGGGATCGTGGATTCTATTTTCGCCGAATCGCCTCAAACATTGGAGGCCACCGTTAGTGAAGCTCAGAAATTGGTGGGCAGGGGTTGGAAGAAAGAGGTTTACAGTCAACTCAGGTTGGGATCTTTTCCTGCCGCTGCCAAGCTGTGATTATGTGGGCTTTGGTTTCTGTCTGTGCTTGTAGGGTTAGAGATTCTAATCCCTCTCTAACCATGCGGTTTCAATTTGATTGTTGTGTCTATGAATGGTTTCTCACTTGGGGCCGAATACCCCGGCCGCTTCTTCTTGGTGCGAGCCCTTCAATTACAAGCTGAAACACCTTCTCCTTATTCCTGCCGATGGCTCCATCTTTAGCGCTGTCTTCGTCTAGAGCTGCCTCTCGGCGCTTAGGCATTTTCAGTTCCACTGCCCCACCATCTTTCCGGCCATCATCATCACCTTTAGAGGTACGATCTTTTCACCTGCAAACATCATCTCCGACCTACGGGATGATTTCAATCTCATCTTGCAATAGATAAACAAGGTTTCCCGTCTCGACGAGGCTCTCCAGGTGACTAAATAGATGGTGAGGGAATACGAGGCTCATAATGTTTCTCTCAGCGGCCATTCTCTTGGAGCCGCCATTGCTCTCAAATTTGGCCGAATAATGGCCAAGGAGGGTCTTAATATGGATTTCCATCTTTTCAATCCTCCGCTTTTTTCATTAGTTTCGATCAAGGACGAAAAATTGGGCATTTTTATTCATAAGATTCGGGGGAGTGCTGCTAGACATCTGGCTAAAGGTAGGAAGGACGATGCTCATGCTCAGGTGGCCTTCATTTCCCTCTAGAAATGGTTCCCCAATTTGTATATTAATGTCTATGATTCAGTGTCATGTAATTATTTCTATTATTTCAGAGCTCGGTGGAGTTTTACTGCTCATAGTTCTATTATTAATTCATTATTATTTCAGAGCTCAGTGGAGTTTTATTGCTCATATTTCTATTATTAATTCATTATTGTATTTATTAGGGAAAAAGCCTGAGCCCCATCATCTGTTGCTCTCTGCAAATATATTTATTAATTCCACTGGGCCCAGGGAATTCAAAGTAGCTCATGGAATTTATCAATGGTGGTCAGAAGGCACATAGCTCCAACAGAGTAGTACTGCTTGAATGTGCAGGAGTTTGCAGACCTTGTGAACAGAATTGACGAAGTTACAGTTTCCTGTAGCTCTCACCACTGAACAGTACAGCTTGAATGTGCAGAAGTTTACAGATCTTCTGAACACATTTCAGGAAGTTACAGTTTCCAGTACCTCTCAACATTCTATGTAAGGTTTTGCAACTGCCTTTACAAATATGAACCCTGGTAATTCCATGCTTATTGGGTATTCATGTTTCCTCCATGACCAAAGCAGTTGTTTATGAATTTTCAACCATGAAGTGGAGTGTTGTTCTCTTACAGTGCTCTAACAGAGTTCAAGCATTTGCACTCAAATACTGTATTTCAGTGTAGGTTGGTCAGAGAATGTAACTATGGAATGTAGTCTTCATCTCTTGGGTAGGTGCATGCTGAGCATTAGAAATGCAGTATTCAACGAATCAAAACTTTAATCAGGTATACAATTAAGGGAAATTCGAACCCTATTCTGATTTCATGATCATTTCCCCACGATTTGAGAAAACAGACAGATAGTCATTTTCTCTTGTCATTCTCTCGGAGCCCGCCAATTCTCTTATAGTCGGCTGAATAATTGCCGAGGAGGGCTTAATGTTGATACCCATCTCTTCAATTCTCCTTTTTTTTCATTAATTACGGTCAACGATGAGAAGTTTGGTGTATTTTAGGATAAGATCCGGGAGGGCGCCGCTCAAGGTCTGGGCAGGGGCAGGGAGAATGATACCCACGCTTAGGCTGCCTTCATTTCCCTCTAGAAGTGGTTTCCCCATTTGTATATTAATTTCTATGATCTGGTCGGTTGTAATTATTTCTGTTATTTCAGAGCCCGGCAGAGTATTATTTCCCATAGTTCCATTTTTAATTAGTTATTGCATTTTTTGGGCTGGAAGCCCGAAGACCATCATCTGTTGCCCTCTGTGCATGTCTATTAATTCCACTGGGCACGGAAAATTCAAAGTAGCTCATGTTCTCTGTCAATGGTGGTCAAAAGACACAAAGCTACAAGTTGAGTGGTACATCTTGAAAGTGCAGGAGTTTGTAAATCTTGTGAACAAATTCGAGAAAGTTATAGGTTTCGGTAGCTCTGTACACTCTATGTAATGTTTTCCTAATTGAAGGAGGACCGTTGGAACTGCGTCTGGAATATGTTTTTCTTTTTCTTTCAGCCTATAGCTCAAAGGGTATTCCATGCTCATTAGGCATCCATGTTCTCACGATGGCTTTCGAGGTCACACTGGGTATTTATGAATTTTCAATCATAAAGTGAATGCCATTGATTCTTGCAGAGTATTGTTCTGGTATTGTGTTCTGATAAAGTCCGAGCATATGCACTCAAATATTGTATCAATCTATTTCATAGATGTAGATTTGTCAGTCAGTGAATGTAATTTTTAAATATTGTGTAGATGCATGTTCAGCTCCACAGATCCAATATTCAACGAATCAATGCCTTTAGCAAGCATACATTCAGGGTAGTTTGCGTAGGATTTGAGGAAACAGACAAATAATTATTACAGACATGGATATAATTTTTTTTTTCTTGAAATATTTTGGAAATACTCTTATAGTTAGATTATCTTTATGTTTCAGATTTTTCAGGCTTTCTTTTTAAGCTGCCATGTTGGAGTTGAGAATATAAACTCTCTGGGATGCTTCAGGTTCAGGGTATCGGCCTTATATGCTTAATGCCTTTGCTGAGAACAAAAATTCATTGATATACATGGGAGCAACGCACAATCAGACCCAGGAGTCATCAGTCGAAGGAGCATTTTCTTTTACCATTCCTGAGGTTGTTGTTGTTCATATCCCCATGCATAATCTCAGTCTTCTTCAACTGTGTTGACGTTAAACCCTGCTTGTTTATAACTATCTAAACTCTGTCTTGAAACCTCTCTTTGAAGTATTGCTTTCTAGGTTAAGTCAAAGAGGTCTTGTTCTTATCTTTCCCTTTGTCCATGCCTATCAGTCTGCCTCAAAGTTCTTTATATCTTGATCAAAAATGTTTAGGAGTTCCCTCTTTCATTCATTGAATTTATTGTTTCATCTTATATGTTTTCCAATTCTGAAGGTGAAATTATTAAGTAAGATAAGCTTTTCTTGCTTTCTTTGTTTCATTTGAATGTTTATCTTGGATATTTATTTGTTTAGGTATTGTCATTTAGTAAATTTTTTGCCCTATATCATGATTAGTATATTTTTCTTATCATATTTAAGACCTTCTTGTTTATGGGTAAATGAAAAAGGATACTTCATTTCCCTTTGCCCTACCTTGTTTTTCCGAAACTTGATGTCCACCCCACTTCACACATTACCTTAAGTATCCAATAACCTTGCTAGATTGGCCCTGTAATGCACTATGATTCATTATTGAGATACTCATGAATTTCATTGACTCCATAGCCCAATGATTTAAAGACCTCGCACTCCACCTATTCTACTTGACCATCTTACCCAACCAAAATAGTCAACAAACCCTACACTTAACAACTAGCCTAAAATCAACCATCTAAAGCAAACAAGAACACATCCTTTGCATCTAACAGAGAGAGCCCTCTCTGAGTCCAAGAAGGCTAGGTCCTAGGACTCCAAAGACTGGTTTCATGTTACCCTGTCATTTGTTCTACCAATCTGCCAAATCACAGGACCCTAATATTCTGGCGATAATGGTGGGACCTTCTGAGTAAGTTCATGCTTAAATATTCCTTAAAAGATTCAGAAACCCTTGATAGATAGTATCTGGTGGTTTATTGCCACCTCATCGCCACCCTAACATCCTGGCGATCACGGTGGGAGTGAGAACATAGTAGCCTAATAGACTCTTATAGACTCATTTAACCCTCAGTTAACCTTGAAAATCAACTGATAGCCAAGAGTAGACTCTGTTTGTTTCAACATCTTAGAAAAATGATGATTCAGCTATAGGAAACTCTTACAAACCTTACGGCTACATAAAAGAAAACTCAGAAAACCCCAAAACCTCCCTAGATTGGTTTTTTTTCATTTATTAGTGGTGGACCATAAACATATATCCTTAAAAACAACAAAAATGTCCACCTGGTGACTCCACTAGCCTCCAATAGGCCTACTACTTCACTAGTATTCATTTGACTCCCTGTATTGTTATCAAACCAACCCTGAGAATTTTATGAACCTAGCTCTATACTATGAGAGTTTACCAAGTGCTAAGAGAGGTCAGCCTTCAGAAAATAGTCCTAAAAATTTTAGCCTCTCTAAATTTTATGTTTGAAATCTAGCTTCACATAGGATCAATACCAGATCTCATCCGGACCCAAAACCTCCCAACATAGTTGATGACCCAGAGAATATTTTGTGGCAAACTTCTAGATCTAGAAACTTAACCACTGTTAGGACCATTCACAGAGCAAGCTTTGTACCCAAACATCTTACAGCTTTGCAAGAATCCCAGTTTCACTTGCACCATACAAAGAACCTTTTCAAAACCAAGTCACAAACTGATAATGACCAGACTAACCTTAAGCCCACAGATTTGCAGCAGAGTTCTAGTAGAGAAGCTTCTCCTTCCACACCACCTGACTTTCATCTTCTCCATCACTTTAACTCTTTCCATACCAAATCTATTCAGAATCAGTTTTCTAGTCCAAGTACTTCCACCACACCCATCCATACCACCACTGTGCAAACCACTCCGCTTCATCATACATCTCCTTTCACTAACCCTCCTCTTGTAAACCCTCCATTAGTTCCCATCATGGTAGCTTGGTATGCCCCCTTGGCCTTACCTCAACCCCTAGTTCCCTTTCCAAATGACTATAAGTCCAAGATCCCTCATTTCACAAGAGATGAATCCATCACTGCACAATAGCATGTAGATAGCATAAATGATGCCTTTGACTATATGGAGATAGAAGAAGAAACTATTAAAATGAGGATCTTTACACAAATTTTAGGAGGAGAGGCCAAAAAATGGTTTAAAGCATTAACTCCTAACACAATACATGATCTCCCTTCCCTCTACCAAACTTTCATAAACAAGTTGGAAATCAAGAAAAATCCCCTCCAAATCCTTTCTGAATATAAAAAACTTAAGAGGAATGTAGGGGAAAGTGTACAAGATTATTGCACCAGGTTTAACAGTGTTTACAATGCCCTCCCACCTCACATGAAACACCCATAAGGCCTAGCACTAGTGAAATTTCCTGAAGGTTTTGATCCAGACATTACATTCCAATTGAGAGAGAGAGACCCTACAACTTTAGAAGAAATGCAAAAGGCAGCTATTAGTGTCAAGGTCAACTTGATTGAAAAGAGAGCTAGGATGAGATCAGAAAAGAGAGTGACCTACAAATATGAAACCATGCCCTCAACCTCCTCATCTGATACCAAGATGGAAAACCTAATGAGTACCATGGAGAGAATGTTAGTAAGGATAAACTTTAATGAAAGGACACCTCCTAGGGAAAATCAAGCCAATCCCCAAAATAGAAATAGAGCTAAAAACTTCAGAAGAGACACTCCGAAAATCAAACAAAGGGAAAATGATCAACAAATTAGGCCACCCTTCCAAGATAATTGTGTAGATGAAGAGCGAAGAGAGGCTGAAGAACCTGAAGATAGCAATGTAAACCTGCTAGGCTCTGATAATGAAGCTGGATTTTTTCTCACGGAAGAAGAACAAGGTCTCTTTTCCTTTGATCAAACTCAAACAAGTTGTGAAGATTCCGAAGATTATCAATTGGGACTTGAAAATTCCATCATGGAAGTCCATAGGCAATATGACCTTCGGAGCAAAAGAAACCGAGAAGCCTCCAAGACAAACCAAATTGACACTACTAATAGGAAAGCTCCAGAAAATAGTCCTAAGAGGATAGCAGACACTGTCAACACCATGGCTAAGAAAACTAATCAAAACAAAGAAAAAATCAGCCAACAAATCAATGTCTCAAGCTGCCCTAGTACCTCTACTAGTGGCCTTGAAAAAATTCTGTTGTCTAAAACCCCTGATCAAAATCAGCAAATTAAACTTGTGGAAAAGGTTATGACTGAAAATACTGATGTAAATATGTCTAAAATACCAATACTTTTCAGCTTTGAGGGAGATATTTCTAAAATCAAAATCACCATGCCTCTCACTGAACTGGTAACCCAGCCAGTGTATAAATCCCAAGTGTTGAAGGTATTGAACTTGGGAAATGATACTGATACTCTAAATTTGACTGATTATGAGCCTAAGTTGTTGTTTGGACCTAAGGTTGAAGGAAATTATCAAGAAGGAGCTATCCCTCCTTTCTATATCAGCCTAAACATACATGACAAGATATTACACAATACCATGCTAGACTGCGGTGCCTCACACAACCTCATGCCCAAATTTGTGATGGAGAGATTAGGCCTAGAAATAACTAAACCTTACAAAGACTTGTACTCATTTGATTCAAGTAGAGTCAAGTGTTTGGGCTTAATCAAGGATCTTTGTGTCAATCTGGCACAAATAACTGCTAAGGGTCTTGTCATGGACATAGTGGTTGCTAACATTCCTCCTAAGTATAGGATGCTTTTATCCTGATTTTGGGGAGCCAAGCTTCAAGGGAACCTCCAACTTGACATGTCATATGCTACCATCCCTGTTTTCAACCAAACCAGGAGACTATACTGAGAGTCACACAGGAAATATATGGTTATCAGTCAAGAGAGGCCTGATAACACTCCCTTATATTCCATTCATTCAGACTTAGACTCATTCATCTTGTATAATGAAAATGACATTGATGAACAAGTGAATGAAAATGACAAAGATCCAAGCCCACCAATACAGTCTAAACTGTTTTCCAATAAAAAAAATATCATCCAAAACTCTAGCAACCCTGAACAACAGCTTAATGAAAAACATGAAATAGATACACTTTGGAACATGAGCTTTGATGGCTCTTGTGGAAAATAGGTTCAAGAGCTGGTATCTGGATACATAACACAAATTAGGGCTATTCATATAAGCTAGATTTTCAGTGCACTAATAACATTGTTGAATATGAGGCTCTCCTCCTTGGCTTACATTTGCTCAAAGACTTAGGAACTAAGAAAATATCTACCCAAGGGGACTCAAAGCTAATCATTAAATATATCAAAGGTGAATATTCATCAAAGTACCCAAGATTGAGAGAATACAGAAATTTTGTCCTAGATCTTCTCAAAAACTTTGAGAAATATCAGCTCATTTTCATCCCTAGAGCCCAAAACTACCTGGCCAATGAGCTTGCCTTTGCTACCAAAAATTGCCAAATACCCCATACAACTGAACAATACACTGTCAAAGTAAAAAACAGGCCCACGATGCCGGCCAACATAAACAATTGGCAAGTGTTTGAGGGTGATGAACAAATTGATGACTTTTTACAATCTAGGAATCATTTTGCAAGAGTAATACCAAGCTTAGAACATAATGAAAATGTTTTTTTCTGAAAAACAAGCCAATAAAACAGAGTTGTCCCCTACTGCTGATATAAATCTGATTACTCATCCTTGTAAGGAATAAATGTTTGAAGATATAGACCAAAGAGACCTTGAAGTCCTACAATGTAAAGATGATACCTTACCAGGGAGACTAGCACCATTATAAGAGCTATTTGACTTTAATGATGTGGCTAAAAAACCTAAGATAGAGTCTACCAAGAATGATGTAGAAGAATATAGCATAGAAAACCTGAAGTAGCCCAAAATGATCAAAATCTCCAAAACTCTTACCCCTCACATAAAACAGAGATATATTGAAAATTTTCAAGAATTTAAAGATGTTTTTGCATGGGGATATGAGGATTTGAAATCATATGACACAAGCATTATTCTTCACAAAATTACTCTTAAGCAAAATCATAAGCCTTTCAAAAAAAAGTTGAGAATAAACCCTATCTTACTACCTTTAGTTGAGAAAGAGATCAAAAAGATGTATGATGTCAGGATCATAGTTTCCCTTTGATACTCAGAGTGGGTTTCCAACCTTGTGTCAGTTAGAAATAAGACTGGGGAAATTAGGCTTTTCATTGACTTTAGAAATGTAAACAAAGCCTCCCTAAGAGATAATTACCCCTTTCCTGAGATGGATCACATACATCAAAGGGTAGTTTGCTCTAAGAGAATCTCACTACTTGATGGCTTTTCCGGTTACAACCAAGTGCTAGTATTCCCAAGTGATCAACACAAAACTGCTTTCACCACCCCTTGGGGTACATTCATGTATGTTAAAATTCCATTTGGATTGATGAATGTGGGGACCAATTTTCAGAGGGCCATGGATATAGATTTTTCTAAAGACATAGGCTATTTCATAGTCATTTACTTTGATGACATCATTGTTTACTCTAAGACTGATGAGGGGCACTTAATTCACTTGAGGAAAGTTTTTGAAAAGTGTTTAAAATATGACCTTTCCTTGAATCCTAAGAAAACATTGTTCAGTCTCCAGGAAGGAAAAATCCTAGGCCACATCATTTCAGAAGAAGGAATCAAAATACACGCCAAAAGGATTGAAGGCATATTACAAATCAGCCATCCTAGAAACATGAAGGAGTTACAATCTTTCATTGGGAAGATAAAAATTTTGAGAACATTCATCCCCAACCTTGCTGAACTCTTGAGGAATATTACAAACATGCTTAAAAAGGAGATAGGGGTTAAATGGACCTTGGAAGCCAAACAATCCTTTAAACTAGGCAAACTATCTCTCACTCAAACACCGGTTCTAATCAGTCCCAATTTTACCAAAGACTTCTACATTTTCTCATTTTCCTCTGAACTTCCCATTGTTGTAGTATTACTGCAAAAGAACATGATGGGGCAAGAACAACCCATAGCCTTCTTCAACAAAGCCGTTAGATATGCTCCTTTAAAATACAACATCATGGAGAAACAAGCCTTTGCCTTGATCAAGGTATTGAAATACTTTAGAGTTTATATCTTACATTCTAATATCATTTCTTTTGTTCCACACTCAGTTGTCAAGGACATTTTAAATCAGGACCCTGATGGTAAAATGGGAAAGTGGATTGACATTATCTTAGAATATGACTTAGAAATTAGACCCACTAAACTGGTTAAAGGGCAAGGGCTTGCAAAACTCATGGCTGAGTCAAATTTCAAAGGCTTACATATGAATGTGGTTGATGTTTTAGAAGAACAAGAAAAATGCACTGCTCCCCATGTTGAAGAAGTATTTCTGAATTCATCTTGGTATGTTGATATTCCTTATGTGTTTTTCTATCTTAATTCTCCTCCAACATTATCAAATACAAAAGCTAGATTCCTGAAACAAAAAGCTTTGAAATTCTACATTTTAGATGGAATATTATATTGGAAGAATTTTGTTGGTATACTTCTTAAATGTTTGCTTGAGGATGATGCAGGTAATATCATGCATGAACTGCATGAGGGAGAGTGTGTAGGCCATATTTACTGGAAAACCACAGCCAACAAAATCCTTAGAGATGGCTACTATTGGCCCACCCTTTTTCTTGACACCCACAAACTAGTCATGACTTGCCATAAATGCCAAATATTTTATGGCAAGAGAAAACTCTTACCTTTGCCTTTACATCCCATTACTGTTGAAGCTCCTTTTCAACAATGGGGTTTAGAATTCATTGGAGAGATTCACCCCACCTCATCTGCACAACATAAGTGGATCCTCACTGCCACTGATTACTTTACCAAGTGGATAGAAGCCATTCCCTCTAGAAATGCCATCGATTCAGTCATTATCAAATTTGTTGAGACAAACACTATGTCTAGATTTGGTTGCCCCAGAAAGATCATCACAGATAATGCTGCTGCATTTTCATACAAAAGAATGGTTGACATCTGTCATAAATATCACATCACACTAGGACATTCCACATCTTATTACCCTCAAGGTAATGGGTTGGCTGAGTCCTCTAACAAAATCTTGGTAAATATCATCAAAAAGCTTCTAGAACAGAATCAAAAGGCATGGCATGGCAAGCTAATACATGCACTATCGGCTGATAGACTAACCACCAAGAAATCAATCGGTATGTCTCCCTATCAACTAGTGTATGGCATGGATGCCATTTTTCCAACATCCTCGGGAGTTCCGGTGGTAAGACTTCTCCAAGAAGTGCAATCAAAAGAAAATGACATACGAAGAAGTCTGAACTAAACCATTCATTGGCAGTAGACAAGGGAAGAAGTTTATAACAAGACTCAAGCAGTGCAAGAAAGCATAAAGAAAATCTTTGACAGAAGAACTAAAGCCAACAATTTCCACATTGGAGACACGGTACTGAAATGGGATTCCAGGAGGGAAGACAAAGGTAAACATGGTAAATCTAAGAATTTTTGGAAAGGTCCTTCTCTCACTCAGTCAGTTAGAGGTCATAATGCTTTCTTTTTACAAGGGCTAAATGGAGAAGAAATTTTCGGAGGTCTTGTAAATGGCAAGATGCTCAAACACTATTTTTGTCAAGAGTCCTAATTTTAAAGGTTTTCATTTATTGTACATAAACATTGCATGAGGGAAATCAAAAAAATGCAAAAACATAGAAAGAATGAAAAAGAGGGCATTTAAAAAAAAAAAAAAGGTAAAGCCCCCTACCCAAACATAGTACTGCTAAAAGTGAGCAACCTTAAATGCAACTGCTGGTTCAAAAATAAGGTCTTGTTTCATTCATCTAGCCTTATCATGGCTGAAACATGTTTTCAATTTATTGTTGATAATTTAGTGAAAGATAGTTGGTCAAATCATTCAAACTTGACTTGTCAAAAGATAGATTAGGAAAGAAAAATACTGGGTCCACGTGCTTAAAACAGAACCAAGGAGAAATATGGGAATGAATAGCAAATGATATATCACAGCCTTGATTTTTCTAGTCTTATTTTGTACAAAAATAATATTTGTGTGCAGCTTGTTCTTATGCCACAAACCCATGGTAAGTCAGATTGTCTAATCCTGATTTAAACCATGTTTTCAATTTCATATTTGTAGCTTAGTGAATGAATCCTGTCAAATAGTTTAATCTTGATAGTTGAGTAATCTAGGTAGAGAATAAAAGATTTCATTAGTATAATCTGAACTCTTGGAGGAAATAAGATAGAAGTAGATAGTTAGTTTTGCTTTCAAGATCAAAATAATTTCAAGGGTTTGCCAGTTCAAGTGCACCCAAGGAATAAAAAAATGTTAGGCAAGTAGGTTGGGTAGGTAAAGATGAAGCTGAGCTAATCATGTCTTTCAGATTATTGAGATCACAAATTCAATCAAGTATCAACAACTGAAAAGAGGTAAAAATCTCCCTAATGGATGAGGCACTGGTCTCCACAAAAACCAGAAATCTGAAATTTCTGGACACCTCCTGAAAAGGAGCTTCCCTCCCCAAGTGGAGCCACTATTAGTCATCAATAATTCTTTCTTTTTTAGATGACTAAATACTTATCCTATATTTCTAGAAACAAAGTTCAAGAACATTGTGAGTTCTAGAAATCTCACTGCCTTCATTATCCTTAGGATAATTTTTTTACTATTTCATCATCCCATCATATCAAGCTCAGCTCACCAATCCCAAAAGACCCAACATGGGCTCATGTCATTCATTTTGTCTATGTTTTTCACCTTTGGCCTCAATCCTCTATTTTGTTTTTCCTAACCTCCTCCACTACTACCTGGGGCCTCCAGTCAATCATATCTCTTATATCTCCAAAAATGCCTCAACCATTCATGGTCTCAAAACTATCACTGTAGGCTCTTTAGGTAAATCAAGAACTTTGGATTTTGGATCTTCAATACATAATTCTATCAAAAAATTTGTTTTACACTTAATGACCCCAAAATGTAAGTCTTCAGTCAAAGGCCAAGCCCAAAGAACCTTCCACTAGGTCACCTAGGGTTTCATAGGTCATAGGGTTGTTTTGGTATTCTAAGTCTCTGTTTTTCCTGTGTAAAGACTTTGCATTCAAAGAAGAAGAGGTCAAGAAACTTGGTCCAAAACTTATCAAAAGCCATTCAAGAAAGGCCTCCTTGGGCAAAGCACAAATTCTGCAAGGGACAGTTGCTTTTGTTCACATTTCTGCAAAAATTATCAAAGTTGTCATCATCATAAGAAGAGGTAAGGTAATAAGATGAATCCTCACAAGAAGACATCCACAACAAAGAGAAAGGAAACAAGCCTATGTTTAAAGAAAATCAGGGTTTTGTGATTGATTGACAAGACAATGTTGCCAAGCAAGGAACCATCACAAAGACCACCAAGACAGAAGGCAAAGCAACCACTAGAAAATTTGGCCCAATTTTTGACAGCCACTTCATCACTATTCCGACACATAGTCATCGCAATAGCAACAGTTCGAGGATGAAAAAAACATGGTTCGCCATTACGTCGCAATTCTGACACCTTGACAAAGTGTCGTAATACCGACACTTTTTCCGTCGCTTCCAAACAAACGTCGCTCTTCGCGTTTCCCAAACCGTCACTCTTTCTACGTTTGTAAACTGTTTCAATTCTGACGAAATGTGGTCCGACGTTTTGAACATCGCTCTTCCGAAGTTTTTATACTGTCGTTCTTCCGACGTTTTTAAACTGTCGCAATTCCGACGCCATACAAAAGTGTCGCAAGACCGACACATTGCAAAAGTGTCGCAAGACCAACGCTTTCCAGAAGCGTCGCAATGCCGACGCATTCCAAAAGCATCACAATACCAATGCTAGGAAGAACTGTCGTAATATCGGCAGACGTTACAAGACCAAAAAAAATGGAAATTGTTCAAAACATCCAAAGACCAACTCTTATAAGGCGTCGGAAGAGCGACGCTTACAAAGCGTCGGTATACCGACGGCAGGTTCAATTTTTTTTAAAAATGAAACTTTAAAACAGGACAGTAAATCTCCAATATTTGTTATGAATTGTGGGCGTTCTAATTGTTATGAACATAATTCAACCGTGAAATATTAATATAATAAACCACCCCACAACACTTCGACTATAAACAATCATATAAACATGGCTCTGTATTTCAAAAAATAGGTTTAAAATAGAAACAGGGAAACTTTTTTTTTTTTTCTAAGTAAGGTTAATCTATTAATAGTGGGAATAAAATTACAGCATGATCGAAGTCAAAAACATTGCCCAGACTTATGGCAAATTTGTCAAAAAATCAAAGAGAAGACTGCCCTCATACGGGGAAACCAGTCTTGAACGTTTTTCAGGTCGTTGCATTGCCCACGTAGGGGAACCATCGTTTGATATCTTTGACGATTACAGTGTTTACAGAATTCAAAAATAAAATAGAGGTCTAGCACAGTAATATAAGAAAAAACATGCCCAATTAAGTCGGCCGCGAAGCAAGAAAACCAAACCAAAGAGAAGCAGCTACTCATCCGGTGGTTCTTCAACAATTCGGCACCATCCTTTGGCAAACATAAAAATGAAACTTTAAAACAGGACAGTAAATCTCCAATATTTGTTATGAATTGTGGGCGTTCCAATTGTTATGAACATAATTCGACCGTGAAATATTAATATAATAAACCACCTTGCAGCGCTTTGACTATAAACAATCATATAAACATGGCTCTGTATTTCAAAAAACAGGTTTAAAATAGAAACATGGCAACTTTTGTTTTTCTAAGTAAGGTTAATCTATTAACAGTGGGAATAAAATTACAGCATGACCGAAGTAAAAAACATTGCCCAGACTTATGGCAAATTTGTCAAAGAATTAAAAAAGAAGACTGCCCTCATACGGGGAAACTAGTCTTGAACATTTTTCAGGTCGTTGCATTGCCCACGTAGGGGAACCATCGTTTGATATCTTTGACGATTACAGTGTTTACAGAATTCAAAAATAAAACAGAGGTCCAGCATAGTAATATAACCAAAAACATGCCCAATTAAGTGGGCCGCAAAGCAAGAAAACCAAACCAAAGAGAAGCAGCTACTCATCCGGTGGTTCTTCGACAATTCGGCACCATCCTTCGGCAAACATGTCACTGTCCATGGCAGGAGCAGCTTTAGACACAGAAGGTTCAGGATCTCCAGGTGCTATCTCCACATCATGAGCCCTACGAACCTGAGCCTCCGGTTCCTACACATTCACGCCACCACTCCCCTCCTAAAGGCCTGAAAGCTGGGCTTTTTCTGAGCTCAGACCCACGGGACGGGTGCATTGTTCCTCCACTTGGGCCTCTTCACGAAAAACCACGGTGATTGAAGCTATGATTCATGGGTGGTTCAGAGAGTAATTAAAGGAAAAAAGCACAGTGCGCGTCGTGGGAGAAGGTGAAGCAGTGGGGAAATGAGGAGCAGGGGAGCCCATACGGTGGCCAAATCCTAGAACCCAAGCCCGCCCACTTCTAGTGTTTGGATAGCGGCCTGCGTAATAATCACTGGAGTGGGAAGATGACTCGATTGAGGAGCTGGAGGGAGCGCACAGGGGTTGGCCTCTAGTGCTACCCCTGTGGCAATGCATCCTTTGACGCGGGCGAGGCATGGGTGCAGTCTCAGCAGTGGGCACAAGATGAGACGGAGAAGCAGGATTCCAAGAAACCGAGGAAGACAGACACAGACCAAACCGAGAGAAATGCAGATTTTCACCAAGCTCTAAGCAGCAGTTCAACTGGCTTCTCCTTCCCGTCACAGTGCGCAGGCAGTGTAACCCAGCAACCGGAGAGCATCTGCAATTCAAAGGTTGCGGCTCGTCTGAGAAACCATAGCAAAATGTCATTTTATTGACCCGAATGCAATGGCATCGAAGAATGCCCATCATAAATCTCTCATTGATGAGATTCGAAGGCCGAAGCATATTGGAGCATGTGGAATCGCTAACAGGAGTGGAGGTCCGATCTTGAACATCGTTAAAACTTAATGCGATTGATATGAAAACCTTGGAACTTAAATATCGTCTGCTAGCCGTGACATGGGTGGGCAGGTGTCTCCACACTTCACCACATCCATGTCCCATCACCTTAAATGCCATCCAATGCACCCGCATCCAGGAACAGGGCAACTTTTGATTGAAGCACGGGTTTTGTTTAAAGTTTGGTGGTCCCGCACCACGGCAAGCCAGAGGAGGAAATGTGGCAAAAATTGATTGGAGCGGATATTTTTTTGGACTGCTACCACAGTGAAAATCTAGACCCAAAAAAGATTAGGGTGAATTTGATAAGAAATTCGTGTCACAACTCTCTCTCCGTACCCCAGCCCAAATTCGGACCCGAAAAAGATTAGTGCGGAATTCATTTGGTTTTCGTGTCACAAAATTGGCCGATGTCAGCAGGCTATTTTGGAACGCGAATTTGGTTTGAATTATGGTTTATCGCCGTTTGAAGTCCGGCAGGCTCCACGGCTAAAGGGTTCATTTGAAGTTTTGACAAAGGTTTTGTTATATGTTTTATATAATGCGCGGCAGAATAGTTTTATTGTTTGTTAAGGTCCCAAACTGGTTTTGGTAATATTTTGTTTTAAATGCGACGTATATATGTTTTATATATATATTTCATATATATATTAAAACATTTATAAATTGTGGACCCCAGGAGCATTTTAATAGATTTGTTATTTGCATAGTTTTGTTATGTTTTTAATATATGCATTGCATATAAAATAAAAGGGTTGTGAGCCTGTTTCAGAATGTAGTTGTAAAGTTTATTATTACACACAATAGCAGTGTAAGTGTTTTGAAGAGCACAGCAGTGCGTAGTTTTAGAGACAGAGAAGAATTTTGAGTGCACTGCATTTTGCAGCAGTCACATTTTTTAATCCCTCTTAGTGAGGAAGAATTTGTAATAGTTTTTTTTTGAAGGAATAGAAATTTTTCAAAGTGTTGAACTCTGTTTCCAGTGAAGAAATTTCAATATTTTCTCTATGTTAGAAGAGGAGAGTATTACTCTCTCCATTGTTATTATGGAATTTTCAAATATTCCAACACATGGCTATAAATGAAGGAGATTGCTACGCATCAACATCAACATGTTTTCAAGTAGGAGCTGCCTAATTTTGTAACAAACTTCTCTCTGGATGTCAAAATTTGCAGACACTGAAGATTACTCAGGTGATGCCTGAAATTTCCACTGAATTCCTATAAGAATCTTAGATTTGTGACATAAATTATTTTGTTAGTATATTAGCTTACTCCTTTTAAGTTTGTCTCATTCAACTAATAAAAAATGTTTCAAGGAGTATAATGAAAACTAGATTATGTGTGAAGCATAAAATAATCATTGATGCTAGACTTGGAAGTTAAGAAGTATAATAAGAAGTAGATACACTTCTCTAAAGCATAATACCATTTTTCTGAAGCATAAGACAATCATTGATGCTAGACTTGGAAGTTCGAATAAGACGAGAAAAACAACGAAAAAGGCATTCCATTACTTGCATGAAATATGAGTACCGCCTTTTTTCAGTAAGCTGGGAGCAAGGTCTAGATTTTGACTGGCATCGATTCTTGTGGACTCAAATTTTACTAAAAACATAGTTTTTTGTATGTTTTTCAGCACAAGGTTAAAAATGATAGTGCATCAAAATCTATATTGTTGGGCCGAATACATAAGTAATCAAAAATTCTCTTTACCATGTTATTCGATTCATCAAAAGCCTGATCTTCACATGTGACACTTTTGCTAGGGATGAATATCAAGTGGGTTGTGACATTTTAAAACTTGGTTCACGGTGAAGTGCCCAAAAGGCAAGTCTATCAAAGCATCTGCGACCTGTGTCATTTCATAGTAGCGGATGATTTGATATCATAATGGAGGTGCTCCAATTCAAGCAGTGTAGAAGAGGCAGGAGCCTACAAGGTAGATCCAAACTTTGGAGAAGAGCAAGGTAGATCCTGGGAAGAACGAAGAATTTAGGAATCCGGGATCTCTTCCAGAGGCCATGATACCAAAGGTTTGTCCTGTTTGTAGATATTTCTCATCTACGTCCAATATAGCCTTAAATGCCCACATAGATCACTGTCTATCAGGTGAGTCAAATGCTAAAAAATCTGGAACAAAGTTTTCCAAGCCTAAAGTGAAGGTGAGAAAAAAACGATCAATCCTAGATATAATTGCTGCAGCACCTGTTTGCATGCTAGAGGATTTGGATTACAGTACTAGCAAAGAGAAATCGACTGCTGATGCACATACATTGCCTTTGGATCAGCTCAATCTCAGAGACACCACCAAGCAGAGGCAACATCAATGCAAAGATCTCAACATTTCAAAATTAATGCAAAGATCTCGCGTAGTGGTAATGCATGTATTTCAAAAGAAACAAATAACAATGCACATTCTAACCCATTCAAATAACCACTGTAGCAAGGGTTTACATCTAATTAGATCCAATCCATATATCGATGGAAAAAAATTAATATAATTACATTTTCCGTAGCAGAGGAAACTTTGTGAAAACAGAAAAGGAATATAAAACGAGGATTTCAAGATCTTTAGATGACTCAGTACAACAATTATTTGTGCTTAGTAAATGTAGCATTGTATTCTTAATGCATTTTCTATAGAATACTAAACAGATTTGTCCAAAATTTGAGATGCAAACTGTAGTCTCTACTACGTTTGGAAAATTGGGGGTTTATAAAAGATAAACTACGAACAGAATTGTACCACTATGATAAGAAGCTGTCAGAAGCATTCCTTCTGCTTCACAAACGTGGAACTACCTTAAGAATGCTTATGGTTGATATAAATATTAGAGCATGGCAGTTAAATGTAGTAGTTATGCTAAAATACTGAATAACATCTTCAGAGTGCTCTTCAGATACTGTACGAATGCACCAAATTAAAGCTATACCATTACTAACGATAAATGGCAAAAAATAGTCAATTTTGATATCATGAAGTTATGTCTTTCTCGGTAGCAAACTGGGGATAGGATGGAAAATATGAGAGAACTAAGTTCCAAGGACTAAAAAAACAAGGCCAACATAGTTCTGCCTTGAATCAGAGACAAAACAAAGCTGCCCAAAAAAGTGTTTACCACTGTCATCACCCCGAGGAGCGCAAATTCAGTTGATGGTGCCAACCATTTGACGAAGTAGAGAGAAGATTCATGGTGCCAATGGTTGTAGCACAGTTTGTTGATGTGAGCCATCATTGTAACAAAGCAAATTGATGGTGCCAATTGCTGTAGAAGTCCATTGAGAGTGCAACTACTGTAGTAGAGCAGTTTGAGAGCACCCATTGAAGCTCCTATATATAGCAGAGTCAAAATTTTCCTATTGAACAAGTTTTTATAGTCAAAGCCACAGCAAGATCAGATAGCCACGATCCTAAGTGAGAACTAGAGCCAAAGCTAAGACAGATTCATGTTTAGCAGAACAAGACAGCCATAGCAAAGGATCTGACCACAGAACCATATCATGAGAGATAGCAAGATTCTTGCTTCCACTGTAGAAATGTAGAAACTGTACAAGGGCATTGCTTCCAGCAGATTTCATTGTGACAGTAATTTCTATGGTGTTGTAAGCGCTCATTAGTAGAATCTTAAAGCCATTCTGGAATTCTTTTAACCTGGAGAGGGTTTTCTCTGGTTATAAATCCTCATGTTCAAATTCCATTGTGGATTGGTTGTGTTTGATATTATGTTTTTACTGTCCGCAGTTGAATTTTCACATAGAAAATTATCAGTCTAAAGCGAACAATTTTGCGATGTTTCTTTTGCTTCCTATTGTGAAGTATTTTGCTCAGAACTCTACTCTTTGTAACAGAGGTCTTGCGCATAGAACAGGGGACTTGGGTTTTTTGGAATCAAACTTCAGGTTAAGATGCTCATCTGAGGAATGGCATAGTGAGCCTTAGCATGGAGTTGGGAGTACCAATTTGAAGTGTAGGTATGGCATTGTACAATAGACCAGTTAGATTTCTGGACCCTAATACAAAAGTTTCTTCTTCTTTCAAAACGTGTTTTTCGTTTTCTGTAAACAATGTGGGTCCTGTTCTTGTTTCAATTGGGGCCCTGGAGGCTATTTGGGGGTGATGAGTCCAATAGGTCTCAATGAACTGTTGCCCTCGCCGGGGAATACTATTGCAGTGGAATTTTATACTATTTTGGATGTTGAATTCCACGATCCTAATGGAAACCAATACCTTCAGCTCCAGTACTTCTTCACAAAAGAGGGTGCCATAGTCATTCATGTGTGTAGAGAGGGTGAATTGTTGGCATTGCAATAGGAGGTGTTGTTGTTGTTGCATTGGCCACTAGATTGTTTGTCTGGTTCTGTTACAAGCACAGAGTATTGAAAACGACAAACAAATTTCGTTCAGATATTGTGAAATTTCCTCAGAAATTCACCTACAAAGAGCTCAGCAATGCTACGAAAGACTTTTTTTGAATGTGATTGATAATCGATAATTGCAAGCAAGGGTAATCCCCTTGTGAAACCCAAATTTCTGAGCATTTTCTAAAACCTGATGACAGAGTCATTGTAATGAACAAGCACCTAGGTCCATATTACGTCCAAATCTACCAAGCACCAAGATCTATAAAAAAAATCCACAATATCTATGAACTAAGAAGAAGAGGCAGAAAATGCATTCTGCTTACCTGTTCGAATAGTGGTTGGGGTTTACCACAGCAAAAATTTGACAGAGCCCATGTAGCATTTCTTATCATTGAAATTCTGGTAGTATCATTCAACTGGGCAAGCACCTGCCTCAGAGCTCCATGATTGAGGGCAAGATCCCTAAATGTTGCAGAGTCTCCAGCAATATTTCCCAAAGCCCAAACAGCCTTACACGAACACCAGTTGAACTCAAAGTTGGGTACTAGTTTTTTAAATCAAATTCCAAAATTATAGACATATAAAGATAGTTGGGAAGAATAATTTTATGCCTCTAAAATAAACGTGCTACCTGTTCTCGAACATTATCATTCCCAGAGATAAGAAGTTCCACAAATATAGGCAGTGCCCCATAATCAATCACAACCTTTGTAATCTCAGAGGTTCCTGAGACTATATTAGTCAAAGCCAAAGTTGCTTCAAACTGCATTATCAATCACAAGGTATCACCATCAAAGCTATAATTTTAAGATAACAATTTATCTACCATTGAAACTATAATTTTAAAATAGATACACCTAGTGATATAGACACCTAGTGAGAGTAGAGGTTAGGAAATTATAATAAGAATTATTACAAGATATCACTCACAATGCAATTGATTTTTCATTGTCTGCTGTAACTATAATTTTAAAGAAGACACACTTAGTGATATAGACACCACCAAGTGAGAGCAGAGGTTATGAAATTATAATGAGAATTATTTCAAGATATCATATTACTCATAGTACAGTTAATTGTTTATTGTTTGGTGTAATAATTGTTTATTATTTATAAACACAATCAAACATATTATGAGGGACGGTGATGAAATTGACAGCGGTATCATAACAAACCATAACGGGCACATCCCCTAGCAAGATAGACTCTGAATAAGAAAGAAAGCAAAACAAAGTGATTACTTATAGGATCATAGGCTTCCTGAAGAACAAGATCCAGAGCAGCATCTGTAACCCCTAAAGCAACACCTCTCTCTGCAAGACGAATCGGTACATCTTTCATATGTAGTCTAGCAAATTTTCTAATCTCATCACGAGAAAGAGGATCAAATACAACTATCTCATGAAGTCTATTCAATAGCTCTGGCCTGAAATGTCTTCTAACCTGCAAAAATATTCAAAGGCATGTCAAAGCACTGCAGCCAACTTCGTGATAAATTTATATGAAAAATATGCATACACAGAGTCCAGGAGAATCAAACGGCAGGTGTATTGGCAGTTGTCGAAATGCAACAACTAAAATAGCAGATGTATTGGCAGTTGCGGAAATGCAGCTACTAAAACGGCAGGTTTATCGACGGTTGTAGGTGTGTGGATTGTTGCTTGTATTTTCAGACCGATTCCATGGAAATATACCAGAAACCAGTGGTATGTCAAACCTAGAAGGTAACCCGAGAGACTGTGACCATCAGATTAAACAAGTAACATGTGTCATGCCTAGATAAGAAGTGTTGACGAAAAAAAAATCGATCTCTTTCATAACAAAAGGCCTATCAGCCTAAATATCTAGGACATGTGGCACTCCATGATAAAGACACATGGTGTGTGGATTTGAGTTTTTCAGGTGGTCAAGTGGGCCGAAAATAGGTGAAATGTGGCACCACTCAGAGATTCACATGTGCCAATTGGTACAAGTGGTAGACAATTGGCATGCTCAAACAACGAGGTGATTCAGGAATGACATGAGGGAGAAAATATCAGAAAAGCCCCAAATCTGGAGAACTAAAGCTCATCACCAACCTGAGATTGACAACTTTACATGATGTAACCTATGAAATCGTAAATGGAGAAATCATAGTAACAATAAAGTAACCTATGTAACAATAAAGTTGGATTCATCCCGGGAGTGGTAATGGGAGAAATCATAGTGAACAACAAGAAACATGTAGAGTTGCTTACAATCAAATAGATGAAAAAACACATACAAAAACCTAGATAATAATCATGAACAAGCTTAATATTGAATTATGAACTGTAAAGGAACTTACAAAATGTGACATTACGAACATGGTCAAGCACACAAGAAAAAATATCCTGGACATGACCCTGGTTGACAAATTGTATTGCTCATGATGCAAGAGGATTTGTACCTGCACTGCCAAGTCAATCAAAATCCATCATTATCTATACAATAAATACAAGTAATTGATGTAGTATTTTTTACTCTAAGATGCATTCTTATGATAATGATAGAACATATGTTGAAAATGTCAAAACATACCTGAATAAGCTCCTCTTCATTTCAAGAACAATTTATTGGAGTCGCATGAACTTGGAACAAGCCTCCCACGATCTGAAAGAGTAGCAACTAAGTCAACGGTGACTTTTTTGTTGCTACACTGGATCGAGGGAGGTTTGCTCCAAGATTAAATCGCTCCAATAAATTATTCTCTACTAAACAGGGCCAACCACATGAAGGTGGAAGCTCTTATGGCCCCTCCCCCCTCACATCACTCTCAATTCCCCAATACCCAATCTATATTTCATTTTTTACTTTCATGAGCATAAAAAAATATTCAATAACTAATAAAAAAACAATTCAACAAAAAGTACACAAGGAAACATTGCAATTAATGCTTGACATAAAAATAGTATGATAAATGAGTTTTTTATATAATGCAAAAAACGTTCCAAGTATGGTAACGTTTGTCTTATAATAATACAATATTTTACATTATCAAATTTTCTTTTTCTTCTTCCTATTTGTAAAGCTCCTAATTACATCATCAATATCATCATGCTTTGCTCCTATTTCATGCCTTTCGACCCGCACTGCTGACCTAGTTGCATAGTCACGATGTCTGGTCTCATCCAGTGATGGGGCATTGCCTACAAAAAAATATAATATTAAATTTTAATTGTCAGTTTTTAAATATCATTGAACTAGTTCGGTAATATTAATAATAAAAAAATTCAATGAGATTATTTACCTGCTGCACCCATTGTCGCCATTAGGACTGTTGCCCTGTCTTCCTCTTTGGTGGTAAGATCCTCAAGGGAAACATTCTCTGTCATTTAAATAAAAAACGTTATAAGGAAAACCATCAAGGTATAATTAGAAAAAATTATAAGTGGAAATTAATTACCATCACGGCCCTCACTGATAGTAGCATTGTCGGCCTAGTCCCCACTACAATGATCAGGTTGCACGTGAGGAACATCTACATCTGGCTCTAAAACTGGGTTATTTTCCTCGTCAGTAGTGCTACTCCCCTGATTTAAAAAAAGTTGTTAGACATTAAATTTATGGACGAAAACAAACATATTGAAAGGTTAATGTTTTACCTTATCGGGCATTCTGGATCTTGGGACCTGCCCCAAGCTTCTGCGACGTTCAACTACGGCTTGATAGCTGAAATGGAAAGCAATATTTTTATCTTCCTCTGTAGTTTCTGTTCCGAAGTCATCACCCTACATTACATATGATTGTGTATTTTTAATCATATTTGATAGGATTACAAAAATGTTGGAAGGCGATACAATTAATTATAAGATGTTTAGTTACTTAATTACAATTCTTGTGGCTAATTTCAAGTAGCCGCCCTGGCCTAGCTTGTGATGGCCCTTTTTTTCAATCCTAGCTCTGGTTGCCTTCGAGGTGTCAGGCAACCTATCATCAAAAGATTGAAGTCAGATATGACGTAGCACACTTTTATTTTAGACATAGAGAAAATTAAATCTATTGAATTAAAGTTGTAATTTTCCTTGCGGGTCCAGTTGGCATTTTTCCTTCTTTCTTTGCCATTTTCTCTTTTCCGTCATGGATGAGTGCTCTCCACTCACTCTCTGGAACTGTTAGAGGACGCTCATATCTAGGGTTAAATTGCAATTGTGTCCTATAGGTGTCCCTGGTATATTTCAAATATTTTCCGGCTACCCGAGTCATCGTTGTTCTGTCAAATGTGCTGACCCCAAAAAGGGCTTCTAGATAATCTAGAAGTTCTTTTTTCAGGTTGGAATTCTGGGAATTCCACCTTATGCATATGGTTGGTCCAAAAATTACCAACGCATGGCTCTCCAAAAACCTGTAGAACTCATTGTTTCCTACACAGAAAAAAAATATATTATCATTAATTTAAAATAAAAATCATGATAAATATGTTTTAGATAGAGTACATGAAATAGTTAAAATATTAAAATTTACCTAGGAGTTGTACGTGCTTTATAGGGACACCTTCATCGTTCACCAACAACGTTCCATTAATGGTCCCTGTGGAGCTGACACGTGTAGCTCCAGGAAACGCAATAATGTAGTTGGCCATATCAGCCTCATCACTTGCCAACACGTTCAGCGGTTGGCTGGGTGTCTGCTTTGGCAGGGTGTGTTTCTTGGCTAGCACCTAAAGGAGTAGAAGGTGTACGAGAGGGTTGCTCGGAAATATCTTTCCCTTGTGTCCCACTACCACCAACACCGAGTTCAGCGAGTGTCAGAAAACGCTACATACAACAAAACTTTTTGTTAGTTTAGTCAATGTAAAAATTAAAAATCAAACTATCTCAATTCATCTCATGCAGAACAAAAAAAATATCCTTTTGAATTTTTATTATTACCTGATATGTTTCTAACTGGTTCATTAGTTGTTTTATCCTCTCTCTCTTTTAGGTGTTTAAGGCGCTTCTATCAAAGTATCAAATTCCAACCTTGCATTTCATGCCTTTTTTCGCAACAAGAGCGCTGGAGATAGGGATGAAGAAAGCTCTCCCTCATAGAGGGAATCATCAGGCGTACCATGGCTAGGTGTCTGCATATTTGAACAAAATTAATATTATTTCAATTATGTAAATAACTAAAATACCTGAAGATAGAGCAATGCTGGAAATTTACATGTTCTTCCGCTGGCCTCTTTCAGTGATCATCTCGTCTCGGGGTTGTTCCTGCACTGCTCTGATCAGTCTGCCACATTGCAATAAAATTATAAATGTAAAAACTTGAAAACAATATCTAACTTGAAAACACAAAATGAAAACTGAAATAATTTCTAATAAGACACCGGACGACAGAGTTAGAATTTCAAATATGCCTTGCATTGAATTCAGTCCTGGAAACATGTCATTGCACATTAAGGCACCCAAACAAGAGACGAGTTGACAATGAAGACCTTATTGAATATATTGTTGGAGCAACTTCTAGTAAACTTGTTGTGAAGACTTTGAGGACATTTTTGGAGCAACATTGTTGAAGATGATGGTATAGCATTGTTTCCGACGATCTTGAAGGGCCTTGAAGTGAAGCTTTTGGAGCAACTATTGAAAAATCCTTAGAGCATTTAAGTAAGGCACTTTCTATCTTCCATCACCTTTTTCCTTTCAATATCCTTTAAGCGATTTTGTTGATATTTAATGTTTGAAATCACGTTATAATTCCTTGATTATATGTGTTTGGGGACTTTCCCTTTGAAATTACCCAAAAATACCCTGGAAATTTTATCTTTAGGATGCATGTCTGACCCTATTGTTCAATATTTTGATTGATAGTAGTAAACATAGAGAGTTAGGGGCTCTTGACTTGGTTTGGTTGGGCCATTAGATCCCTAACATATACTAGGGAGAACCCCCCTTGAGTTGGAGGAGAGCTAGCCCGAAGTGAAAAGAGGTTGGTGAGGTGACAATGGGGCTATTGAATTACACATGGTATCACACTTTATCTTTAGGACTTTATCTTGAGAAGTGCAACATTTTGCTATATCAATTCTCAAATTGTTTACAACACTATTGTTAAGAACTAATAAGAAGTGATGTTGAGGGGTTTTGGGGTATAAGAAACAATACCATTTAAAAACTAGGGTTCTCAGTCCTTGGCATTCCTTCACCTGGGCCTAGGGGCACACAAGAATAATTTCACACTAAACCATGCAAACTTAAAAGTAACTTAACTAAACCATGCAAACTTAAAAGTAACTTAACAGATCCATAAAGTAATAATAATCATAATTCCTAATTTCCTATTGTACGATATAATGTAAATTATTCAAACATGAAGCAATGAAGATATGCAATGTCTGAATTTCAAGATTGATGAACCAATACAAGAAGTTAGAAACTACAACTTTGATTCAATACTCTATGTCCTAACTCCAGGAAGGAATCTAGTTTGTAGTACAGAACATGCATCGTGTATTACCAATTCTTAATTGACAACAACTAAAGGTCATCTACCTCATCAATTCCTTCCCATTTTGTGTTTTTATGTTATATTCCTTATAAAAGTGTCAAATTTCTCTCAAAGTAAGCAACCACTGAATAAAATAAAAATTAGTTGAGATATGATTGAGAAATGGTCATTTATTTCTTGAAAGGATCTTCATGATTTCTTTGGTTGTTTTTCATCTCAAGAAACAAGAAATGACTTAAGAAACTATTGTGATGTAATATAAGAAACAACACGGTGCAATGGCCATTTTCAAAGCCAAATGATGTCCATTGAGGACATGGCCTTTATTTGGTTCCTGTTTCATAGGAGTTTCGGGTAGAAATGGAACTTTGTTGTACCATTTCCGGTAGTAAAAAGGGAAAACCTTCTTTTTCCATGGGAAATAATTTACCTTTCCTTTTTCAAGATAATCTAAATCACAAAAAATATGAACTATACTGCACACATTCTTGGATAATGTGAAAGTGGAAAAGGAATACCCTACACAAGTGATGCACACATGTACATTTGAACACTAATAGATTTTTTGTAGTTGAAATGCAATGCTTGTTTTCATTTAAATGTAGGGTTTTTAAAGCAGGGAGAAATAATGGCTGCCAAATTAATAAGCGTTTCTTTGGGAAAAATTTAAATCTTGTATTGGGTGATGAAGATAATAGAGGGTATTGAATCTTGATTCTTGAAATTGTGTTTAACTTGAATAACTCAAATGATTATAAATATCAGTGGATGAGTTCTTTTTTCAAGTATGTCACTCAAAACTCTTATGTCAAAGCATTGTATGATGGCTAGTATTTTCTTGTTTCCCTTTCTTCAGTTCAGTGTAAAAAGTATATTAATATATTGGAGCAAGAATGATAACTACAATTGTTTGCTCTGCAGTATATCCAGCCCCAAGATTATGAAAATTTTTCTCAAGTGGAGCTATTGGTTATTGATGAAGCAGCTGCAATTCCATTACCTGTTGTAAAGGCTCTGCTCGGGCCATATTTAGTGTTTATGTGCTCTACTGTAAATGGGTAATAATTATAAATGAGCCAACCACAATCATAGATTTTGTAACCATTCGGTTTCCATGGATAGTGATGATGATATTAACCCTATATATTAGTCACCTATATCTATATGAGAATGATCTCAACATTGACCTTGATATGGTTGTATGGATGTGACCTTTGGTATGTCATCAGAAAATCCCCAAGTATCAGAAAATCCCCAAATCTGGAGAACTAAAGCTCATCACTTTCGATCTGGAGTACTACCCTTGTGATAAAGTTGATGACTTTCTATCTCCCATTCTCTACCACTTTTCACTTCACCTTCAATATAGATTAGACCAAGGGAAATTCGTTACTGGGTGTTGAGATGGATGAGTTTGTTGAATTAAAATCCATAGCTTAAACTTCATGAAACTGGTGGAGTCAAATTCATGCAAGAACAAACACATCTTACACCTCCTCTTTGAAACTCATCCGAAAGAACATTGGAAGACATCTAGAGAGAACCCTATAGTCTAACACAATCCAATGGAATTGACCAAAAAAACCCAAATAGAGTCAACCCTACTATAGGAGGAAGGGCCTGCAGTAAGAACTTACCATTTTGCAAGAGCTGAGGGCGAATGCTGTTCTGCAAGAGTTGAGGGTGAATGCTGAGGGCGAATGCTATTCTGCAAAAGCTGAGGGCGAATGCTGAGGGTGAATTCTGTTCTGCAAGAGCTAGGGGCGAATGCTGAGGGCGAATGTTGTTCTACAAGAGCTGAGGGCGAATGTTGTTCTGCAAGAGCTGAGAGCGAATGCTATTCTGCAAGAGCTGAGGGCGAATGCTGAGGGCGAATGCTGTTCTACAAGAGCTGAGGGCGAATCCTGTTCTGCAAGAGCTGAGGGCGAATGTTGAGGGTGAATGTTGTTCTGCAAGAGCTGAGGGCGAATGCGCGCGTGATATCAGACGTTAATGTAGTTTTTAATAAAATCATTTTTATGTAGCACGCATTTGATTTTTTCATTTCAAATCATTTTTATATACATTTGATTTTTTCATTTCTAATACAAGTGATAAACAAATTTCTACAATAGGTTGAAATTTTTACTAGAATAGCCATGAAAGACTAATTAAAATGGCTTAAAATGCAAGTGGATCTTCAAAATAAATGTAATTTAAGGTTTTCCCCACTAAATTTTTGCAAAAGTGCTTACATTATTTAAGTGATCTAGGATATTTTTTTGTATTACACAATCTAAATTAAATAATGAAATAGTTGGGTAGTCTTATTGTTTCAAATTAGGACACAATTTTCAAATGGTGATGAAGTTTCATGTGATGATTAACTGAAAATGTTCTCTTTTCCTATCCTTGAAAAACTATACAAGGTTCCCTGCTGCCACATGAAACCCTAACTCATGTAGCAGCATAGGACCAGTCCTCCATTTTGCCAGTCATAAGGCATTTTGCACGTATTTGACGACTAGAATTTGTGGATTCCCATTTTCTGTGACGTGCTAGGAAGGATAGAAGACTTAATTTTGACGTTTGAATTTTTTTCAAAAACGTTCTTATGCCCTTTAATTTCCACTTACCAATAATTTTGCAACACTAATCCTCTTCGCAATTGCAAGGCTGTACTCAAAAAGTAAGGAAAGTTACTTTTTTGGCTCACTCAAAATTAAAAATTTAATAAAGGAATTACCACTTATCATTATTGATATTTTAAAATTAGAATCAATTTAGTTTTCCCCTTCCTATTACAAAAAGTTCACAAATCCTTTCTTTTACATAAAACACCAAAGAAAGAATAAAACCCGTTTCCTTGGAAACTTCCAAGGTTGTGATTAGTGAAGCGGTGAAAAAGTACAGCTATAGCACTAAAAAATTAGAATGCCAATCTGCCCCAACATGAAGTAGTGTTAATATATCTGGTGGCTTGGCTTGATGGTCAAACAGTGAATTACACAAGCACAAAATAAAAGCTTTAGGCATCTAGTTCCTTACACTCGCACTCTCAAGGCATTCAGACTTAGGCCGAGCTCAATATTGGCTGCGAGGAAACTAGATTGGCTCATTAACCTGCCATATTTTAATTTCATAAGGTATGTTCGAAGTTTGAACTGCTAGGGTAATTTATTATTGTGAAATCATAGTTCTAAATTATCTCTTATTCTGTGAGCAATGTAATCTATTAATTGTAAGTAGATTCATTAAAAGAATTGAAACTGATTTTAGCATGAATGATGACAATTTATATATTAATTGGTTTTTAAGAGTATTTGTATTATGTAGGAGCACTGGAAAGAAAAATCAAGACTTCATTTTCTGTTTTCCTTATTTTACTGGGCTGAACCGGAGAAAATTGAATATGAATATTGAGTTAATTGTAAGATCAATGGGCCAACGCCATACATCAACATTGACCACAGTGGGGAAGTATAAAATCATGGATATTCATGCAAGTATAGTTATTAATGTAAGATCAAAGTTAACTCTTAGCTTCACTAAAGAAATAGAAGGAAAGATCTAGCATCAACTGAAACTCACATGAAAAAGTAGATGAAAAATGTGCAATCATCCAATGGAGAGGTAATCTATAATTATCCAGTAAGACTCTTGGCTATGCCTTGAGACTAAAATAATTCTCAATATTTTTGAATAATCATCCATTGGAATTTAGTAGGAAAACCATAGTAAATCATTGTCCAATGGCCATGCAAAAATATATAAAAAATAATATTTGTTGGTTTTTTTTCAATAGGTGGACCATGATGGGACCACTGAGAAGGTGGGGGTGTTTTTTAATCATGGAAGTGAGGTTTAGTAGATTGATAGTCAAGTTACCTTTCCCTATAAATTTTCTCGATCAAGTTATTCATTCATTGAACTTTGATTCATTCCTACTGTTTTGATACACAATCCAATCCAGTTGAGTCTTGAATCTTCATTGAGAATGGCATTCATAGGTTGTCAAGAAAGAGGTTATCATGCACATGCACTCTTCTTTTCTTGGTATCTTTGTAACTATGTTCAGCCTGAGTTCTATATTTTTAAATTATCATAATAGTTCGTGATTATTAGGCTTTTATTTTGTCTTTTAAGAATTTTAATTTAATTATTATTAATCATTATTTATATATATATATATAGTTATTATAGTTATTAAAGTTTCAATAGAATTATTAAACTTTCAATGGTACATCAACTTTCATACATGAGAAAATAGACACTGACAAATGGTACATCATGGCCTGATTAATTTCGCTCAGCAATTTCAAATGGTATAACATTTAGTCAACAGTAATCATTAATTTTTGCACACAGAGACTAACTTCTCTGGAAGCCTAAGATTTCTTTGGCTTGTTATTCGTATAACTACATAGACATAATTAATAGAGAGATTGAGGACAAAAAAAAAATCTAGCGCTTAGTCTCCACTGCTCAACATGATTTTGTGAGAAATAATACATAGATTGATTTCTCAGAGTGCCTTAGCGTTCTTTGGCTCATTATTTTAATCACAACAACAATAAAAAATGCACTTAGGACCTGTTCTTAGTCCGATTATGCAATTTTTATAAGACAGATTATGCAATATTAATAATAAACATAAATTTATTGCAATTTAGGGAAAGCTCGTTCATGTTTTTTTATTTATATTGGAAGGTTACTTTCTTTTTGAAGTACAGTAGATCATAGCATATATTGAGGAAATGTGGTTGACAAAAGATACATTTATTTCTCTTTGAGAAAATTTAGTGTAGAATTCATAACCATGAATGTATCACTCAGAATCTAAAGAAAGATGGAAGGCGTTCAATTTTTTAATCAAACTGTGGTGAAGGATTCAATTTATTACGAAGAAGGAATTGTGTTGTGAGAGGTGTAAGAATTTTAAACGTAATCTTTAGTGACAAAAAAAATAATGACAGAACGTCAAGATTGTGGCGGCGGGTAAGAAAATCAGAATTCAACCACGCCCTGGTGGTAGGTGGGATTATTCACTTACTGTTCACGAGCTGCAGGTACTCATACCCTTGTCTTTTCCACATATGAAAGCTCTCTCACCAAGAGTGAGCTACTTATTGTACTTCTTCTTTATAAGGAACAATTGGTATATAATTGTGTTACAGAAGTCTATAACAAATCAGGCATCAAAAATTATACACTTAAGAATAAGGAATTATGCAAAGAAATTCACGGGGCATACTAATGTTGACAGGATGCCTATATTTCTTGAATCACTCACATCTTGCAACACCTAATATATTGGTATACACATAATATGGCATTTGCACAGTATTTTCATATGTATCTAGGAGAAGTAAATAGTTATGACAATTATTATACCTTGATTATAAGATGTGTATTATAGTTTATATTCAAGATTTATATACCAAGGAGGGGCGAGAAAATGCAGGATAAAATATCTTTGCAGTTCATATAAGTGACTGGTCTGAAAATATATTTCAGTGAGAATGTGAGGATGATCTCTCATTGTGTCCTGGTGCGCTAATCGTTAATTAGCTTTCCAAATGAATAAATGTGTTAACAAAATTCCCAAAGTAAAAACTGGGGAAGAACAAATCGTAGAAACACACAAAAATATATAGCACAATGAGTCGCACTCAAGGATTTATTTAATTATCGTCAATTAATTTTGCTACAACCTTATTATGATCACTGCATGCTCACTAGAAATGGGACATGTAGACCCGTCGTTTTGGTTTTACCGCCAATGACACATTCTCACATCATAAAAAACATTTTCAGGGTTAATTGTATTTTTAATAGTCATTGCATACGTTTTATAGGTATAGGCTGTTCGCAATCACATTACAGTATCGTGATGTGGCGGATATTCTTATCATTTCTTAGATATGCGACTTACTTGAACACCTAATAGATTGATAGCGCACATCATGGAATTTGCCTAGAATGCCACATGCTTAATCCTAAAACAAATTAGATGTTAATAACGGATGTTATAGTGCATATATGATGCATATTATAGTTTATCTTATGTTACGTTGAGATAGCTTATACAAAAAAAAAAGAACACATGGTGTCATAAAGGACTCCTCTCTCGATAGGCATCAATTTTATTTTGTAAACATCAGTTCTACTAACATAAGGATATATGCGTGGGCTGATGATCCTTTGATTATGCATGTGATAATTAAGATTGAACTATGAAATTATTCATCTTATTTATACATACACATATTGATGAATTAATGATTTTTCTCATATAATTGTTTTTAATCTATTTTGAAAAAAAAAAAATTATAATATAATTGTTCTAAGAAGAACAAGAGAGAATTCCCTTGCCATATCTTCGTAAGAACATATGATAGAAAGAAAATTAATCAATTTCAGACTCAGACATATTCATAGGTAAATGAAGATTCAAAATTATTCATGAGATTTACCTATAACATCACATCATATTAGAATGTAGAATGTACAATATTGATGATAGGGTTAGGAGAAGAAAATTAGTCTATTGAAATTTCGTTTTCTAGACATGTCATAAGATTAAATGATAGTTAAACAGAGATATTTATGATTTAAACACATAACTGTCCACCTCATAAAGTAATAAATGTAAAATGTAAATTCAGGGATTATTTCCATATATGATAAGATAATAAACCTTGCAATCATACATGTATCATATAATCTTATAAAACAAACACATTCTTGCAATATGCAATAAAATTTAAATTACACAATCCACATGCAAATGAAGACTTGGTTCAGAAGAAAATAAAGACAAATACCATAAGTGACACGGATTTTGCAAAAGGCAAACATAGAGTATGGAGTTTATAACGACAATTCTTAAAGCATTAAGCTAATACAACACATGAGATACCTCAAAATATAAACAATTACTGCAACTAGACATTGTATACTCCTTGTAACTGGTTAGGCCGGTCATTCGCTTAATAGAACGTTTAAGAACATGTGTAAAACGATTACGTGTCTTCCCTCAAACGGTAAAGTGCTGACCTTTATCTAAGAATGTCTTATTGACACTTTTCTCTAACCGCAGTATAGTAGACATTTAATTTAGAGTTAACAGAAAAATTTGGGGAGAATTTCAGACATTTGGTCAGGTGTGGGATTTTACTAGATAGTAACTGGTGTTGCAGCAACTTTGACCTACCGAGAAACTTATCACACAGCTTTTGACCCTGCCAACTAGCAGGCATAGCCCCGTAGCAAGCACATCTCTTCAAAATTATTGCTGAGTTTCATCCTTTCACAACTTCTGGTGCAGATTTTATAGTCAGTGCAGCCTTCTGACTCAATGTAGTTTTAAAATTAGTACAATGTGAAAACCACAATTTTTCTAGCTTAGTAACTTCTCGGGAAACCCTGAAAACAAGCAGAGAGAGGAAGAGAGGCCAAGCCTACAGTCTTGTTTCTTCTTCTTCTTTTCCATTTTCCATGTTCTATCTTGAGATGTGGGCTGCTTTGAGAGATGAAAAATATCCCAAGTGAGTCAGAGTTACAGCCTATTATATACTTTCTTATGTAGCCTTTTGAGAGAGTTATGATTATTGCTCTTTAGGACTTTCCGTATACAGGCCGACTTGATATTTGATATCAGGATAGGATATGGAAGGTCATTTAGATATACATTGACTCAATAATTTTCTTTAAAATCATAACAATGCTTTTAAATTGGATGCTTCAATGCCTCAGAATGGATCAGAGGTTGCTTTATGAAGACCTAGAGTTCTCGGTAGATTTGATTGGGCACAATAAAAATCCAGGATTACCTTGGGCTTATAAAGACCCATTGCGAGCAAAAGAATAAATTGTTTTCTTGCTTTTACATTAAATACATAGAATCAGCAATTGCATAAGTCATTATGAGGTCAGACAATAGTTAACATGTGACCTTCCCTCTTAACACAGAGGTGGTATTCATAATCCATCTCTGCTTAGTCATTTTCAAATGAATAATTCTCTTATAGGAATCGAATTGGTAGCAATCTAATTAACATCCTTAATAAACCAACATTTATTCACATAGTAAGATAACCACATTGTTTGCTCTATCTCTCCACAATATTAGGAGACAATGTTGTTGGTTAGAGACAGATGAGCTTTATAAACACAAATAATCATTTATCTCAGGGTGCCTTATACCTTACTCGGTGTGTTCACAGGGTACTGGCGGCCTTTGAGACTATTTCTTTATCTTGGATTCCTGGTTCTGCTCAGGAATGTGGGTCTCTGCTGTTTTCAACTCTTATCTTGGATGCCCTGCCACTGTCTCAAGTGTAAGTTTACGGATACTTGGCGAAGTCTCATTTCTCTTTCTTTGTGAAAAATAGTAATATTTTCATCTCCCTCTCTAACCTGAGATATTCTGCATTCTTATAAAGAGTAACATACCCCAAAACTCCATCTTCCAATATAGGGACTTTCCCAACCCCATCACCTTGAGGACACTTCCCACCTTCTCCTCTTAGCTTGAGGACTTGTTTCCATCATGAAGTTATCTCTTCTTTGAATTGAATATCATGAGTTGCCTCATTTGCTTATGGACACTCCTCCATTCAGTATCATGGATACAATCTTTATGGAGCCTTGCAATAAGACGTCAACAGCTCCATCACTTTACTTAGAGGTCATTCATTCCATCCTTATCACATCAACAAGTGATATTCTAGTCACACATATGAGCTGCCTGCGTACATCACTACCTATTACTTAATGCATATTTCATACAGGATCTTTATCCCACCACATAGGTGGTAGTCACCAATCACTAAAAATATTTTGGTGCTTCACATTAGCCATCCGATGTTGTTAAAATAAAAAATGAAAATCAAAATTTACAGCAACATGATAAAACCCTTTTAATCATGACATCTTCAGCTTCCTAATCAACATCCTACATATTTTATAGGCACCATCTACAAAAATTTGTATGTCAGGGTATCTTTTCTTTTCTGGGACCAACAGCCAGTCTTAAATAACACATGCTCACGAGATGTCCCTTTGATTTCACATCTAGATTGGAATGTTAATTCATACTTCTTATATTTTGTATTTTCTCCTTTAATGATCTCTTCTTTCTTTCTTCACATATTTGTCTGAACATATTTGGTGATTTACCATCTTTCAATATAAGCGGACAATACACTCATGCATCTTTTCCAAAATAAAGATCCATTTTGATCATTATAAAGTAAGACATTCACATACTAACCACACGCAGCTAACTCATGGTGTACAGCTTCAGTCTTATCAAACAAATGCCATACCTCGTTTCTTCTTTTTTCAATCACTATAATTCCTTAGAACCATATTCGCCAGTTGAAAGTATTAACTTCGAAGAAAATACTATCTTGACACGGTCACATCCTTTGTCAACATACCATCATCCAATTGACCACCTTCCCAATGCAAGAGAAATTGAGAACCTTCTAATATGGAATATTACCAATTGGTAAATATTGCGATTATCATAAATAAAGAAATTGATCCTTCTAATGATGATGATACGCGATGACCTCTTTCTATGCTAAATGAATTTTAGGCCTTCGCAGTACTGCCACCTAACTTTCAATAGAGTTGGCGAATGGTTCTTTCTGTAGATGATTTTGTTACAACCACCAATACAGATTCTACTTTAAGCACATGATATGTAGACTCTTTATTTTAATCACATGCTTCTTAGTATTGTACTTCCTTTTTATTAAGATGAATGATAGCTAATTCTCCTTGTCTTGACTGCTACATGGTGATGCTTTTCCTCACTTCTCTTATTCGTGGAAGCACTAATAGTGAAGGGAATCTATCACTTTGGATTTCTTCTCATTGGGTTCTTCCTTGTGTTCAAATGATGAAGCTTCATTTGTTTCTTTCCTCTTGTTTTCCTTTTCAATTGCATACAATATTTCTCGCATTCACGACTGACCATAGCATTGGATCTTTGACATATTGATCTTCTTCTTTTTTGGGGACCAAATTCTGGTACTTTCATACTGTGTCCATAGTAACAAATAAATAATTTTTTTCTTTGTCCATCATCTTTTGATTTTAACCTGGTTCTTAAATTTACCTGCAGTTCTTGATGCTAATTGCAACCAATTCATGGGAGGTAGTGGTAGACTAATGGTGCATTTTATTTTCAACATCATTTCGCCTGACTCTTCATTTACACTGAGATAGGTTCAGGATATCAGCTTATATATAGTTAAACATGAAGAAAAGTTCTAATGCTTCTCATATATTTTCTTTTGATATTTCAACATCATGTATAGGAATGAAGGTATCATGATGGATTCTATAAAGAATCCTTTGAGATGACCTTCCGTACTTTCATATGTAGCTAAAGACAGCTTCTTCGCCGGAGAGTTGTGACATGACTACATTGTTTGTACTCCAATGACTTCATTTTCTGGGGATCAAGTCTTTTCATTTCTTAAAATTTGTTGCTAATTTTTGATTAAGAATATGAATTCACTTTGGTAGATATAGATATATGTAAAGGTAAAGCTTTTTCGTGAAGATACCAACTTGATGAAACATATTCCCACGGATATGCCTTCTTGATATTGATGATGATGTTGATGTGGATGTCTTTCAAAAGAGTTGATCCGCGACGAATCAAAGATGGAAGTCACGCCCAGTTAACTGATGTGGTAATAAAATATAATGCCCAGGCACCCATGTTTCGACATAGGTCGGTGGCACCTGGTCCAAACTTGTTTCACAACCTTGGGATTTCATTATGGCTAAATTAAAGACATTTGTACGATTAAAGGGTACAGCATTTTGTAGTAACTGGATTTTACAGCATTCGTGGCTAGAGGATAAAAATTTTCATCGCTGAAACTATGACCTGAAGGATTATTTTTCTTTATTGCTTGCAAAAAATAACTTTCTTAGCACTAGAACCACGGTATGATGGTAGTTTCAATTTGATGTGATGTTCTGAAGGATAATACATGCTAACATGTGTGGGAGAGATATACGAAAAGCAGTTGAAAATACTTCAATCACTGTAAACACAACTGATAATAGTGTTATAATGTGTTGATTTTCCGAAAAGATAAGCACCAAGTGTAGACAGCCATTAGCTTTGAATGAGAACTAGGGTTAGGAGTGTTACAGATGTCTCTTAATTATTTTCCTTCGATAACGATGAAGGTTATTCTGTGATTTATACTCTTGATATTCCTAAGGCCAATCTTGTCTTGTAACTTCCTTATAGAATATACTTATTTGTGCTGCCCTCTTGGTGCAGCTGAAACTCTAATTCCGTATTCCCCAGAGAATCTGAAATTTGGAATAGTTAAATGGTTCTATCTTATCTTTGATAATAAACGTGATATATTTTTAGTTAATAACGATAAGATTATTCTTTACTTGATTGTGTGTGTTCCTCTATCATCGAAGAGATACAAATAGTAAAACTAATGGACAATGGAGACAGTATGCTGGAGGCTATCAACTAGAGGGCCAAAGAACCTCTCAGCAGAGAAAAACCCTTAAGGTGTGTCTCTTCTCATGGGCAATGCAATTGACAAATTCAATACCTTGCTTTGACCTTGACCCAAGGCCCTCGGAAAGTCTAGGCCTTCCTTCTAAACTTCTACAAAATCTGAAACTGCAACAAACACTATTCCTACTGACTTCAACCCTTTGATATCTTCTCCACCTTCACACACACCTCACCCAACAACCTCTCTGGCTTTGAGAAATTTATGCTGCTTAGCTTCTCACGTAGTTTTCTTCTACCCTGCACTTCTTTATAGCTTAGATATATTCGTGGGCTCCTTAATTGCAGTCCTTTTCCACGGCTGCAAAATTTTGTCAACTGCTTAGCTTTGTCTAATTGAATCTTCTTTTCTTCAATGGGCTTCTGAAAAGCATGCAATTTCTGACTTCAGCATACGTTAGCATCTTTCACATTTGCTAAACATAGTGATTGTAGAGACCTCTAACGAGAGAGAGAGAGATCAAACTTCTTGGAAAGTATGTGCAGATAGTCAAGTTCCTTCTTATATATAGCCTTTTAGGGTACAAGTCTGACTGACACTTTAGGTGCACTTGTCACTTCGCTATGAGCTCAACGATATTTATTACCATGGCGGATGATGGAGAATTATTCTGGCACTCTACTTTGACTCAATAATTTTTCTTTAGTATAGCAACATGCCCAAATGGGTCTTCAGCCATAACCAATTATTTCAATTGAAGGCTTGTACGCCAAAACCTAGAAGGCCTTAATGGGTGGCTGACCTACAGAATGCACGATTCAACCCAGACGACCTCCATGCGCCTCAAGAACAACAATAATAATCTAATTTTCTTGCCTTTGTCGCCATAGATAGATTATATGTCATTATGAAAACGAACCCTAGTTAATATTTCAGTAGAACACTCCAAACCTATGGACGGAGAATCTTCCACTAAGGTAATTCGTTGGATCGTCAACACATCCAACTTTAGTAAGATTTGTAGACCCTTTAGAAATATTATCATGGAGATTATGATAACCAACATCATTCTTCTTGATTCTTGATTTGTAACGAAATTCTGCGGAATCTCACCCACTGCGTGACACAATGCAAGTCAAACACTTTCGGGTTATACATTTGATAAAGAGGATGTTGAAAAGGATCCAGTAAATTGGTGGAGGATACATCAAAACTTTGACAAATTGAAATTCTAAGGATGAAAGCGGAATCTCACAGTGGGGTTTATAGATAATATTGAAACCATTTTAAGTAGGAAAGCAATTACTGCATTCCACAGTGGGTCCCTCAATGTAAACGCCATATACTTGTGATTATTCAGGTAAAGAACAAATTTGCCACCAACCTTTTAAGGAATGCTCACATAAAAATGATTACATCCTGTTACTGGCAGGTAGTATATCATTGAACGGTTAGTTGTGCCCCAATATAGATCACACAGAGAGAGAGGTTTCCGGGGATGGAAGATGATGTTACAACTGTTGATATAGTGTGAGAACAAGCTCTAGTTTCCCAACCCCAATTGATTAGGATACAACATGACTCATTATAAGCGTGAGCTCATTGCAGCTAGGTTACAAGTGTTCCCAGCACTGAAACTGATACGTATAAGCCTACGTGATCTCAGTATGGCTAGTTTAAAGATTAACTCCCCAACAGTTGCAGAAACTACCCCAAGATAAGATTAATTCTCCTATCAAGATGAAATATAGGAAGAAAATTTCAAACTACCTAATAAGAAGAGTTCATGGAGAATGTGAGACAAGTACCTTCCCAATCCCACAATCTAGAGGATATCTGTGGAATTCTTAGATTCTATCTCTGTGATAAGCACATTCCCAAGTATATATTCTGAAGATTGGTCGTCTAGTTGGAAAACGATCCATTTATGTTTATGAGTGACGAAAAGGGCCTCCATACACACTACTATTTATAATCTTCCATTGATAACCTGGATTCGGCATTCTGCATAAGCATGCTTGGTCGGAGGCAAGTCATGAGATAGGGGTCCAAACAGCTCGAATCCACCCTCGCAGTCGGTACACATAGAGAAGGTCACCACATTTCAGCAATATACGAGATATACGGGGTAGTGATTGAAGATGCAGCTACTTATGGTGGAAAACAAAACGTCTAGGAAGAACTAGACCATCTATAGGCAGTTTTATTTCAAACACAATGCTAATTCTATGAGTTAGATATTGTTGAGCTATGAATTGGATAGGCAGCAGTGGAAAAGCTTCTCGTGGGGTGCCGTGCAAGAATGGATAATGCGAAAATTTAATGAATGACTTCGGAAAAATTGGGAGCAATGACAAAGGTGAAAATGTTAATTTTATAAATTGGGGTAGAAGGTAATAAAGGTGAATAAATGAGTTAGCCATTGAATTAGGTAAGGTCAAACATAAATGTATTATTCTGGATCTTTTTCCTGGAAAAGTGCGGAGATTTGAAGAAATTAGGTGGATATCTAGTGCACACTAGTAACAGTCAAGAAAAGTTTATTTATAGTAATAAACAGTCAAGATAATATGCACAATAGTGTACTATTACAGAATATATAATGCGTCCATAAGCGCATCCCAACTAACACACTGGTGCCTCTCTAGATGAAACTACATCATGAATGAAGCAATCATTTACTAATATTGCATGTTATCATGTATGGAGTATAGGCAATCCCTAGCAAAGTAGTGATAGTTAAATCCTAACATCACTATGCAACTATAGGTATGAAATTTGTTCATCTTCTATTATTAATGAGAATTTTAGTTTCTACATGAACAATTATTACCTGTTACATATTACCATTAACAGATCCATCAAGTGCACCACCGTTAGTGCCACATGGGAAGTTAAAAATGAAACGCTAAAGAAGGTTCATTGTGATCTAAGCTATGCATACACTAATTTAGAAAAAATGGTAAATTATGAATTTTTCAATTCACTCAGTGAAAATAAAGGTAAAAACAAGGTGCATGGAATATTCTTGATTAAAGTTTGATTTTCATCATGGATAAAATTTAAAACGTGTGTTATTTTCAAGATTGAAAGTCAATCCGATGTTGATTGAATCACTATAAAATTGATAAATCGGATGCCGAGCGATTCTGAAATGAGACTTATCCTATTACAAAAGTTAATGATGAGCCAAGCGTAGTGGTTGGAGGCATGAAGAGATAAATTTGGTAATACAATTCAATTTATTTGTTTATTATTATTTCACCTTTCTTGGTATTTCTAATGAGTGCTATATGCAGGTACATTGTCTCATAGGGCGACACCCAATTCACTACTTGCGTTTTAGGCTTGTGAAAATTTATATTTTAGGATGTTCCATAAAAACCTCACCTTTATAAAGATTATACCTCTGGTGGTCTGTCTTGTCTGAAGCATTACATGTATGGTGGAAGGCTATAATCATTTTGATATGCTACGCAGAAGAAGAGTTGACTAATTGTTGGATGCAGAGTTCAATGATCCAACAAGTGGGACAGCTGCACCTATTCCTCAATGATCAAGGATTTCTTATGAAGTGATAAGTTGGTTTAGTGATATCAATTCAGAATTTTACAGCATTTTAAGGAAAAGTATACATTGTCAAGATACAAACCTCAACAAACGATGTCTCGATGCTTAGCAGCTGGAATTAACACTTTCGAGGTCGATACAGTATGGATTTTGGTATGTCATGCTGAACATCATTTGGTGACCCATCACTCTTTGGAGTTTAGGGACGTGGCGCTTATCTTGAAATGACCATGAAAACATCTAACGATCATCTTTCTTATATTATTTTATTGTGTTAAGGCATCCAAGACTATGAACGTGTTCCGAATGATTATGCACGTAATCGATCAATCTTCAACAAGAAGGAGATTTTAGGATAGATTTGCGAATGTCTTAAAGTATTACGAAGAATGTTTTAGTGAACCTTGCTAGTATAGAGCATTACAAGTTGAATATTTTGCCAATATTTTGAAAAAATAAAAAAATGGGATTTATATAGTCTAATAAGGTTACATTGAGATTTTTAAAAAATTAAAATAATTTTAATTCTATAAATTTGATTCAAATCGTTTAACACAGGAAAAATAGAGATTGATGATTTTTATATTTGGAAAAAACATGGAAAATTAGCGCATTTACGCCAAAAATTCGACATAAATTTTACCTAACCATTAATTATATCAACGATGTATAATTAGTAGCTATTTGAGACATAAAATAGCTACAAAACCTTAGTCATGTGACTTCAAACAAAATTAGAGCTCAATAATTAGTCAATATTTATGCGACTTAAAGTTAAATTTATAACGTATGTAGAAAGTTACAATTTATGAATATAATTTATTATTACTTATTTATGAAATAGTATTTTATTATTACGTAACATTAAATTTTTGTATTGAATTTTATATCTAAATCTAAATGAATACATAATAACGTAACTGGGATTCAAATACAAATTATGACAATACATATCGGATTTTTTTATATCTAAAAATGGATATATTTTATTTATTTTAATTGATAACAGTTATAGTATAATCGCCATTAATATTTAAACACTTCAAATAATCTTTGTAATAAACATCAATAAAGTTAGCATAACAATTATTAGAACAAAACCAAATTCAATTTCTAATTGATTAGATACAGAATCCTACTTTCGTAATTGATACACTCTTTAATTTTACCATTTACTTGTCAATCTATAGGTCATGTTCTTTATGTGACTTACTCAGATTTTTACATGGGTAACTTTAGATTTCATGATTATCATATAACAAGAATAATCTAGATACTCGATTTACTTTTATCATGTAAATATTTGCTGACAAATTTCGCAGTTTTTCAAATTTACAATCACGGTGGATTCTCAATTTATCACGTTATGACTTTAGAGTTCATGAAGGTTCAGTATGTTATTTTAAGGATTTTTATATTTGTTTAATTTAGGAATTCATTTTATTTTGTATGGATTAAGGATATTGGCGGTACTGTACTTTGAATTTCATATATTTTAATGAAATACTTTAAAAGAATAAAATATAGGAATCAAGATCCTTTATTTTTAATGCACTAACTTAGATAATTTTAATAAAGAATATTTTACAGAAAAAAAGTTTAATATAAATAATACTAGAAAATAATTATATACATATAATATATGTTTGTACATGATGTTTTATAGTTTCAAGGTCTTTCAATCTTAATTAATTTATTTATCATATTATTTTGAAATAAAACAATATAATATAATTTTGCAAGGAAAAAAATATCTTACATAAATTCGAAAATAAATTATTTGATAAATGTTTATAAAATGTTATTTTATTTGAATATATTTAATCATCAGATATTATTTAAGTACATTGGGAGAGAGGGGTAAATATATATATATATATATATATATATATATATATATATATATATATATATATAATTCATAGTAGGAATTCAATTAATAATTTTACTGTTCATACTGTATATACTAATTCATGTGGATCTATTACAAATAAATAGAAGAAATTATATGTGATATATTTTTAAAATGAATTTATAAATTTAGTAATCATCATTATTAGGGTGATGAGTACAGATTGACCTAATGTAATAAAGAAAACATGTTTCTATATGTGATTTTCATAATGTAGCTAAGAATGAGGTTACCATTCACGTAATACAATGATCTATCTTTAGAACAATACATAGGAAACATGAAAAAATGCAGCTGAGAAGAAACATATGAAAAATGGAAAGATGTGGATTAAAACAATTTTTACTCTAGCTGCACTTAGACTTGGACATTGTATTTGATTTTATATATGTAAATTCATTTCTACAAGAATGCTAGAGAATTTTTTCACCTTTCTCGACATTTTCTTTTGATGGTGGGGAAAGGCCATCGGGTTGTTGCGGACAACCATATGGCCATGGGTTCATCATTTCAACCATCTCTTGCTGGGATACAGTTTCTAGAATATTTGAGATGATCGAGATGATGGGATCTGTTGTATACTGATTTTCAGTACACTTTGTATGTAGATATTGGGATGGATGAATTTACGGCATTATCTACCTGAAATCGAAGAAATGATAAACTAAGTGCTCTTTACCCATACTGATGTGAAGTTTGAGAATTGGATTCAGTCTAATGAAAAAGAAGAAGGTGCAGGGTTGGTTCAAGTCAGACAATCCCAAAAAATTAAAATCTAGCGAGGGTAGGAGTGTTTGAATAGTCTAGATTTTACAAAATTTGCAGAAGAAAACGGACTAGTTAGGTATAGCAACATTAACTAGATAATCATATGGAAATGCATTAAGAAGAAAAGTAACTCTCAATGAAGGAAATATTTTCCAAATCTTCTTCTAAGATGGGAGGTGCTATATATTTAATGAAAAATAGCTTGCAATTAACTTTCTTCACTTTTATGTCATGTCGACCTTGTGGCCCAGAAGGAGGATTTCTTAATAATATTTTCAGATTGTCTATCGGAAAACCAACAGGTTGTTAGGAAAACAGTTTTTATGAGATCTGTAAAAAAAATCAAAGAGTAGGTAGTTGAGTGTTTGGATTATATTTTGATAGTGAAATAGTTTGACATTCAACCATAGGACACCCAAAGAACAAGTTTGACTTAACTTTTAAAACAAGATTATGATCATCTTTGTCATAATTTATCCAAATTTTGTTAGATCTCTGTCACAAATGGGGAGAATTACGTTATATTTAATATAAAATTTGTAGGCTCTTACCACAACTACCTGAAATTATTTTTCTGGTGTAAGTCATAGATATATAACTTAATAATATATATATATATATATATATATATCTATCGTTAATAATCGAAAGATGATTTTACTTATATTTTTCATTGACTTTTTTTTTAAGTGTATTATGTGAAGTGTTTGATGTTTGGGTTTGCAATTTTGACTTTGAATTTTTATATAGTTGTTTTTGATATTTGTTCATATGAATATAAACGTTATTAACTCTTATTATTTTAAATATTGTATAGGAGAGAATTTTTTTTATAATAATTATGCAAATTTAGTCGTGGTATGATTTGTACCTCCATCAGCCTGAATGAAACTCTACAAACCTTGCACAAAATATTTCGCTAATAGGATATATAATTTACCTGAAAATATATCCATGGAGCTAATTACATATAGAACAACAAAATTTAACTTCTACACCGTCAACATCGTGTGGCAAGATACGGTATCCCAAATACATCAATTCTGAAAATACAACAAGGCAAAATGCATTTAAAGAACATTATAATACTTCTACTACGTGACATTCTAAAGCTATCTGACAGAGTGAAAAGGCTTCATCAAGAACTCAACAATCGGTTATCAACCCCGTTTCTGGAGGGGTGCAATTGATCACATCTAAATATTATATAGATTTAATGTTTGATTTGGCTTATCTAAAAAAATGAGGTGGAGGCAAAGAGAAAGGAAAAAGTTCTCTACTAAAAGGGTTACGAAGGGTACAACGATTGAAAATTTCTAGGCAAGAGAATATTGGGAGAACAAGCAGGAAGATAAGAACATCAAAATAAATTGCTTAAACGGAAGGAAGGCAAGAAAGGTTAATAAAGAGTTGGAGAAAGAGAGGAAGGTAAGACCATGAAGCGAACCATAGTTTCAGAAAGGCAATTTGAAGCCAAATATGTTGATGTCACGCTTATTTGGACGCATTGTAATCAGACTTAAATAACAAGAACTGATGCATCCTACCATCTTACCTTCCTCGAGACATGGTGGAAACATCATATACCCCTACTGATGCAAAGTTTGGATCCTAGAATAATATTTTATATATTTTCTGATGCGATCTTAGGTTCCGTGCCCACGAGTGACACCGATACCGGTCACCATGGCTGCGCCAGGAAAATTTAGATCAACCATATACCAACATTGACGCATCCTGTCCATCAAATGTGGTGGAGATCCATGGAAGGTTTTCATTAAATCAACTCGAAACAGTACCTTTGGACAATGCGAAATAGGAGAACATCCAAGCGACAAGTGCCATGACTTAAATTTTGTAACACACTAAGACAACGTGATTTTAGTAGGGATCAAATAGATTTCACTAGTATTAATATCCCCATGGATGTTGGAAAATTTCGCTAACGGTTTCAAATTAATTGTCTGTAAAACAATGTACTGAATCTACAAGTTTCCCCGTTTATCACATTCCAAATTCATAGCCTTAAACCTATATCAGAGTTTTTATGATTATATATCAAGCGGTTATAATTCCTACATATCAGCGATTTCTAAATCCTGCAAGTTTATTGTCTTACATTTGGTTATAGCCTTAGCCTATATCAGATTTTTTATGAAGTTATATATCAAACAGCATACAATTCCTATTATCAGAATAGTTTTTCTAATTCTTACAATTTTGTTATCTGGTGGGTGTAGTACACTGGCTGGTAATGCAACAGTCCTTTGAAAACGTAAATACAAATCCATCAATCACCTTTTCCACATGGATTGTGAAGTATAAGATGCCATCTTTAATGGATTAGTCCTCATTAGCACGAAATTTTGTGGATTTAGTGTCAATGACTGGCCTACTCTAAAAGTTTTCAAGTTATCGCGTTCTCATTTCTCTCCGCTTCTGCGTGAAATTTAATGCAGAAGGTGGAAAATTACTTACCCCTTTAACTTCATCAATAGAATCACTTAACAAGGATACATGAACAAAGGCACGATTCGTAAGCAAAGGTCTATGACACCAAATTTAATGGGTTTTAGTACATTCCAACATACTGAAGAATGTATCTTTAATGAGACAATTACACACGATTGGACTAGTCCTATCTGAGGCTATCAATGCATTTCTCTTGGACACAAACATGAAGTAAGGATCCGGTAATTATGAATGTAGCGATAATAGTGGAATATTTGTTGCTACAATGGCGGATAAGATAATAACATGGACAGGTTTACGAACAAACAACAACCTTCATCAATGGCGTTAGAAGGGATGTGAATTTCCAACAATAGTTGATACAGCTTCACTGTCGTATACAGTCGTAAAGGCAGCAACGCACTACTAATTTGAACAACCCTTCGTCGATCCCTCCCAATTCAAACTGTTGACCGATCACCATCAGTGTATTGCAGTCTATTTTTTGAGGAAAGTAGATGGATATCCTAGTACATTTTCTCTTGAAGACATACATAGGTAATCTTTTAGAGGTGATAAACAGTGATATGTGCCTATCACAATCTTCTAGAATGTTTGAAGACGCATCCAGCCCAATCGTCATATCAAAGATCTGATTTTGATCTAAGATTTATGGAATCGACTGTATGATGCAAATTGGAAAATGATTAGTGGTACTTCCCAAATCAACACTCACAGATGTTGGTGTAAAAATTATCTGTGAGATAGAATCTATGTCTCGTTCAAGGCAAACATATATGAAAAATCTCTCAGGTGCATTAAATTTTGCCTTATCCTCTTGAGGATTTTTATTTCTTTTCTGGCGCTAGACCAAGGTTCATGAGCTCAACGTTATACAATTGTTCGCGCTACACTCCATAGAGGAGCTGATTCAAGGTCCTTTGGGAGGATCAAATAGAAAATAAATAGCATTTCGTGAAGGTTTGTAACCACCAGTGCAGCAGAGCATACCCTCTTGGAAAATTTAGAATTTGTCAATTATCGATTTTCTCTTGCAGCCTTTTTTGCGCGAAACTGTTTCCTGGACTCACTCAGCATGATTAGTCGGATATAGCGGTCGTATTATTGCGGAAGGTTTATGGAAAGAAAATGTTTGGGGACATTCTGTACTAGAAGAATGGCTTTCTTCCTCGACTCACTCAACATGATTCGGTAAGTTCTAATGAATAATATTACACGGAAGGTTGTGAAAATGTTTGGGGGATATTCTTACACTTTAGAACTAATACTTTCTTCTCGCTCATCAACATGATTAAGTGGATACAATGATCAATATTATTACGGAAATTGTGCTCTCATGATTTAGAGGACTTATTTTATTTTTAAACAATAATCGCACCTCAGTTAACAATATAATTTTACACCATGGGTGGATAATTTATATATTTGTATGAGTAGGTAAGCTTTTCGTACGTTTCTTATGAAGTTGATTTTACTTCTACCTCTTGGCAAAGTTTGGGGATCTGAAAAATAGATAAATCTCAGGAAAATGATGACCACCTTCGTTATTTTAGAAGGTGGTTATTCTACCACCGGCAACTTTAAAATTGATGCGTGAAAACTGAGTTGCTGCAAGATTTTGGGTTGTGAAGGTAGCACTAGCAAATCCAATAGAAAATCAGCTGAATAAGGATACTACGAAACAAAGGAAAATGATTCATAAGCAAGAAAAGGTCATACCTGGAGATTTCCATCTTAGTTTTGGCCATTTCCCTCACGAAATGTGATATTTTATGATGAGACAACCCGATTGGAATGGTCATATAACAGTGATTAAAAATAAGTGGATTGTAAAGTCATAATTGCAGACGGTATTTACGAACGATCAAAAGGAGGTGAGCGAATGGGGATTCAGATTCAACAATTAGATTCAACGTATGCTAACACAATGCCAGTTTGAACAACATTAGTAACAACATGGTATGGAAGAAGTGTCATAGGAGGATGAAGGTAAGCATGTCACAGTATAAAGATTATTACCTTAACAAACTCTTGTGATCGTTATACCTACAATTACCATTAGTTAGTTATACCAATATTTAAATCAAAATATCAATTCACGGAAAACCATAAATTTTCATTACCTATATCTCAATTTTTCGAATTGGGATTTTAATTCAACACAAGAACCCTACCACTAAACCTATTACTAACAAGTATGAAAATGGCATAAACCCTAAACCTATAATCTCATTTTAGCAATGGTGGAAAGATACCACCATTATTAACAATGATACAACAATTTGAACAAACATTATTAACAACTGATGTAGAAGATATATGAAATTGATTTAGAAGGCTTATGTGCGCGAAATATGAACATTATTGACAACAAATGCGTAGTGCCGCAATATTTAAACATCAAAATATCAATTTAAAGGAACACCATAAACCCTAAACTACATATCTCAATTTACAAAGATTGGCAACAATTAACACAACCTACTTTGGAAAACAGCACATTACCTTTATTTAACGATGTAAGAAAATGAGAGAAAGACCCTCATTCTGTGTCTCAAGTTCTAAAGTTAAACTATAATTAACACAAAAAAAACATACCTAAACCTCAGGCATTTAACACTAGCTACAATAGCGAAAAGTAGCATAAACACTAAATACTGTATCTCAATTTATGGAAGATTCATTCTAATTAACACAAAGAAAGCCCACTACACTAACCTCAAAACATTACTAACACGTTATGAAAACATGTACGAGGATATAAATGATTGCTGGAGCTCGGCTACCTTGGTAGGATAATATTTCTTGTTCCCTTGAAAAAACCTAGACAATTTAAGCACAAATTTATGAAAACCATAAGGCTTCTGCATGGGATCTCAGTTGCTGATTATTTAGTGAAACACAAAAAAACAGACAATTTTAACTTAGCATTTCATGAGAAGAAACCATAAACCTGATCAGAATCTCAGTTGCACATTTCAACAGTTATTTTAAAAAACCCAAAAAATTTACTTTAAACGTTTACGGAAAGCAAACCAAACCTCTAGGCTAGAGAATCTCAGTGACACGGTCTTCTTAACACATAGAATCACAAAGATTGCAATTTTACTTTGCAAACATTTAATAAAAATATAGGAAAAGCCCTAAACCCGAGATCTCAATATACTTTCAAATTCTTTGATGCTAAACAATCAGAAAATTGCTGGGTACTACAGCGTTCACTGAAAGCAAAACAAACCCTAAACCCTTTATATGCTCAGTTTATTTAGTGCGCAGTGTTTAAAACCAGACAGAGGGACAATTTACTGAAAAAGAAACCCAGGGTGTTTAAAAAATACTGATAAAATCAGTGAAAAGGCAGAACCACATAACTTATAATCCTTGATTTAATGTATTTTACTAAACACATACATGCATGAAACTGGTAAGAGAGATGAGTCCTACCTGGGCTTCTCTCCTCAAATTCCTCTCCTCTTGGCACTCACATCCTTGCTGGCATTATTCTCATATCTTGCTGCAACACAACATCATGCATTCTGTCAGCAATGCTACGTGAAACAGACAATGCAAAGGCAAATCATTCTGGGAGGAACGACATTAAGAAAGACATGCAAACACTGAAACTAAAACCAACTTTAGAATACACGTGGCATGATTCACTGACATCTAGAGCTGAAAAACACACTGAAATATAGTGAGATCTGAACATGGCTTCTGTAATCAAATGAGTAAAACCACCCGCCAGCCAGTAAAAAACACCACGGTAAAGGTGTATACCCACGGAAAATACAGTTAAAACCACCACACGAAGTGATGGGAAATAAAAACCACCATAGTAGGATAAAACCACCCTGGGAGGCAAATAAAACCGCCATAGAGCAGGTATACAGCCTACACTGTGGAAGGTATGACCACTGCTGACAGACAGAGGAAGAGAGTAATGACCGCCACGGGCAGCCATAACCGCAGAGCCGAATCAAAACGGCGCCAGGGCTGAGGGTATGAGCAACACAAAGAGCAGTATGATGACGACGAAGCAGTACCAGGCCACCCTGGGCATGGGTATGCTCACCTGAGAGAGCGTTTAAAACCACTTCTGGGAGGATTGATATATTCATGGAAGCATGGTAAGTGTAAACGAGAGCCAATCATGGCATCCACCAAAGGCAGTATAACAACACGGGGGAGACAGTCATATCCGCATAGTCTTTGAGTTAAACCACCACGGTCGAGGAGTTAGCGAACAACGGAGGCCGAGCATAACATGACAGGCCGAAAGCCAGTATTATATATGCCGCCATGAGTCGGAACAGAGACAGAAGGCAGACAAGAAGGCACGAGTCATAAGGAGGATGGCCTGCCTGAAAGGGACGGTGGATAGGAAGGCGTCAGCCATGGATAAATTTACATAGCAGTTGGAATTTGATCGTTGTTGAGAAGATTTGATCGATAATGAATTATATACTAGGAGATTAGTAAAATTAAATGCGGCAAGATCTAAAAATTGTGTCTCAGTCTATGTTTGACTGTGTAAGTAGTAATATATATATATATATATATATATAATATATATATATATATGTAATATTCTATTTCTGCTCATCTGACATTTAATTGAATCTAAGTTGTATGTCCTAAATCTATATTACAACTATATATATTCAACTATACATGGCATTTATTAATGTAAACGGAGTTGAATATTATTTACCGTCTATGAACTACAATTTAGAAAAATTATAACATTTATATTGATACTTTTTATTATTGTATAGAAAATTATGTTTTAATGATAATCAATACTATATTGAAATCATTGGTATAAACGGATTCAATTGAAGAATTTGATGATTTTGTGTTATAAATGTTAATATAGGTATAATTTGAAAAAGGAAAGTGTACAATAGAAAAGCAGTAATTTAACATGTAAATCCTTTTGTTTCATTATTGTGGATTTAAGCAAAAGTTTTCGTTCTAATTTTGTCTGTGTTGATTTTTCGTTAATTTTGTAATTAAAACAAACATAAATTTGATATTTTAGATTGAGGTTGTCGCACAGTATTTTAGAGTAATCTCATCTTCTTGACATTTACATTTGGATTATTATTTTTGCCAATGAAAAACACTACTCTTTTTAGTTATAAAATAATGGTACGTGCCTGTTACTACAATCATTCAAACGTTTCCCATTCTCTTTGCATTTTCTTTTTCCTATTTCTCTACACATAACGTTTGCTTGACATTAATATTTTAAGTTCATCGTAACTCTACGCGGTCACATGAATACTAAAACTTGTTTTCTTCAGAGTTGAAGTGTCGAAAGCGTGCCATAAATTGCTCGTACAGCAGCAGAATCAACCTACTGGCATATCGTCATGAAATCTGCCAATGAAAGGAGCACTGAAAAAACTAGTAATTACTTTCTTTCTCTTATAAGGATACACTGTAGCTCAAGAGAATTTTAGAAAGAAAGTTACTCTCTTGTCATTTGGCCATCACATAACAAATTGAAGGAGTACCACACATGGATACAAATAAGGAGAAATTCTATGAATATAAAGAGTGGTACACTTACACGTAAGCAAAGGAAACGAATGCTTTGAGGCTTATAAAATTTAAAATATTACAATAGATTTTGATAATTCTCTTTAGTCTTCAATGAAGGTTTCATTATTTTCTCAAAATGTAGTGCTACACCTGTATTTGTCAATATCCCTGTGAAAAGGAATTCGTTAATCACTTTGAATTCATGCGATCCTCTCTTAGATACCAGGACGCATTTAGTTTTATTCTTGATGCTGAATGATGTAAACAAAGATTTAAACAACAACACTCTTGCCTCCTCATCCAGTGGATAAAGAGATAGTAAACAAGGGTTGAATATAAGTTGAACTCATTAGAGGAAGTAGTCCCCTTTGCATCTCCATGTCTGTGTTTAAATAATTCATCCTTAGCTTTTAACTATAAATTCTCCCATGAGGCTACTAATGTCTACCTTCTTTTGTTTGATCATTCATCATCACAAAATTGGGAATATCTACTTGACTTCACACTAATACAGCAGCAATACCATAACACCTTTTCATCTTTTACATGATCCCATCAAAACTGAATTAGGAGAATAGGTTAATGCTACTTCTGTATATATTTATTCACTAAAGTTTATAGTATTGACATATCCCTTATACATTTATGAAGGGATTCACACCTAGATTAAGAATCCACCCACGATTTATGTGGTTTATAAAAATGGGAGGCATTTCTCTTTTGAATAGTCCACACTTGATGTATGTAAACAGTGCCTTTTATTTAGGCACTAAAGCCATATACAAGGTAACCAAATGCGTAGTTCTGTGGATGGCTAGTAATCCCTACATTTCCACATATCTAGCATAATCCTGCGGGATGCTAGAAGGTGGTCCAACTTCCACCTTGAAAGGACTTATCATCTTATATATACCGTTTTCCAAGACCTAGGAACTCCTCTTTATTTCCGTGCTAAACAGTGTTGTTTCCTGATATTTGGTGTGGCTAATTTTGCCAGAGCTTAATTGGTTCAACTCAACTCCTCTTTAGGAGTACTTCATGTAATGTTTCCTAGAAGTTTAGAAGCAATTTTGGGTAATTTTGAATAACATGGCACTTCATTCCTTTAGTCGACTCCTCTTGGAATTTTCTTTAATTTTCCATAAAGTTTTAGAAAATAAAATTTTACAGGGTAAATGAAAATATAATGAAAACAGGTAGTCCAACATTTCAAGCTCTGATTTTTATACTTTGAAAATCATCTTATAGAAAATCAGGTTGTGACTAACATAAAATTGGTTTTCAAATCAAAACATCTTTACATTTTCTCTACAACATCACTCTTTGTAGAGTTTTAGATAGTGGAGAAATTTTTGAAAGAATTGAGGAGAGGAATATCAGAATTACAAGTATTCAAAAATTTGGAAGTTCTATTTTCAATTTATTTATTTAAAGTTACTTCTATAGAAAGATAGGTTACTTATCACTAATCAGAAAATTTTAAAAAGATTATCATGGAATTTTCTTACATAAAGTTTTAGACATAAAGGAGTTTTAGAATACTAAAGACATATTAGATTATATAGTGAAATTTCTGAGTTACGAATCAGGCCATGCTTTTTACGTAGGAATGTATCTTATGGAGGATGAACTGTTATAGTAATTTTCAATAAGATTTATGACTTTGAGGTGCAAGACAGTCAATTGGATTGTTATATGACACTCATCCATTTGATGATTTCGGAGAAAAAGAATGGAATTAGTCAGCGAGACCATTACCTCATGAGATCCCTGGATTTGGAAAATTGGGGCTAAGGCTTTCCATAAGTGGTTTGAGCATGGGGCTGCCAGTGGCACTTGGGAAGAACCTCACAGTGTAGGGTGTTACACCACTGAAATGAGGCCAATATACACAGATACCTTTCCAATAGTGCAGAAACACCTCAATTAAGTTTTCATCACTGCAACCTAGAAGTTTTACTTTATTATTTGCAGCCACCACATGATTTTGAGAGGATACCATGCTGTCAACCCCCTTCATTCATAAAATGGATAGCCATTGTTAAATTAGAATAAATAAAACATTTCTGGGAAGGATACAGTTTGAACCACACATAATTAAGTTGGAGGAAAATTGTAATTTCATCTCATGACAACATATTCGTGCTAAGTACGGAAAAGAAGGCCCAAATTATATAATTGAAGGTCAGAAGAGACATAAATAATTCCATGATTTAAAGTCAGTCTGATTATATATGAATTTGTAATATGGTGAATCAATTAATTATGTTTAAAATTGATTTTAACTAGTTTCTGGCAGTGATAGACTAGGATGAGTCCAATGGAATTACGTCACGATTTAAATTCAAAAATGAAGTGATCAAATCAGTTAACACGATAATTTCCTATAAATGAATCAACTTGCATGTGATTCAAGAGGAAGGACACGTTGACCTCTTGAAGTTAGGATGACTTATCATTTGTATGATTAGAAAGATATACGGTCAGTTATAAGTTAAGATGGGAGGCCTGCTTGGGATTAGGCAATCAAGGCAGAAGATTTTTCTATTTATAAAACTTAATTCTACAGGAGAATATATAGACAGGAAAAACTGAAGGTAAATAGTGGATAAATGGTGGCTAATTGTTGGTAGGTCGGTGAAGCCAGGATAGTTACATGGCGTGCGGGAGGTTTATCTTGGCAGGGAAAGTAACTATGGGTTTCATGATCAGTGATTTACTGATAATAAATATAAGTAGGTTTTAAGGAGTGTGCCTAGATGCATATTTATGGGATGATTTTACTTCTTTCTCTTGCTTATATGTGATTATGCCGTTAGTGATAGCAACCATAATTTATTAAGAAGGGATTCAATATCTGTTTTAGATACATTATAAAGATAAAGGTTTATCCATTAGTATACTCAATTATACATAGTATCAGGCTGTTACAAAGATCACACGAAAATGAAGAAAGAAATAAATTACAGTTTATGGTGGAGCAAACCACACATTCAATTGCTCATTTTCATTCTTAGTTACTATATTTTTGATCAGATGTCTTATCAGTAGTACGAGACTCAGAGAATGACAAAACTCTCGGGAGGATTCAGTTATATTGCATGGAAGAATGATGGAAGTGATGTTTAGGGACAACAATGAGGATATTCATTGAGATGATATTCCAGATTGTGTAATTTGATTAATAAATAAACGGGAGGGATGTATTGAAAAGGAATTAGAGGAAGATGAGGATCTTGATTTAGAGAGTTAGAATCATAATTGTCTCAATTCTCCATAGGAAAAGTGGATCATATATGACAGATGTGAGCCTTGACAAATCTGATTTCAAGGTAATTCTGAGGAGATACGTGCTTGAAGGACAGAACTCATAGAACATAAAATGGGAAAGAGACACATAGATCAGAAATACTTGACCAATTTCACTCAAGTGTTGGACAGAGTGGGAGTGTTAGGTCATGGTTAGATTGATGGGATTTTAGTGAGCCCTAGCACTTCTGGGCGACAGGTATCCATGAGAAGAGCTCTGTGGGAGAGCCTCGGGGAGGGTCAATAGATAAACATTAGATTGGTGGTTAACTAACACTCATCGCGTATGGGTATAAAGCCAGTGATAGGTTATGAATATGAATGATGGAAACATTATTCACACACAGCAAACAACAAAGGAATTCTTTAGTATTAGCAGGAAAGGATGTCACAGATACACATCAAAATGGAGATTGATGCTACAGGAAGTGTAACTATTTACAATGTGAAAAAAATACACTTTGAAGAAATTAAGTAGCCTCCGCAAGCATATAAACCATGTACACCATTTAAAAAAAAAATTTGGGTTTACATGTTCTATGTTGAAAATCATGTCAATGATGTGATTTACAATAGAAAAGTGTTCAGCCATCACATAAAACCATGAAATAGTAAACAATTTGGGGATTAAGTGAAAAACCTCTAAAACTTATAGATATAGATAATTATTTATCAGTACAACACTAAAAGTAGAATTAGTAGACTACAGCTCACTGTGGGGTATAGCAGGAGGTTTAGACATCTCACACTACAGCTTTGAGATCATACTGGTAAGAATATCTATAAAGACTTCCCAGTACACTTACCTGAAAACCCCCATACAAAAAGAGTTATTCTACTATACATTAAAGTATATAAAACATTCCTGAATGTGGAAATTGACAAACAGAAGAATGCGAAAAGGTTCATTTTGAACGTGTATGGGTTCTCGGCTTGATTCAGCAAACTTTATATATTATATAACCTATGATTTTAATTTGATAATTTTCAAAAGAAATATTTGAATTTTATTCATACAGAGAAGAATCCAGAAGGATTCTCCTACATCATTGTAAGTTAAATAACCTGTACAGAAAAATACATGGAAAAATTGAAGACTTTAAGAGAGAATAATAATGGGAAAATATATCTCTCTGGAGTTACGCACTTTATTATGTACTTGGAAAATTAAAATTAACTACTATAAGCAATACATAGTGGAAAGCACGAGAAGAAGGCCATGGCAATTGTAGTATGGAAATACTCAGAACATATGTTTACCATTCTCAGACACCACTACAGCCATCTATAGGAGGAAGAAACCGCCTATCTAGCAATGACTATCTGGAACAACAAATCACTCTGGATCATAAACATAAAACAGAGAAGAGATTACTGATGCATCAGATAATATATTGCAGAAATTTTGGTTCATTTGTTTGTGGCATAACGACCAAAAAGATTCGTAAAAACTGGAACCATTTCATAAATTAGGGATATTTAAATGAGTTACAACATTTAAACCCATAACTATCGGGTATATTTTCAGCACTGGGATAATAGATGGATTACAGAAAGAAGTTCAATGAGAGATGCAAAATGGAAGAAAGCCATGCAGTGCAATAGAAGTGGGGTTCATACGGATGAGAAGAATCACAACTCAGAGGCATCTCAGAGATGTGGAAGCGGCCACTGGAAATGAAGACGGAGAGTGGTGAGGAAAACACTCAGTAGCAGATTATCACAAATGGAATGGCAGTGCATAGATAGGCTATGATTCGATGCTAGATGCGAAGGAGAAGGACACCCGCATCACTGGCTACAGTGAAGGATCCACTGAGGCAGTACACTAGATATACTCTTATGAGAAGGATATTGTAACCAAGGCAAAATAATCTTTAAGGAAAACGGTGGCACCCCTTCAGTATGAGTTGATGCTTCTAACAGATTGAGATATGACACTCCTTCTCAGAAAATAATGGAATTGTCACAAGATCAGTGGGAGAGATCGTGTGAGATCCATGTAGATTATACAAGGTGGGGAGGGTAATAAATGGGGATGTGGAAAGCATAGGCTAGAATTGTACATGAAGGGTTCTCACCAGGTGGGAGGGATTGACAATGATGATACTTTTGCACCAATTGCCAGTACTCGTCGAATTAGATCCCATCCTTACTATCGATGTGAATGGGATGGCATATACATTAGATGGATGTAAAGACAACATTTCTCCATGGGTTATTGAAGGAGGATTTACATTGATGGCAGAAGGTTTTGCAGGACAACAAACAGGAGAGTCCTTGACAGTAGCCATATACTAAAAGGAACGTTATGACGTAGGCTGAAGCAAGCACACCATAAGATAAACACAGCACACAAAGATAAGACAACTATTTCTCACCAGTGATTCACAAAGATGAACGGAGATGAGACTTATATCATATGCCATGGTTGATGGTAGGTTGCACACACATTGGCAGCAGCACCAGTGTTGGTTGAGAATGCGTGGAGGTGATCAACAAATCATGAAATTCTTCAAGAGGATTTTGGGGATGAAGGACATGGGAGCTCATTTTTGTAACACCATGGATGTGGGAAATATAATAGAAAAAATATGAGGGGAGTTATTTTGTGTCTCAGGGCCGTATGCAGGGTAGGAAGTTCCATGGAAGCTGAAAAACTATGGAGATTCCTCTTGGGCAGGAGATGGAAGAATGCTACTTCGGAGTGAAGAAGTGGGCCACCTGATGACTGCAGAGGAAAGACGTGGGCCTCCTCATGTATTTGGTGAACACACGACCAAACATTATGTGCTACATAGTTAACCCACATTTAGAAATAATGCCAGTAACCAAGCTCTTTTAACAGGAAGACGGGAAGCATGTCTTAAGATACTTTTGCCAAAGGGGCACTAAAAAGTATGGATTAGCAGTTCTGCAAAAGACAAGGGTGGCTTCAGAAAACTTCACCAGCTGAAGGTAGTCAGGGAGTGCATTCGGTAAAGAGAGGACAGCAGGAGGGCATCTTTAGCATAGGATCCTTCAACCAGTTTCTTGGTGCAAAATGATTCAGTGCACTCGATTCAAACGGCGGGAATTCCATGGCAGCCGGTTGATCCACACACACAAAAAAAAAAGGCAACATGTGAGGATCGCCTAGATGAGAAGATTGCACATTTTGAACATTTTAGTCAAAAGGTCATGTAGTCACATTTTGATAACGATTGCATCAGAAAACTCTCGGTTAATCTAGTATTCACGATAGAGTCCAAAACATATTGACAGTATTGGTATCACCATATCATTTAGGCACATTCCCACGGAGAGGCATGATGGAAGACATCTTAACTAGGCTGGGAAAAGAAGAACATTAGAAAGATATGCATAGAGGCCGGAGGTTAGGGTATCGGATGTCCATTTCTTGTTGCAGGAAGGGAGTTTTGGGGAAGTGGGAGAATAAGAGAATGGCATTACATGAGGGCACAGTTCAATTATGCATTGGAGTAAATTGGAAGAAATTTTAATTTTCAAATCTCTCGTAACTTGTATTAGTTAATTAAGTCGGGAAGAACTAAGGATTAGCTTAAAGAGGATGGGATTCGAAGTCAGAAGTGACATGTAAGTGATTCCACCAGATTTAAAGGGATCGATTATAATTTATGTAAATACGTTGTAATTAGTTAACTCCGATGATTGATTAAAATTAGTTAACAGTTATACAGTGATGAGCTAGGAGGATAAGTCTGAGTAGATTAAATTTGAGTTTGATTCACAATGGAGATGATCAATGAGTGTGATAATTCGCTATAAAATTTGTTGTTTGTCGATTCTAAAGGAAGACAGCATTGAGATGAAGGATTAAAGAAAAGGATGTCATATCAATTGTATGATTAGGAAGGTGTACGATTCGGTTATAGATTTTATATGGGGCTCTGGATAGAGTTAGCAATCAACGCAAGGGATTTTTCACTCTTTAATGAGTTAATTTCTTCAAGATACATGAAAGAGCAATGATGGTAGAAAATTAGTTAGGAAATGTATATACAGTTTTCCTAGATGATGTGGGACAATTGTATGGGTAAAGTTTCTCTTGACCTTATTGTTCACTGATTATGACTGCTTCTAGTAATAGATATAGCGAGGGTTTAGGAAATATGGCTTTCCCATAGATGCATCTTGTGTTGTGGGATTGGTTATGAACATATGCGCTTATATATGATTATCTGAAGTCCATGTTTGTTTACTCATAAATTTGTAGAATATTCGATTATCTTGTTTTAGTACATTATATGATCGGATTGGATCCATTGGTATAGTTCTCTGACCGTAGTCATGATAAAGACCTGGAAAGTCAATATTTCAGCTCCATTAAGCCAGTTGAAGTTATTAAAAGATTACTTCGAAGTACTAATAGATGTGGACTGCGATATAATTGGGTCACTGGAGGAAAAGGGTTCATTCTATTCAAATTCATTTTTCCTTGGCTGGGGTGGGCGAGAGGAGAAAAGAATGGATTTTGTTCTATGGCCCACACACCTAGGCCTGCTTCTTACCGTGGCCGTCATGTCAATTCCGAGAGAAGAAGAGAAAAGTAACATCACCTTCTAGGTTGGATTTTCTCACGGGAAATGTTTTTCTTACCTTGATAGATTGGAGGTTTTTGTAGTGTAGATTTTGGGATACAAGGCTTCGAATATCCACATTCTTCGTTTTAGTCTGCATTTGATTCCTAAATCAGACTCTTCATTACAGATAAACTGCGGAGAAGTATAATGAACAGTAAATAAAGAAATAAATATGTACGATGGAAAGGCGATAACTCTTTAATTTTTAAAAAGATTTAATTTAATTAATTAGTTATTTGTAGTTTTCTGCTTCAAGTTAATTCTAATTAAATTCATTTTGATAAATATTATTGTTGACAACTTATTATATTGTTATAAATACACTATATTTTTTTTATTCAATTTTTCTTAAATAAGGGCTAATCATTTTTATATTACCATATCATAGCACTCATTTTAGTTTTAGTTCTTCATCACTCTTCATTTGCTTTCTTCTCATTGTATAGAATAAATATTTTATTTTTCAAAGCACTGTGGGAACACATTCTCACACTTGAGTTCATGTTGATTTGACTAGTGGGGAATAATACATTCTTACATGGAATACATGCCTAATTTTCTAGGGGTGAAGATTAGAAGTGAACATTTTTCCCATAGGAGTCATGTGAGAGATTTGACAAATTAGTACATTCACCCATGGGGCCATGTTGAGGGTTTGACAAGGATTAAGATGTCTGATGCACATTGGTGCTCAAAGATGAATTGATCTATTTTCTATAGTGTAGGTTTAGTTGTTTAATGATTGGGATTTTCACTACAGAGTGGGATAAACATTTCAGTGTAATGTTGGAATTGTGATGTAGGCTCCATTATTGAAGGACAAACATAATGAGAGAGCCATATTTTTTGGAGTGTTCACTCACCATCGAGCTCTATATAAATAGGCGGACATGTAGAAGGAAAATTATCAATAAAATCTCATTACAAACACCTAGTGGAGGATGAGATTTATTAAGGAGAAATATATTGCTCAAGATGAAAATATATCATTGTGCTATATAATAAATATTTGAAGTCAATATCATTCAGTTGACCCATTAAAAAAAAAAAAAATATTACACTTTCCATAGAAATTCAATTGGAGTATCGAGCATTGTTGAAAAGATCAACGTTACTTAACATCATGGCCGATTATTCGCTGACACTGGGTTCAATTCTCTTATCAAGATGGTTCCCGATGCTCGAAGACAAAACCGATTGGATGGATACACCCCTGAAATTTTGGAATCTGCTGAATAAGGATACTTTTATCGCAGGAAAAGAAAGAATAGTATTGACGTGTGAAGGAAATTCTGGAACTAGCGGTCTTTGGGAAAACCAAACTTAAATATTAAACCTTTATAAGAAAAGATCTTGATAGATAAAATCAAGGACTAATTAATTCCCACATGTTTCTGATAGAATATTGCTAAAGAATTGTTTGAGACTTGGTGTTTGTTTGAGTAGAATACTGAATGAAATTATTTAAGCCATCAACTTTGTTGTATCATGAGTTCTACAGTTGATTCCAGATTTTCCCTTGCGATCTGGTAAGTATCCCCACTGGGTGAAGTTAAACATATTAGAGATACTATTTATGTTGTAGGAGACTTGTTACAATTATTCCTTAATGGGATTCCTCCTTCAGAGGATCAATTTGTCCATGATAAACTTTGCGCAAGATGAGATGCCCAAGTTTTATACTTTAGGACTAATTTTGTCCTGAAGGTCAAATTGTCGAAAAAGTGCATGGACTATCACAATGAAGAGACTCCAACCAGCAGCTCATACGAGAGGAAAAGGAAGAATAAATTTTGGTAAGAAGAATATAAATAAAGATCTTTCCCAAGCTCTAATAATATCAAAGAAGAAAGGATCTTACAATATAGACGTAAATTTTGTCATTGGATAATATATCTTTATAGAGGTGTTGTTAAATTATAAATGTTTGATAGAAATAGAAAATATTTGTTCATTCTGTAGTATGTTGAAATCGATGTGTGGTCTTCTAGAAGAAGAATAGGATGATCGATGGATAAAATTTATGAGTCAAAATTCAAAATTTTATAGAATGGATCCAAGAACAATCATTCTTACGCATAGATCTCATCATTTGAATCTGACACAACTCGTTTCACTCCGTCGTGTCAGTTATCCCAATATCTAGTCTGATGGGTTGAAATAAAAATTGAGTTAAGTTGTCAAGGGTTGCCTGATCAGTAATTCATATATTAGTGGACCCTAACTATATAGGATGACTTTATTCTTGTCTATCTTACATCTTGACACTTGGCTACAATTATGTTGAGTCCGGGTGATGGTTTCTAATTGGTGGAAAGTGGTTGGTGGATAACTAGAGAGGACCATATGCTGTTAACAGAGGCTGCCATGTTCCTTGTAGTGCTCAAAAGACATGGAATCGAACACAAGACCTACACCATGTCGAACCTCGATGCTAAACATGACTTAATCTTATTAGTCCTCTCAAGTCATATTTAAGTTTTGTGTCTTTGGCATCGGGTGGGGACCGAGGTGCCCGACCCTGAGTCCCCAAGCCCAGTTAGGAGCTAACTCGACCGGCATTATTTTATATACGATATGTATGTGACTTAACCAAAGTTTTGGGAATGCCATTAAATTTGGTAGGTACCATATTGTCCACCAACCAAACCATATATTAAACCTTTAAACCAAAGTCTGTGTAAATATGTGTTGTGATAATTCAACCGCAAAATTATGGTGGGCTCCCGCCCTGCACCCAAGTCTTATGTGGCGGTTATCCACCCCCCGGAATCACAGCGAGATTCAGGATTTTGATACAGCGTTACATGGGGTAGTATGTAGTATGTTATAGTTTGGGCACCATGATTTTGTAATAGTTTCTTTATAAATTAGGTGCTTGTGATGATGGAAATGAGTCCCTTTTGTTACTTAAAGCAAATATTGAGATTGAAGCGGCTTATTCTAGTGGCAGTTTAGTTTTGATGTGCTGTAACCCTGATTTGCAGTCTTAGGCGGTTAGCTAAACGATGCTACGGTAAACTCTTGGTTAGATATCATTCCCACGCCAAATCTACAACGAATCCTACAACGTGGTGCCAGATTAATAAGAAAAATACTGAAAACCATTACTGGTAACAGGCCACTCACCCGACTACAGAGTGGAATCTCGCCGGGTATGGAAAAATTGTCATCTGATAGTGACAAAGTTCAAGTTATTACGACAGTTGCATACGGGTAAATTGTAGGACAGGCTCTTCTTGTTGATTATAATAAATCATTCCGTTTTTTAATAACACCCCAAAATGAAGAAGGTAAGCGAAGGGTTACCTGACATTTAAGAGCCATTGGATACAACCCAAACCATTTTAGAGCACTATAGCTCCAGATTAAAGGCTTAGCCATTTTGCTCGAATAATGAAAGGATTCTAACCATTCAGAAAAATTGTACTACAGAGAGAAATATATAGCTATGGGAAGTGAACTCCTTCATCACCAATAATTTTATTTAATGTTATAGTAGAATTTGTCTTCTATTTTTATAAAGACCTGAACTTTTAATGCAGCATGTTTATGTTTATGGGTGCAATGGGAGGATAGAAAAAAACTAATTTATTCACTTAAAGAACTTGACATAGTCATAGGTTTTCATATCACAGTTTGAGGATTTTTAGTGAGGCTAGAGTTCTTTATTCTTGTGTAGATTTAGTACGTTGCAATTATTTTAGGTGTACCAGTTGAAGACAAGTCTTGTGGTTGTAGGTCCTCTAAATTGGTTCAAGAACAAGGAGAGAAGGAAATTTTACTTTCTATTACTATAGAACACTCGTATTTAGTGTAGGAAGCAACAAATCATATCATATGAGAGGAAGCGAAGACTGTATGTAGAGATGATGAAGAAGTATTTAGAAGAATCATTGTAGCTTATAGCCTAAATAACAGTGAGATTCTCTGAAGGAAGAACACAAGGATTACAGGGTAAAGGCGCTCAATCACTCCAAGGGAGATGAAGGCTTCAGGGAGGAGGATATGAGCAAGAATCCGTGGTGTGTTGAGCCACCAAATTTTCGTCGCTGCGCTTATTTTCCTGAATTTGCCCTCATTAGAGTAACGTAACTGCCGACCCTATAATAGTAACCATTTTCACGACCGCATGGTTTTATGATTATTGTTGCAAATTAAACATTGCTGGAATTTTTAAGATGTTCTATAGCGATTAACTTTAGCGCTGTCATGAAATCACCCAACCAGTTAAGTAAAATCGATAGAACATATACGGTGGATCTATAGAAGACAAACCGAAAACAGAGGGAGATAACGATGAAAAGTGCGTTATAGCTGATCAAAGAGATCATATGTATGACAAGTCTCATTGTCCATTAACCCGAATGTGTCACCTTGATCTCCGTCGGTCATGAGATCGCTGGTGTCCGGAAGAGTCCTTTATCCGGAGAAAGTCAAGCGCCAGTACTTAACGCCAAATTCAAGCGCGTAAAACTCCAACGGTCAACCTTTTGACCTGAGTTCTCGGTCCTGATTGTATACGACACTCCTAAAATCAAGTCTCGATAAATTTGACCTCTTTGGACTATGCTTTGACAGAATCCTTAGTCAAACACAACCGGAAACTTAGCTCTTTGTGGCAATCTACGTCCTTCTTCTTAAGTACCTTCGACTTCGTCAGCACACTTTTCCCGCATGTGTACAGATTCACCATCCTCGAGAGCTGCGTACTAGGCCGGAGAAGAAGATGTGTGATGAGTAGATGTAGAAATGCTCTTAACTGTTGTATTTATATCCATCGTGAGGTGCCTTCACATCTCTGCGGGTAATAAGCCTCCCAGGTGACTTGCACACATATAATTTGTATAGTAAGCAGATTCAAAAACAAATGTTCTTGCTCTTTACGTTACAGTTGGAGGTAAATTTTACACAACCATGGATCTTGCACTCAGGAAAAGAGGAATCAATAAAAATCCACTACTAGACATGCGAGCATCAACATGGGCTAGACCTAGTTGTCCAATTTTAACACTCCCTCTCAGCTAGGAGGAGAACTCCATCCATCGGTGAAACCAAACATCGTGCGTCATCCAGCCGTAACTGGCTTTGTTGGCCTCTTTATTTGAACGCAGTGGGTCGATCCTGAACATCATCCCCGTGTGGTCGGCCCAGAGGTCGAAACCTGCAGGTGATTACAAGGAAGTCTCCAACCAACCGAAGTTGGTTCATCGACCCGAAGTCAACGGTCAAAGCACTCACTATACTTGATCCCAGATCAAGTGATTGGACCGTACCATCCTAGATAGAGAGTACGGAAATCTTTGATGCGTCCATCAGTATTTGCTACTAGTCTCTAGCTTTTCCCACCTCATTGGCCAAATGAGAGGTACTTCCCATGAGCCCTGAACTCAATGGGTAGGATGCATACGGGGCATAGAAAAATGAGAGGTGAACCAACTCAATAATCACAACGGTGGGGCAGAAGCACCACAAGGTTCGGCAAGCCTAGCCCCGTGAGTGCTTATAGCTCCGAGAAGCTATCCCCAAAGCCCCCAGAGCTCCCAGAGCTCATCGTCCAACGGGACCCACATCATAGGGTCGTTCCACGATACCAAGATTCTCACGGAAGGTTAGGAACTTGACCTTCCCCAGGGGCTTTGTGAGAATATTCGCGACCTGCTCATCAGTTCCTATATGATCGAGCCTTACGGCGCCTCGCTGTACCATATCCCGGATAAAGTGGTACCTGATATCAATATGCTTGGATCGGTCGTGGAACACAGGATTCTCAGTCATGCGAATCCCACTCTGGTTATCACAGAGTATCACGGTGGTATCTAGCACATGTCCAAACATCTCACTAAAGAGCTTTCGCAACCAAACTGCTTCACAACAGGCCATACTCGCTGCAATGTATTCGGCCTCAGCGGTGCTCAAAGCCACCGACTTCTGCTTCCTGCTCATCCATGAAATCAAAGCAGAACCAAGATTGAAGCAGCATCCCGATGTGCTCTTACGATCCACCACACTGCCAGCCCAATCGGCATCAGTATATCCACGGAGTGTCACACTCCCGGCAGTGTATCTCAGCCCATGGTTTATCATGCCCCGAAGATATCTCAGAAGATTCTTGGCACCAACCCAGTGAAAGTGATGAGGCTCAACCATCTGTTGACTCAAAGTGTTCACTGCAAAACATATATCTGGACGGGTGTTCACTAAGAACATCAAAGCTCCTACGAGTTGACGATACTCAGTAGGATTGGCCAATGCGGGCCCAGCAGCGCTGCCACTCAACTTCTTGAAGTTGAGTTCCATTGGTGTTGACACGGTCTTGCAGTCCACCATACCAAATCTTTCCAGAAGTTTCACAATGTATTTTCCTTGAGAAAGGAAAATCTCTCCAGGTCTCTGCCAGACCTCCAGGCCTAGAAAGTAGTGCACCAGTCCTAGGTCCTTCATCTCGAACTCAACAGCGAGCTCCCTCTTGCATTGATGAATGAGAGGGTCAGCACCTGTCAAAAAGAGGTCATCCACATACAGCACCAGAATGAGAGGCTTCCCCTGTGCAACCTTGAAGTAAAGGTTCGGATCAGCATTACTTCGAGTGAAGCCCAGCTTCATCAAGTAACTATCCATCCTCTCATACCAAGCTCTGGGTGCTTGCTTTAACCCATAGAGGGCTTTCTTCAATCTGCAAACATGAGTGTCTCGATCCTGAACTTCAAATCCCAGAGGTTGTTCTACATACACCTCTTCTTTTATTGTACCATGCAGAAAGGCGGTCTTGACATCCATCTGATGAAGACTCCATCCTTGCGTAGCAGCAAGGGCTATGATTGATCGAATGGTAGTATATCGTGCCACAGGTGCAAATATGTCATCATAATCTACTCCTTCCTTTTGAGAGAAGCCACGGGCAACAAATCTTGCCTTGAACTTTTCAGCACTTTCATCAAAACCATGCTTGATCTTGTAGAGCCATTTTGCTGTGACAACTGATTTGTCCTTCGGTCTTGGAACCACATCCCAGACATCATTCTTCATTATGGACTCATATTCTTTGTGCATAGCATCCTTCCAGACTTGATGCTTTACGGCTTCCTCAAAAGATCCAGGTTCAGATTGTACAATAGTACTCATGGCAGCTAGATACCCTTGGTATCTACACGGCTTCTTTCTTTCTCGGAATGTCCCCCTTGGGGCAGCATGACCCTCAGCATCTTCAAGGGTATCCCTGAGCCACGATGGTCTCTTTCCCAGTGAAGGAGATGGATCAATAGGGTCCATTGGTCCTTCAATATCAGGCATTGTCTCATCCTGCGGTTCTTCCAGATTTCCAGGCCTTTCTTCATGATTTTCTCCAGATCTTGGAAGATCTACTACTTTCTTCGGGGAAGCATCTTCGTCAAAGGTGACATCATGGCTTATCTCTACTTCCCTTTGACCAGGTACATAGACTCTATAGGCCTTAGAAGTCTCACTGTAGCCCACAAACATTCCTTTCTTCCCAGTAGCATCCAGCTTACTTCTCTTTTCTTTCGGCACATGAAAATAGACAGGACATCCAAAAATTCTAAAATGTGAGACATCGGTTTCTTACCAGAGAAAACCTCTTCGGGAGTTTTGGAGTCCAGAGCGGAATGAGGGCATCGGTTTTGAATGTACACAGCAGTATTTGCAGCTTCTCCCCACAGAAACTTCGGTAGACCCTGGTCACATAGCATGGCACGGGCAGCTTCCACAATAGTCCTATTCTTGCGTTCAGCAACACCATTCTGCTCAGGAGTATATGCAGTGGTAGTCTCCCTCTTAATGCCAGCTTCTCTGCAAAAGTCTTTGAACTCATTTGACTCATATTCAGTGCCATTATCGGTCCTCAAAATCTTGATCTTCTTTCCGGTCATATTTTCCACCAAGGCTTTGAAGGTACGGAACCACATGAAAGCCTCATCCTTCTTCTTCAAGAAGTATATCCAAGTTTTGCGGGAGAAGTCATCAGTGAATGTCATATAGTAAGAACATCCTCCCAGGGATGTCACGGGTAGCATACCAGATAGATCAGAATGGACCAGTTGCAAAACATCAGATGTCTTTGTGACACTTGAGGGGAAAGGTCCCCTTGTATGCTTTCCTTCGACACAACCCTTACATACACCTTCATGATTATTTCCAAAGTCGGGCATCCCTGTCACCACCTTCCTTGCTTCGGGAAGGGCCTTGTAATGAAGGTGTCCAAACCTTCAGTGCCATAGTTCAGTTTGTCGCATAGTATCACATGTCATAGCTCCTAGTGGACTTCCTTCAACTTGGTAGAGTGTTCCAACTCTAAAACCAATCATGATAGCTTCCTTGAGATTCTTCTTCCACATGCGCACCTTTCCATCAATAAATGCCACATTGAAGCCTTTGTCTTCAATTGCCGATATAGACACAAGGTTCTTCTTCAATTTTGGTACATAGAGTACATCCTGCAAATGTAGGACTTGTCCTTGAGACAAGTGGAGGGTCACAATCCCTGTCCCTTTCACGGGATATGTGGCATTATCTCCAAGGATAATTTCCAGATTAGTATCCTTCTCAACCATGTCAGAGAGTGCTTCCTTGAACCCAGTGATGTGTCTTGAGGCACTACTATCTATCAACCAGACATCCATAGTGTTGGGCGGGGATGCAACAGAGAGGGCAGATACAAGAATGTATTCATTTCTTTTATCAACAACATTTGACTCCTCATACCTGGAGTTTCTAGACCTTTTGAAAGGTTGATTGTTTCCGCCAGAGGGAGCCTTCCTCTTTCCTTTGGACCTATTGTTTCTTTGATTTCCATTCCTCCGGTTGTTGTTGTTGTCATCACTATCGGGAGAATCCTTCTTGAAAGGACATTCTCTAGCATAGTGACCAGGCCTATGACAAGTGAAACACTTGCCCTTCTTTCCTTGGGCCCTAGCTCTTCCTTTGTTCTTAAGACCACCAGAGTTCTTCTTTCTAGAATGAGCAGCATAGGAAGCATTTCTGTCATTTTCGAATTCCTTCATTCTTGTCTCTTCTTGCATACATCTTGACAGTAGCTCGTCAAAGTTAGGAATTGTACTATTATTAAGAATGGTAGTAGTGAAAACTTGCCATTCATATGGGAGCCCTCCAAGTGCGGTGAGTACCATCTCACGATCAGCTATTGTCTCCCCAATAGCCAGCAGATTGTTCCTGATTTCGGTCAATTTCAGAAAGTATGCTTGGATAGACTCATCTCGGCCTTTCTTCAGATTCTTCAATTGATTCTTGAAGAATAGCACTTGGTTCACATTGTTAACTTTGAACATAAGGATCAATTTATCATACATCTCTTTGGATGTACCCAACTCAGAGATGTAGGCCACCAGGCTTTTATGAATGGATTCCCTGATCATCAGCTTTTCTTTGATCTCCCCCTTCTTATACTTGGTTTTAGCAGCAGCAGTAGCATTGGATGGAGGTTCTTGTATCTTACCTAGTACATGGTCCATGAGATCATGGTCTTCCAATTTGAGATCTAATATCATCTTCCAAGCATGGAAGTCATCCCTTCCAGTCGGCTTGTCATTCTCCTTGAATTCATAACTTGTGGAACCCATTTTCTTAGATGGTGATTGCTAAAGTTCAGAATGTGTCACAACAATCCTCAAATCAGTCACCAAGTCAACACAAGTCAACTCTAGAAAAGTCAACGCTGTCCAGAAAAGTCAACGCAGGGCAGCAACATAAAAGTCAACGCAGCTCCAACTTCGGTCAACCTTTTGACCTCGGTTCTTGTGCCAATGTGTACGGCCTCCTAAAATCGAAGTCTCCAATAAATTTCAACCTCTTTGGACCATGCGTTGACCAAAGTCAACGCTGGTCAAACTTCCTTGGAAACCCTAGCTGCAGCAATCTGCGTCCTTCTTCTTGGCTGTACAAACTCGTCCTTTTTCCCACATGTGAGCTGAATTCGTCCTCCAAGGAGCTCGTACTAAATCAGAGAAGAGAAGAAGATGTGTGATGAGTGAGTGTGAAATGCTCTCCAACTTTGACTATATTTATATACATCATTGAGGTGTGTGACACATCTGCTGGGGGTGTAAAACCTTAAGGCCGACCTGCACATATAATTTATTATAAAAATAAATTCAAAATAAATGTTTTGCTTATCGGATCAAGATGATCTTTAGATCGATCTTGCACCTCTTCGAAAGAGAAACCCAATAAAAATATTGGTGTCTTCATATGAGCATCACAACATGGAGTTTGGACCTAGTTGTCCATTTTTAACACTATTTTAAGTATTTTAAGATAGCTTATGATTAAATATTAGGAAATTAACATGTTTTCATATATCTCTAAGAGTGTTATGAGTTTTGTGATATTGTAGGCCTACTTGGAGATTCTAGAAGGGTCCTGTTTTTCCACCTAACTACAAATTCGAATTTCAAATTCCAACTCATGAGGATTTGTAGGATATTTGAGGAAGATGTGGATCATTAAGTTAAACATATTCAAAGGAAAAGAATCATGGATGTTTTGATATGTATCATTATCAAAACTAAGAGAGGATTTGTATCTTGTATTTTTAGATGATTGGTTGTAACCACAAGGGATAAACTTTGATTTACGAGAGATTTGAGGGATTTGTATTTATTGATCAGTTATCCTCATTTTTTTTATAAATAGGGGTGCATCCTTCAAAAGATCACATCTATCTATCTAATAATTTCATTCAACATTTCTATTGTTCCAATCAATAAAATCAAATAGTTCAATCCAAGATTCTCCAACATATTGTTACTTTAAAGATGTGATAATTGTTTGGTGTGCTTACTGAGGAATGGAGGGGCCCCATCAACCACAATTTCCATATCTTTGTACATATTGGTAATATTTTGTAATTATTTTATTTCATTTCAGCAGGTGTGATTTTCTTTCCAGCAAGTGTATTTTCATTCTAGCAAGTTTGATTTCATTTATGCAAGTGTGATTTCAATTATGCAAGTGTGGTGTGATTTCATTTCAGCAAGTATCATTTCAATTCTGCAAGTGTGATTTCATTTATGCAAGTGCGGTGTGATTTAATATATGCAAGTGTGGTGTGATTTCAATTCTGCAAGTGTGATTTAAATTTCAAGCAAGTGTGATTTCCTTTATGCAGGTGTGATTTCAATTTCTTTATGTTTGGATTGGATTGGATTGATTTGATTTAATTTAGTTTCTTGCATTAGATTAATCTATTATGATAAATAATTACCTATTACATATAGTAAATGTATACCTCATCAGTTCACAAACCACGAGTTGACAATTAAATGATAGGGATTTAACTCGCAATTAAAGCACCCAACATTTTTGTGTTGTTTTCGGGGAGGTATACATAGGTGCTTATTTTGAAAGTTTAGACAATTCATGATAATTGCATTCATTCTTAGATGCATGGTTAAAAGCATATCAAAATCATTTCGCATATTAAATTTCAATAAATTTTCAATCTTTTGTATTAATTTGTGTGCATGACGGGAATTGTCAACTAGTTGGAGTAATTCATAGACAATTAAGGATTTGAAGAATGTCCTTCCAAGAAATTTCTCAAATCCTAGCAACAACTGGGATATCTTCTTCTCAGGAAGAGTATATTTTAACTACATTTGGAAACTTGTCTATATCTCTACCTCCACAACAAGATCTTCAAGTCACTTTTGATTCCTCTTGTCAATCTGTTAAAGAGACTAAAGAATCATGCAATGCTTTGATGGGGAGAAAGCAATAGAATATAAGATCAAGGAATGCATAATAAAGGAGGATATTCAATGTGATCTAAACCAAGAAAGGAATCAATAATGTCATAATTTTATTGAAAGATGGTTCCAATCAAGGATCAAGTCACATCATTGTTCCATTCTTCCTTAATTCTTGATTGTATTATCAAAACAACTAGTCTTTCATGCTTTGAAGTGTTTTAATGTATATTTTTCAAAACCAAGCATGGATGTATTTTTACTCCTATTACGCACATGGTTACACTGGAATTATGCATACACTTGAAATAAATTTTCTATTTCTAAATATAGTAGAGTAGGATAGAATTAATGAATAAAACCAAGTTTGGTGATGTTTTAAGTTTCTTCAAGTTAAATTTCATTTTATTTGCAATTTTTTTTTGGGTGGTGCAGTAAGAGCCACCCAACTCACTAATCATTTGCAAGAAGATTAAGAAATAGAAGGAACATTTGTGAAGAAGGAGTGCAAACAAAGTTTTGAGAGCCAGAATTTGAAGTTAGAGATCGGATCATTTTGCTTTGTTTTTTAATAAAGAGTTTCAATATTGTTGAGTATGCTCTCTTATTTCGCTCTCTGCAATTCGGAATATCAGAAAATAAAATTGAATAAAATTAGTTTTATAACTTTGCAATAAAAATTGGATAAAAGATTTAAATTCATACTCAAAATTAAAACTACAGGATTTTAAAAACCTAAAACAACAAAACAAATGTCTCAAATGTATCCATAAATTTTGAAAAATCTTGTTTTGACTCTTATTGCACCTCTTTTGGCCAAAAATTGAGTAAAATATCATTGTTTCAAGTTTTTTCCCAATTATGTTGTTAATAATCTTATAATTTTTCCCAAAATCGGCCGGTGCGCCCCAAACACGGAAACGACGCACAAACTTGGCCTTCCTGATTTGCGGTCAAAATTTTAGGATGGTTAAAACCTCCCCAGCTCCTCCGTCGCACCCGTGGTCATATGGAACCATGTGCCTTAGGGCTTAGTCGGCCCTTTCCCGAAGAGGCGCACCCATCAAACTTGAAATAACAATTGGATTGTTACATTTAACAAAGAGTAATGTAGGTGGATTAGTTAAAGTGCCTTCTTGGTTGTATGAGGTCTTGAGTTCAATTCTTGTGGAGGCTATTCAGCCTCACATAAAAATTTTGGTCCCACATGAGGAGGCCAGGTGGCAACCAATGGTTATGGTTGGCCCATGTGGCACTCCCACATTAGCCCTCCACAACAAAATTGTAGCCAATAAAAAATAGCCATGTGTCACCAATCAAATCGTGCAGAGTGTCAACCACTCATTGGCTGGTGAAGGTCTAGTCAAACTTTCCAAGTCATGACCCAGTCAGCGTACAGACTGTTGACTGGGCATTCCTACAACCCAAAATGATTATTTTTTAATTGTTTCACAAAACGAAGAGAAGTGATTTTGGGAGCATCCAAAGTGAGATTTTAGTGAAACACATTGTGTTGGATTGAAAGCGACGATATCTACAGTTTGACATTGGTTTCATGCAGATCCAAGAATTTTAAATTTTGATCATTTTCTTGATCCACAAGATCATGCAAAAGGGTGGAGCGCTAGACAAAAAGGACAAGCGTAGTTATAGACTTAGACTTTCATTATAACCTGAAAATATAAAAAACCCAACTGTGATAAATGACAAACCACCATCATAGTCTAATCGCAATTTGTAAAATGGCAAGGCAGTGTAACTATCCATGTTGTTTTTGGTAGCTGCAGAATCAACGGAATTCACTAGCTTATGAAAATTTTTCTTTTGGTATATTGATGAAGCATTAACTGTATGGAGAAGAGGTCTCTGCAAGCTCAAATTGGCTAGAAAAAGGTAAAAGTGCATTTGATTTTTCTTCCTTCAATTTGTTTTATTAGTACTATTTCTAAGTTTTTTTTGTGTATATATCATATTAAGAGAGACGAATCATCTCTCTCTCTCTCCCGATAGACTTACATTTTATTGCAGAAAAGTGATAAGTTTTTGCAAGTTACAGGATGATGAAAGAAGATCACTATATGCATAAGTGCCTCTTAAAATACCAAGTGTTTTTTAGACATAGCATGATCATCATATTCATTACACCATTGCTATTAAACATATACCAATTTTATCATTGCTACTCATTTTAAACCTATAGTAGATCCATAAATTGATATCTTCCTACTACAAAAAACTCATTTCCCTTTGCGATCTTCATACTTTCCCACACCTTACACTACAACATTTACATCCCCATGAGGTAACCCAACCTCCTAGATCCATGTTCCCTGAAGTGGAACTCATTTTTAGCCATTTTGAGGCTGAGATGCAGGCTTGTAAGGGAAAGGTAGCGGCTTTGGACCCTTGAGCCATGGGCTAGCCTTGTCAAGGTAGCGACTCAGGCCCAAACATCGATTTTTCTTCCTGTAGCTCCGAGATCTGTGTCACATTTTCAGGCCCTGAGCCTAGCTCACTGCCCAGAAATTCCTGTAACTTTAGGAGAATGTAAATACATCAAAAAAACATATGGAAGCAATCAAATCAACAGGAACTCATCCAACCCCACCCAGCCATGACAGACATTTCGTCAAACATGTCACAAACATAACATCTACAAGCATATACAACATATTTAAACAAAGGATTCTCTTCCTTATATGAGAATGGCCAAGAAACATTGCTCCCCTACATCATAAGCTATCATAAAATCAATTTCACCATAGATACATGGGATAATAATTTACTGTAAAAAACATAAATAGATCCATATATCATCACTGATCGAATACTTGGTTAGCACCAATAAATTAACAACAAAAATACCATGAATACAATAGCAATGAAATCCATACATAGACTATTATATTTGCATACAAAATACCGGAGAAATGATCTCTTCATTACTGAATGTAAAAACCAACCACTGATGGGACTTCCACGTTCCACCCGACCATAGTTTGGCTAAGCCAAATCTACTTTAGCTAATCACCCCCGTGCCATATTCCAAGTATGAATGTGGGACTTAAACCGAAAGAACCAACCAAGGCATCTTGAGGCTAAACCACCTCAAACCCTCATCAAATAGAAATCAGGCTTTACCATGATCTACACCCAATCACTAGGCCAACACAAGCATGGATATCACTAGATTCTCTCCGCCTACACCATGAGTAATTTTCCTATCTCCTAGTCTCTCAGGATTTACCGCAACCCATAGTCTGAATCAATGGTCACTAGGCCCTAAACTGAGACATACTCTCCAGGCTTTATTGTAATCCCAAACCCGGGATTCCTAGGGCCAAATGGAGAGAAACCACATCTTAGGCTTTACCAATCCATCCTGGACCACTAGGCCCTAAACTGAGGCAAACCACCTCTAGGCTTTACCATATATCCCTTCATTCACCGGTAGATGATTTCTTGGCCCACCAAGGTAACATGATCTTGGCTTTACCACAACCCATAGTCTGGCTCAGGGGTTACTAGCCCAGTGGCTTTACCATGATCCATAGTCTGGTTCAGGGATCACTAGGCCATGTGCTATATAAATTTATAGATCCACCCCACTCAGCTTCGAATCCATCTGACAATCCAGGTAAACCAAAACATGAGAACTCCACAACACATGGCTATCCAGAAATGGCAAGGCTAGGCTGAAAACATTGTCACACCTAGAAAAACCCATGCCAAGATATAAAATAACCACATGCATTACCATGCATGCCAAATATAGAAAGGAAAATACACATGCAAATCGATACCTGTAAAGAATACCGATGTAGCTACCTAATCCTGCTTTTCCTTGCTTGATCTTTTCCTTCTTGCTCTAAATCACCAAGTATGCCATAGTCACCAAGAGTGCTCCAAGAATACTTTAAGTGTCCAAGAGTATGAGGGAGAGAATGATGAGAGAAAATACTTTCCAACTAATCCTCGGCATCCTTTTTATCATTGATGCCTCTATTTTCTTCATTTTTCATTATTTTCCTTCACTTTCCTCCTCACATGCAACCTGTGACCTTTCATCTCCCTTTTCTCCTAATTTCCATTATTTTCATAAATAAATGTGTTAAGTATGTCATTTTTCCTTTCCAAAGCCTTTTCCAATTTCCTTATCCATAATAACTGAAATGAACACCCACTAGGTTTTTTTTCCCACCATTCAGCTTGTAATATGTGTCCCATCAATCGTGGTCTTATATATATTTTTACATGTATTTTTACTAGGGCTATTACAGAACCCTCCCCCTTGGGGGACTCTGTCCTTAGTGTTAAACCACACATATACCTCAACAAAACCACTAAAAATAAAACATGCTGCCCATGGAGCTTTATAACACAACTCGTTGTAGTATTTACAATGAATAATCTTCTTAAAAGAAAAACCATCATGACAATCATACCGTGTACTGTAGCTTTATAACACAACTCATTACGGTATTCACAATGATATACACATATACAAATATGCACATTTTCTCAACCAACAAATAAAAGGATACGATACCCGTATGAAGAACAAGGGAATCCAGAGGGTCACACCTCCACCCTAAAAGTAATACCTAGAGCAGGGAAAACTTTAGGGGTTAATATTCGCAGGTGGGCTAATTTTCCATGCTTTTTCAAAAAACAAGATTTTCCAATTTCCATTTTTTTCTAAAATGATTCGCCCACATTTTATAGTACACCATTATTTTACCTTAAAAATCGCCAAAATGTTATATTGACTAATATAAAATCATTGGAAATATAAATATTTCTACAAAATTATCACCAAAAATTCTACAATTTACATATTAGGGACTAGTAATATTTTCCAAGGTTTTTAAAATTTAAGATAAACATCCTTCCATAAAATTTTCCCTGACTAGGATTAACCTCCTTCCTAGGAAATCCAGAATCCAATTCCACAAGTTCCATCCAATTTCCAGCGCTACAATCATGCGCTATTGTAAGCTCAGTGAACAGTTATCAGCTCAGTGTTCCAAGGCATACTTCCAATGTGCATATGATTCCATCTAGCAATGCTAATGACCAAAAAAAATCCATCCCCAGCCTTACCTTCTATGATACACAGTCCCTCGGGCAATCCCATAATCCCCTTCCGTGCAGTCACTCACCTTCCAAGTTCCCCGACATCCCCTATCCTAGGCGATCGATTCCTTGGCGAGGCTTCCTCGCATCGAAAGATATAAAAACAAAGGCATATACCTACCTCAAAACCATCATGCCAATTATAGAATGATCATGGAAATCAAGAGAAACTATTGGGTACCAGTGTCCCACAATGGCCCTACTCCTGAAATGCCTTACCATCATACTCCTACATGTTTCAATTCATTTTTCCACTACTGCTAGTCCTTGCAGTCAGTTTCAACCACAAAACCTGGCATTTTGTGCTTCCTTTACCAAGCACATAATTTCCATTAGATTCAAAATAAATCGAAATAAATTCAAATCATACCTCATGTGTAGCTCATCAACAAGGTACACTTGTAATGTTGTTCACTTCTTGTCACACAAGTCAAACTGGTTGTTTGATCAAACCATCATGTACAAACATATCAAATCTGGTTAGCTCAAAATACAACCATCATAGACAAAAATCATAAATCACATGCAATCATCATAAACCATAATCATAAATCACATGTAACCATCATAAGTCATAATCTTAGATCACATGCATAACAAGACTGAAATAAAATATTGATACTTATCCTTCATCAACCCGTACTTCTGCCTTTACTCTTTCTGTACACATAGTGGATTAGTTGTCACACCTGGAAATCTCCCAGTACCCTTGCTTCTCTTCACTCACGTACACATATGCACGATGTACATCCCACACATACATCCACACAGGGGGTGCAACACCACACAATGCATATACCACCCACATCTGGCACACAACATAACACATACACCTAAACCTGGTGTACAAAAAAACATAGTACAACACAACACAATACACCTATACACAGTGTAAAACACCATAAATTTACATACACATACATCCAGTGTACAACACAACACAATACATATACATATACAAAGTACAACACAACAAATGCATATGTTACAATACCACGATTATACCATGCACATACATAGTACCACATGCCTGCAACACAACATGTATGACATAAAAACAATACCACATGTATACCAATACCATATGGACAACATGTACACACACTACTTGCGCAACGTGTGCACAACATCACATGTACACGACACCACCTGCACAATGTGTACACAACACCAAATGTATGCCACACCAGCTATACAATGTGTACACAACATCACATGCACGACATGTACACGACATCTCCTTCACACAACTCCACATGTAAAACATGTACACGAAACCATATGTACATAGCACCATAAGCATGACATGTACACGACACCGCCTGCACACAAAATGTACAACATGTACACAGCACCACACACACACAACACCATGTGTACAAGCATGCACACAACACCATATGTACATCACACACACAACACCATATGTACATAGCACTGCATATTAAACATGTACATAGCACCATACGTACACAACACCGCATATCCAACATGTACATAGCACCATCTATACCTGGCACTGCATGTGAAAAATCATATATACAACAAGCACACAACATCATATGTACACAATAATACATATGCAAAATTACACATCACCATAGATACAATCATTGAATATACAACATGCACAAAATATACACAACAATAGCACTTCACATCCATAGAAAACACGCTGACCCCACAAGCAACCTTGCTTCCAGTATCTTTCCACTATCCATGCCTATCCTAGCATGTTGTAGCTCACACTATTTTCACTTCACAAATGTACCCCTAAAAATTATATGTCCATAAGATAAACATAGGCATAGTACAAGAATATAATATCAATTCATGTCCACATGATACTTACCTCATAGATATGTCAGAGTTACTCTTATCAGTTGATTCCTCATAAGACCACGAACCTCTTCATGTCCTTCACCTGCATAATAATTCATTCCTCCACAAGAATGATCCTTGAAAACCCAATCATACAGTGATATATATATATATATATAGCATAAAACAATCATGATGTTGTGAGACAACGTCATACATACATACATATATACATATAAACCCTCAACATAAAACCATCAAGATCGATGATGACCCTGTCAATCAATGACATGCATACATGCATATGTACATATATATACATCATCATAATTATGATCACAACATGATTACCATATATCATAAGGTCTAAGTTAAGATAACTTCCTTCATTCGTGCACAACATGCACAATGTTGAGAACAACCATTCCAAACATAGCCAAGGTATCTAACACCTCAGATCCATTCACTTTACCTTTCATGTTACCTTCCTCATAACTGCTCTCCCATTGTCCATTTACCACAATGGACCCAACCGTCCAAACGGTTGTCATATTCTTACCTTTCGTTGCGCTTACTCATGTATTGAGCTTCATCTGTGTCTTACATTACCTGTTGGGTACCACAGAGCTATCCCCAAGCTCCTTTAACTTTCCTCTTTCCCAACCAATTCCAAAAACTCTCAAAAAAAAGGCAAAAACAAAAAATAATCAAGAAGAATACCATGAGAACCAAAATCAATACGACACCACAAGAAAGTGGCATAACTATGCACCATACATAAACAAGACCGCAAATCAAGCATAATCAAATAAAAAGGACCAAAAGCACAAGAATAGCCACAAACAACATGACTCAATCCCCATGGTTCCAAATTATTCCAAAGGAAATCTCAACCCAAGTAGTATTCAAGATCTCATGGAGGGCCTCTTTTTCCATGCAATCTTCTGCATCATATTTCCATAACCATGTAATGTCAGTGCATAACTAAATATACAATATGAAAATTACCTTACATTGTTATGTTGATCATGCTGCCTTGTAACTAAACACACACATGTCAGCCATATGTATCAACATCAAGACAACATATCTATCAATTCAAAATCAAAATTTACCAAGGCTAACAACCATATCATAATCCACAATCAACTCACATTCATCGATCATAGTACATAATGCTACAACTATCACCTACTTTCACTCAAGTACGTATCAAATATCTTAGCACCTTGCATGTTAGTACAACCATATTAAGACTAAATCATTTCTTCATGAAATCTTATAGACACATATACACATATCATGTGGTTAATCAAACATTCAAACAACTTGCAAACATACTGTTGGGTCATAAAGGTGACTATTATAGGCAACTTCGATGCTTCTCATTTAATTATCAACCCAGGGTAATTCTTGTTATTTCAAGAGTGTAAGCACAGTATATGCAAGTGATATCAGAGGAAAACTACTCTAAATTATCATAAGGAAGATGTTATGAATATAATTCATAATGAATATAATAAATATAATTATTAAATAGTCAATTAAGGATTATGTAAGTAGTCATTAAGTTAGTGAAAGGGCATGTCTAAAAGACATGCCTATTCATGAAAGGCCACCTGCATAGGTATATAAACAGGGCCTCATTGTAACATTTTATCATCATCTCTTATACATTTTATATATAATATATTATTATTACAATACCTCTTGTGTATTTTACAATTAAAGTAAACAAGCCTACAGCTTTGTTGCTCCATTTGGTATCACAGAAGCGATCTTCTCGCCTGGAAGGAAGCACCTACGCCACTATTGGCTGCCTTCAACTATTACATGCAATACCTTGAAATCGCTGCCGCTCGATGTCTTCATCAATGACAATGAACGATTTCAACAAAAAATTGATCGAACTTGAGAGTAAGATCAATAATAATTCCGATAAATTCACTAAAAGATTAACCAATCTTGAGGATAAGGTTACAGGAAATTTTGATAACATTAAAAAAATTCAAGACACAACAGATTGGATAGAAAGAAAAATTTGGCTAAATCATAGAGAGGCCACAGACAATCATAACAAAGCAATGCAGAAGATAAACACCATTTTGGACAAGATTAATCTAACACAAAAACCAATATTCCTAAATATTGAACATAGTCAATAGAATAATTCAGCCAGAAAATTTAGAAGATAATCATGAAAAATTACTACATGCTGCAGAAGATCAAGTTGTGAAAATTTCAGATTCAGATGAAAATGATGTGAAGGAAGAATATTTTGAGAAACAAGAAAAAAACCACTCAAATTCTGAATCCAATTGGGATTATGAAGAAAAAGAAGAAAATGATTTTGATGAGGAAACTGATATGAATATGAATTTTTTTGAAAATGATGAATGTAAAATTAATGACATGCCTGCACCATTAAAGCATGGGAAAGAATCCTATGAAGAAGATTTAAAAAACGTTTTTGGTGCAGTTGGTGAAATTAAGGTAAAAGGTTTTGCTGCTCCATTTGGTATCAGAGCAGTAACCATTGTGGGTTTTTGGTGTTTGATTTTCTATCATTTTGTTGTTTGGCGTGTAGCTATGGAAACAAAATGGGAGCTGATCAATCATTAGACAACAACGAAATTGATGTGGGAACCAGTCATTCACTGAAGAAAAATGAAATTGAAATGGAAATGGCGCCTTCGAAATATATGGACGCTATTATTTGTGAGTTTTCTTATGATTCTGTCCAATTACCTATAGACCAAGATTCCACTCAAAATTATTTATAATAGAAAAACTTTAGAGACCATCTGGGAAACCAAATGTCATGCACAAACTTTGGAGATCCCCGTAGCTGAGCTTGGGGGCAAAATGGGTGGTCAGTATTTTTGTGCCCATTCACGTTCCCCTTGCACAGGTTGCATGACTACAGAGATTGTGAAGGTATACAAGGAAATCAAGAAAAAAGGAGAAGCGTTTGAGATTCTTTTCATCTCCCATGAAGAATATCAAGAGATTTTCAAAAACCACTATGAGAGCATGCCATGGTTGGCTCTTCTATTTGGAGATAAAACTAGTTGGCATCTCGAACAGATTTTTGGTCTTAGAGACAGATCCTTAAATGTGATTGGTCTAGATGGAAAAAAACTTAGAAATGAAGTCGAATGTACGAGCTGTACATATGGAGCCCTGGCTTATCCCTTAAATGATGCTCATCTTGATAGGGCCATAGAAGAGTTGCCTCAGACATCACCCAAGGAGCTATATTCCAGCAGCGTGTATAATGACTTTTATTCCCATAAGAGTATAACTACATTCGAGATTTTTAGAGATTTTTGTATAATCAAAATTAGTTTGTTTGGAAACATTGGAAGAAGAAAATCAAAACATGGATCCCCAGAACATATCTCTGAGAGAATTCGTTCTCTCTGTTTTCAGAACTGTGGAAGCAGAAGCTGAGGTGAATGGAAGTATTATTGCTCCTACTCTACATGGTGCAACAATTGGTACAACAATCCAAACGCCCAGAATTGAAGGAGACCATTTGGTGTTGACAGTGAGGTTTAATAATAATGTTGTATACGACATTAATGATCAACGTCGTATTGATAACGTTCATCTGAGAATTGAGAGTTTATCAGAGAATATTAATATACATGAATTGGATGATGAATGGTGGGGAGAGAACTTTCAACATTTCACAATGAATGAAAGTGAATATGACGAGTGCGAAGACTATCTAACAACATTCATATTTCCAGAAAATATTATTGTTTTCCGATACGTAGAAGATAATTGCCAAGCCAACCGACAACCAGATTTTCTGAGTGGTCAAATTATATGGAATTCCAGATTCACATGGCATCAGATCAAACAACTTCTGGAGGACAATACTTATACTTTCGATTTCAGAGATGAAGTTATCATTATTGGGTGGAGTAACATTACAGAGGGCGGAGTAATTAGTAGTCTCAACCTTGGAAGAAGTAGCCAATAGTCTTCCTGCGGCTGTGGAAGGGCTTCCATTAGCTTTGATTAGCGAATATAGTGAAATCAGTGATGGAGCGATATGCCCAATTTGTCAAGAAACATTTTCCAAATAATAGCCTACAAAACAATTGCCATGTAAACACTTCTATCATTCGAGGTGTATTATATCATGGTTTCATCAAAAAAATTCATGTCCAATTTATTTTCTTGGCCTGCGTTGGCTAAATTGAATTGCATTAATTAAAGAACTTTAATAAATTTAATAATCCAAAAAAAAAAATCAATTTGTATTAATTTAATTAATTAAATTAATCTAAACAAAAAAATAAATTTTATGTATATATATATATTATTCAATTCAAAAAAAAAAATTTAATTTAATATTAATTAATTAATTAAAAAAAAAAGTTCAAGACATCATTAAAAAAAAACAAAAAACAAAAAACAAAACAAAACAAAACCCTAGTTTCAAGACAACATTAAGAGAGAATTCTACAAGATAAGGTACTCTACATGATAAGGTACCAATGATGATTGACATATGCCAAGATCATAATCACAAAGTGAAGAAAATTGTCGGAAAATTAAAACTTTTAGGACAAAGTTCTGAAGGAAGGGCGAATTCATAACAAATAAATAAATAAAAGTTGATATATTTAATTGTGATGAACACAAATGAAGAAAACGGTGCATGATTGAAGTGAAGAAAAGTGTCAACTATAAGCTTTGAGGACAAAGCTTTTGAAGGAAGGGACAATGTTATGAATATAGGTCATAACAAATATAATAAATATAATTATTAAATAGTCAATTAAGGATTATGTAAGTAGTCATTAAGTTAGTGAAAAGGCATGTCTAAAAGACATGCCTATTCATGAAAGGCCGCCTGCATAGGTATATAAGCAGGGCCTCATTGTCACATTTTATCATCATCTCTTATACATTTTATATATAATATATTATTATTACAATACCTATTGTGTATTTTACAATTAAAGTCAACAAGCCTACAATTTTGTTGCTCCAGAAGACTGTCTAATTCTCGAAGTTCAGTCAAACCAATTTGGAAGGGAATTATAGAATGCTTTTGACTATTCTATTCTAAACATATGCGGAAATAACTACTCTGGTTGAAAAGAGCATACTACAATTGAACAACGTAAGGTGATGAATTGAACAACAATCATAATGAACTGAACAACAACTCTAGTAAATTGAATAGAAATTGATTATCCTAAATTTTGCAATGGAATTCTCTTTTAAATCAATAAACGACATCCCTCTGAATTACCAGCAACCAACGCTCACAATGATAATGAAAAGATCCAACATTAACTACATGTAGAATTGAACAACAATTGTGTTAAAAATAATCAAACGATTATAAAATCATTGGGAAATGATGAAAGCATCTAAATGATTATGAAAACATTGATTGTAAGCAATAAATCATTGATGGTGGACTAGTCTAATGAAAAAGGGAGATGTAGCATCTTATGTTCACAATTCATCAATTAAACGATATCTTACGAAATGCACTAGATGACTGGAAACGCAAGTTCTGTAATTAAACGTATAGCACAGTTCTATTCTCCAATGAATCAGGTTCCAAAACGTGAACTTCATGTTGGATGTTATCCTTTAAAGTACCTATGAAGAGATCAATCCTGTGTTCCTCTAGAATATCATTTACCCTTATATTCAATTTTTTGGAAGTCCTTAATGTTCTCCCCCACTAAACCCTTTTGTTTGAGATTTATCAATTAGCTAAAGAAGGTTTTGGTCTTTGTATCCTCATAATGTGCTATCATTTCCTCCATAAAAATTGACCAAGTGACAATTTTTTTACGAGAGCAAAGCCATCGATACCATACAAATGTATTTTGTTCTAAATGTAAAGTTACAATGCGTACCTTTTGTGTGTTTTGCACATTATGGAGATCAAAATATTGCTCCATCTGTAGTATCCATGTTACAGGATCTTTTCCATCAAACTTTCTCATATCCATTTTTGGAATATGGTGGTTCTTCCCGCCAGCATTAGAGTTTATGAAATCACGATTAACATTTATTTTGTTCTCATCATGAGTTTCCTCTACTATCTTTTCACCATTAGGAAATATTTCTTGTATCAACTTTGCCAAACCTTCGATGTTGAATTTTAGATAATTCTTCATGTTTTCCATGTTGTCTTTCATCTTTTCATCGATCTTAGCTTCCATTTCATCCATCTTAGCTTCCATGCCCATTTCCATACCATCCATCTTAGCTTCCAAACCATTCATCTTAGCTTTGACACCTTTCTTCAAACCATCCATCTTAGTTTCCATGCCTTTCTTCAAAACTTCTGCATTTCATTTTTTGTTGCTCTTTGCGATAGCAAAATTTGGTGCACTTTCTCTTGTAATTTTGATATCTCATGTTGTGTTTCATTGTCTTCATGAGTCATAGTAGAGCCTTCTAAAGGCTTAATGGGTGTTGAATTATTTTTAGGGGGCATTTTAGAACCCAATACTGATATCTATTCTTCAATATGCCCTTGGAATAAATTCAAACTAATTTTTTTTCAAACGAGACTTATGTAATTCGAAAAAAATACACACCTTTTTCATGCTTTTGAGGAGCTCGATAGTGAAACTGAATTATATCTGTGATTTCATATCTTCAATATCTAAAATTTGGCCCTGAGCTAGCCCTCTAAATCCTCTTTCAAATGCCACAGGTCTGACCTGATTTGGATTCTTCAAGACAAATTTGTGTCCAATCTCCCACAATGACCTAATTATGGACTGGTTCAGTCAAGCGAGCTTGTATGACTTGTCACATGTCACTGTTGGCTCCTTTTTCCCTAAAATTAATAAACATGAAACTACAATCCATGTACTTCCATCCATTTTTTACAGAATTCCAATCCGATGCTCAGAGAGAGAGTTATGAATATTTTCCCACGATCACCTCTTTGAGATGAAATTCAGGAGCCTGAAAAAGACCTAACTTCCACAGATCATATCTCAGAAAATTTTTTGAACCAAGATTTGAAATTTTGTGACACGTTTCCCAAGGATTTTAGCTTCGCACTAGAAAAATTTCAGCTTCTGAACCTTCGTAGAAAACAAATTATAGCGAAAAATTCCACGATGACCTGTTTAGGTTAAATTGAGGAGACTGCAAAAAGCCCTAACTTCCACAGATCATATCCCTGAAAATATTGCGAACCAAGCTCTGAAAGTTTGTGACGATGTTCCTTAATATTTTGGCTTCGCACTCTATAAATTTTAGATTCTGAACCTTAATAGAAACAATGTTATAGCGAAAATGCCACGATGACCTGTTAGGAGCAGCGAAACCCAAGAATCCAAAGCTCTGATACCAAATGTTGTGAAACCAGCTCCAAAAATAGAAGAAAATAGATATCAACGCCTTAGAAATAAGCCACTTCGAGGGGGAAACCTCCAATACATTACATGAATGAACAATTCTTGGATGATTGAAACTACAAAACCTCCTTTCTATATATAGGAGTCCACAGGGCCATAATGTAATCTTAGTGGGGCCACAATGTAATCCTAGCCGACCTAACAATAATAATTTAAGGGCACAATAATAACAATATGGGGGTTACAGGGGTACAATAATAACAATAAGGGGGCTACACTAACAACAATAAGGGACTATACTAGTAAGCGTGGATGTGTCTTTCCATCTCCTGGCGGTCCATAGGAGCCATCATGATCCCGTTTTCTCCCTTTTCAGCTATCTTTTGCTTATCAACAGTTCGACTACTTTGCTTCCCTATCAATAAAGATATAACAAGTTATTTTTTCGATTTTAAACGTTCCTTTTATCATTCGTTCATTCTGCCTTGGCTTTACGTTATTTCCCTTTACTTTATTGCTAGGATGAGGGGAAAATTCATAAAAGTACATAACAAATCATGGTAAAGATGGGATGAAACGTACCTTGTTCTCAGCCCAACATACTCCCCTGCTTACCTATTTGTAGGTCCTCGTGCAAACAAATGGTTGAGGTGTAGCTGGGTTAGAGAATATGCAAGGTATACCTCCTCTTTATAGAGTTTGAAACCATGTCTCTGTCTGATCTTTGCAAAGGAAGAGTTCTTGTATCCCTTTGGAAGCTCATAATCATGATGATAGTCCTCAGGGGTGTACCAGATGAGAGGGAACCTGTATCTGCACCCTATCCATGTAGGGCCCATGTTAAAGATTAGATTTTTGTATAGAAGGAATCTAGAAGCAGTTGTTTTGAAGTTCTTGTAACCAAATGGCTCTCTGTTTTTCACATTGTTCATGGAGGCTAGCCATCTATGTTTGGTTGTTTCCAATTCTTCTCCCTGAATGTCCTCGAAGTAATCTTGTCCATGTTGCACTATATCTTTATGAATAGGCCCCAGTTTCAAGATCACTCTTTTCCTCTACATGAATTTCTTATGTTGGGTGAACAAGTATAGGGGTTTAGTAGGTTCCCCCCTAACCCATAGGTCTAGTCCATGCTCTCTCTTCTGTAAGGTGTTGTAGGCTTTAGCCCACCGAGTTTGTTTCTTGGCAAAAGATAGGAAAGCCTGGAACTGAACGTCCCCTATAAAGGGACTAGGATTACTATCCCTGTCCTCCTCTAGAAAGAAATTGTGTAGGTATAATTCACACAAAAGATATTGGACCTGCTCATTCTTCTCATTGCAACATTGGACGAATTCCTCAATGGTTTTAAAAGTTGTGGGCTTCCCTACCCTGACATCGTTGATTTTCAGTAGTAAATATCGTTCTACTAAGAATAAAGCATAGTTGGTGGCTGGTGCCCTGCAAGTTAGTACATCAAAGTAAAGAGAGAAAACCATACTAGTTTGCTTCTTAGCTTTTTCCACTTGATATTGTACTTTCTTTACTTTTTCCCTTTCTTCCCTGAGTTGGGAAAATGTTTCATCTTCGTAAGTTATAGACTAGTCTGTACATAGGATTTAGCAATGTCCACTAGGTCAGTTTGTACAGAAATCTCAGCAGTTTCTACCAATTGGGTGGAAAACTCTATTTGGGTCTCTATGGTAGCCCAATTCCTTTATAGGCTTCCGAGCCTTGCTTACTTCCTTCAACTATTTCTTCAGATGTTTTATCATCTTTCTTAACCTCTTATAGGTCCTGCTCATTTTCCTTAACTTCTTTTCAACTGATTTTTCTTCTAGCAAGGTTTTGGCAAGGGATGGAGGAGCAATGGCTTCGGTTTCAGGAATGGTGGTGCCATTTCTAAGGTTATCAATGATGATATTTCCATCCCGCGCTCCAGATTTTATTTCTTCATTAATGCCATGACTTGGTGATATATTGTTCCCTTCAAGGGTTAGGGGGACTGTCTCCATGCTTGTGTTTTGTTCTAATCGGACAGTGTCTCCCGATTGATTTCCAAATTCATATATCCCTTCTGTCTAGTCTTCCCTGCTCGCCCATTCATTCTCGAGGGGAGATAAGGCCCTTAAAGCCTGCAATTCATCTTGGTGGGGTAATATTTCAGTGTTGCCAGAGCTGTTAGCGGTGGAAAATTGGTTCAATGCGTCCTCTTGCTTCTCAGATTGTGCAGATGGGCTTCTAATTTCATGTGATATCCTCATTTTCTCTAGGACTCAAGCCATTTCTTCTTCATAGTCTTGTAAGGGCATGTTTTGAGGGCTTAACAGTGGTGTATGGGATGGTCCCGCTTCATTTGGAAATTCAGAGGTGTCTTGACGTAATTGCAGTCTTTCGGATCGTCTTCATTTCCCGAGTTCTGAGGTTGAAGCACGGGCCCTTTTCCCTCTTGCTTTCCTGGGTATGTTTGTTCTAGGAAGATCAATTTCTGTTCTGACAGGGTTTTCCTTAGGGGCATGCAAGGCAGGAGTAAAAAATTTGTCCCAAGATGTTTGTTGTTTTCCTAGCTTGTGAATGATGATTAATTTGATTAAGCCATGGTGGCTGACGACTGCTTGGGGGTTTTTTTCCTTTCTGATTCAAACAACAGTGTCATGCAATATAGAATTCAAAAAATAAGGCAAATTAACTGAAATTTTTTGTTTGAGAACAACTAAGAGTTTAAGTTGGCGGGGTTTTACCATGTCCTGAAGTCCGTCGCATGTGATGTATCTTTGGATGAACACTGCCAATTCCTGCCAAGGTTGCTGTAAGGGCGTAGGGTTAATCCCCTTTCCTTTCCATTCCAATGGTTCTCCTAGATCCTGGTATGCTAAGACCGCTTCATGTAGAAGGATATGTTTTTTGGTCCATATTTCTCCCTCTGCTGATATTCTAGAGACCTCGACGATGATATCCTCTCTAACCGGTATAATCCTTCCTTTGAGTTTGGTATGTACCTCCTATAGGTTCTGTAGGAATTAAACTGCTATTTCTGTGTCAAACCCTTGTATTTTGTGTAGGTATGGCAACCAGGCAACTTGCTAGAGAATGGTGCGAGCTGCGTCTAAGATTTGGAAGGTTGTGGGTTCATTTCAGAGAGCATTCCCCCCCATGGCTGATGTGCTATCTGAACTAATTTCTCCCTCTGTCTGCATTTCTTCCGGCCCTATTGGTTAGAACAAATACTACATGCAAGCGAAAAATAAATTTCAACCTTATGTCGTAAATGTATGTAACTTCATTATAGTAAATGCAATAATATTTTAGTTGCGTCAGCGTATCCAAAGGAAGTTGTGCAGGGAATTCGCATGCTTATTCATTATGGATATTTACATCCTCTCTCTCAGGAGAAGGGCGTCCATGTCCTTAAGTACAAGAGAGATTGAAGCAATCATGAACGCATACGGGGAAAAAGGTCAGAAATTAGTAATCACAGTTTGTAGGAGAGAAGGGTGTCTGTGGCCTTGGAGCTCAAGAAAAGAGTATAAATTGCAACAATCATGAATGCATGCGATGCAAAGGTCAGAATTGGTAATTATCATGTGTTTATATCAAGTGGAAATGATCGAAGAAGGGGAGAAAGCGATATAGCAATTATTATGATAGGATGTCCTTATTTAATGGTATAGCATGACAGAAGCATGACAGTGATGGATAATGATTGGTGCCACCATCCCTTAATTCAAACATGAAAGGATAATTCATTCATAGTTAATTATGCAGGTAGATAGTATTAAAACTTATTCGAGTAGTGCATTTATCTCGGAAATGGATGAAAATAGGAAAAAAGGCATATATAAATGTAATTGGCTATTGTTAGAAAAATACTCCCATACCAAAAGCAGAGCCATTGCTGCCAGCAGGCGTTCATAGCCTTGACAAGGTTTCTATTTTAACCCGAAGAATGAGCCATAATCCTTTATGTAAAAGTAGATATTTTTCCAATTTTATGGAGAGATCACCATGCCGGTGTGGTGGCCAGATAGTCAAGGTGCCACTCATTAGGGTTGTAAAAAAGTGATCAGGTCGGCTCGTGATGAGACCTTTTGTCCTTCAAGAAGTTTGAGCTGTCGAGAAGGTCACTACCCTAGTGTGTTGGCCATTGTGGGCATGTCACTTGTTAAACCCTTATGATCATGGTAGGTTGCATCATGATGAGACCGCCTATTCTCTCTTAAAATTTTTCATATAAACATAATATTTCTTTTTGAAAAGTATGCATTTAGCTTTTTTTGATGAAGAGACCGTGGTGCTGGTGTGGTGGCCAGATGGTCACAATGCCACTCACTAGAATTGTAACAGAGTGATCAGGTCAGCTCATGATGATACCTCCTATCCTTCAAGTAGTTTGAGCTATCGAGAAAGTCACTACCCTGGTGTGTTGGCCATTGTGGGCATGTCACCTGTTAAATCTATATGATCATGGTAGGCTGACTCATGATGAGACCCCCTATTCTCTCTTAAAAATTTGCATATAAAAATTATATTTGCATAAATCCTTAAGAATTAGGGATGATGTGAGAAGTAAAAAGAATGCCAATACAATTAATACTCCTTATTCCTACATGTTGAAGAGAAATACTACTCGAGAGTGTAGAAAGATATACCGTTATAAGACTATGAATTGTATGATAACATGTTTTAGCAGGAGATTTCTTAGCCCTTCATCGCATAGACAAACCGTGTCAACTTCTGGAGCAGATATTTCCATCAAAGTTTCAAAGGATCATCATATTAGTAACAAAACTGCTTTTCTCCTTTTCAGGTGCCAATTCCTATTCAAAAATGTATTTTACGGCCAGGGTGTGAGATGAGAAGTGGATTTTCAAGAAGAGATCATAAAAAAAAATGCTTAGAAATAGAAAAAAATCAGTTGTTCAATCCATTTGAATAGTAAAAATAAACAACACACGGCTGTTCAATACGATTGAACAAAAACTATTCAATTGGATTGAAAAATAGTCGTTCAAAGATTTGAACTGCACAAATAAACACGCAAGCACATGACTATTCCATCTGATTGAAAAACAATTGTTCAATTGGATTGAATAGTAGCCGTTCAAAGATTTGAACTACAAAAAATAAACACGTAGAAGGACACAGTTGTTCTATCTGATTGAACATCAACTGTTCAATTGGATTAAACAGCATCCATTCAAAGATTTGAACAGCAAAAAATAAACACGCAAAAGGACACTACTGTTCAACCCGATTGAATAGCAATTGTTCAATTGGATTGAAGAGCAGCCGTTCAAAGATTTGAACAGAAAAAATAAACATGAAAAAGGACATGCCTGTTCAATCCGATTGAACAACAGACGTTCAAAGATTTGAACAGCAAAAATAAACACACAAAAGGAAGGATGAAGGAAAAGAATACAACTGTGAGTATGAAGGATGTACAACAAAATGAGGAAACTATAAATTTCAGGGAAATTATATACAATATTTAAAAAAGGAAGTAGCAAGCTCTCATGCACTTAAAGTTGTGGGGCTATCACCCCCTACTGCTAAAATTTGGATGGTGGGATTGTTGCATACCTGCTGGCAAAAAGAATCCCTTGTAAGTGGTTTGTGATAGAAGTGCACTCTATGCCCGTTGGCTCAGAATGTAGAACCAGATCCGTCTATGGTAGTCAAGGTGAGGGTACCATTGCTGTGTACTTCCTGAATTTCGTATGGATCGAGCCACCTTGTTTGTAACTTGCCCAGGAAGTCTTGGAATCTGGAGACGTAGAGAAGCGCCTAATCTCCTTTCTGGAATGTCTTCTTTTTGATGAGTTTGTCATGCCACTTAGCTCGTTGTTGTTAGATGATTGTGGTGCGTTGTAGAGCCAGTAGTCGTATTTCATCTAATTCATTTATTTGCTGAAGTCTTCTAATTTGGGCCTTTGTCAAGTCCACCCCCACCTCCTGGGCTGTCCTTAGAGTCTTTATTTCGAATTTGATAGGAAAAATTGGTTCTCTTTCAAATACCAGATGGTACGAAGAATATCCAGTGGTGTTTCGCCATGTTGTGCAGTAGACCCACAAGGCCTCTAGTAATCTAGTAGCCCAATCCCTTCGATATGTTGATACTATTTTAGTGAGAATTTCCTCAAGGACTTTGTTGGTACTTTCAACCTACCTGTTTGCCTACAGGTGGTAGGGTTATGTGACTCTATGGATGATATGGTGGTTCTTTAGGGTGGTCGTAATTTTATTTCCCATAAGATGTGCCCCCCCATCATTTATCTCTTCCTGCGGTAAGCCATATTGCACAAATAGCTCAAAAAGAAAATTAATCACAGATTCTTCCATGGATCTTGATAAAGCCACTATTTCTACCCACTTCGTTACATAATCTGTGGCAACCAATATGTAAATATTCTGGTTTGATGGTAGGTTGAATGGTCCGACGAAGTCTAGTGCCCACTGTTCGAAAGGTTTCACTACCAATTGTGGTTGTAATGGCATTTCATCAGCTTGGCCCAGGCGGCCCATCCTTTGGAAAATATCGCAGGCTTGGACATATTTCTTGTCATATTTAAAATTTGTAGGCCAATAATAACTCATTTGCAATAATTTGTTCCCCATTCTGCGATCTGCGAAATGGCCACCACATGGTTCATCATGACAGGCCCGTAGAATGTCATAAATCTCATCTTCTCAGATGCATCTACGTATATGCATATCAACTCCAGTATGAAAAATATATCCACCGATCCAGGAGAATCTAGCACTGCGCTGAACAATCAGCTTCCATTCCTTTGATGTCAAGTGTCTAGGCAACTTTCCTACTGCCAGGTAATTTTCTACATCTGCATACCATGGTGTTTTTACTGCTACGATGAACAGATGATCGTCGGGAAACTGATCGTCCACTGCTAGTGTGTCATCTAATTTGGGAACTCTAGATAGGAAATCTGCAACCACATTCTCCTTCCTTGGATGGTCTTTGATAGTTATATCAAACTCTTGCGAAAGCAGCAACCAACGAGTTACTCTCCCATTTGTAATTGGTTTATTGGTTGGATATCTAATGACGGAGTGATCAGTATACATAAGTAATTGATAGCCAATTATATAATGTCTAAATTTATTGATAGCATAAATGATAGCCAAGAACTCTTTTTCAGTCACTATATAGTTTAATTCGGCATGAGTGAGACTCTTATTGATATAATAAATAGCATAGGGCCTTTTATCTTCTTCTTGACAGAGAATTTCCCCTATCGTTGTGTCAGATGAATTCGAATAAATGTGAAAGGGTAGCTTCCAGTTAGGACCACATAAGATCGGTGTTGTCGAGAGTAGTTTCTTTAAATCTGTAAAAGCAGTATCACATTTTTCAAACCAATGGAATTCAACATTTCCAGTTAATGCATACAAGGGTGCAACAATTTGTGAGAAATTCTTTATAAACCTACGATAGTACCCTGCATATCCAAGGAAACTATTTATCTCTGTCTCCGTACAAGGTGTGGCTAATAAAAGAATTACATTTATTTTTTCCGGATCTACTTGAATTCCAGCTGTAGAGATGTAGTGTCCTAATATTACTCCTTTGGTCATCATCATGTGACATTTTTCATTGCTCAAACACAATCTGGTAAAAAAACATCGTTCCAATACTTTTTCTAGTGTTTCTAGTGCCTGATCAAAATCATCTCCATATGGGGTAAATTCATCCATGTAAATTTCAAGTCCTTTATTTATTAAATCAGAAAAAACGCTAAGTATGGCTCTTTGGAATGCTGTTGGGGCATTGCATAATCCAAATGGTAATACCCTATAGGAAAATGTACCCCATGGGTAGGTAAAGGTTGTTTTATCTTGGTCTTCGGGGGCTATCTGGATTTGATTGTAACCGCTGAACTCGTCATGGAAGGAAAATAACTGCTTCCTGCCAATGTATCAAGGACTTGGTCAATAAAAGGAAGGAGAAAGTGGTCTTTTTGTGTTTCTTTATTTAATTCTCTATAATCCACATAGATTCTCCACTTCCCATTCTTATTAGGAACGACTACTAAAGGAGAGATCCATTTGCTATCTGAGATAGCTTAAATGAATTTTACATCCGACAGCTTTTGAAACTCTTCTTTTACAATGTCTTTTAGATGCAGGTTTAGCCTCTGCTGAGGCTGCCGAATAGGTTGAGCCTCCTTGTCAGTATAAATGTGATGTGTGCATAGCTAAGGATCTATGCCCTTCATGTTTGGGTACTCCCAAGCAAATGCTCCTTGATATTTCTGTAAAAACTTTATGAGCTTTTGCTTTTGCTTACTATCCAAACTACCATTAATATTTAAAACCTTCCTTGGCTCAATTTCAACTGGTATTTTGTTGCAAACAGCAATCGTGGGTATGTTATGATTATCAATTTCTTCCAAGGGGTATTATTGTGTTTCATCATCAAGAACTTCTTTTAACATTTGGAATTTTAAGTTTCCAGACGCATATGGCTAATTCATGAAGTTATTGATTACATCATCTTCAGTTTGATCTTTGAATTCAAGAGTTTCAACTATTGTCAGTGGTGAACGGATGTTCTGTTCCAAGTATGTATGTGGATGTGTGTGAATATTTACAGTGGGTAGACTTGGTTTGGCAGGTGGGTAAATGATAATATTTTTTATGGCATCATCTCTAGCAATGGTCATGCTGCTTGTTCGGCAGCCTATGTAAGCATCGGTTGTTGCTAACCAAGGTCGACCCAGTATCAGTGGGTGTCCATCCATCCTACTTTTTGGGTTAATAACTAAAAATTCAGATGGATACTCCCATGAGTCCACCGAAACCAGGATGTCTTGTAATATTCCTTCTGGTTTGGTAATAGATCTGGCAGCAAGTGCGAGCAAGGTAGATGTGGGTTCTAATGTTGTTATGCCTAACTTCTCACAGGTTTTTGTAGTTAGTATTTTGATGGCTGCCCCTAATTCAACCAATGTGTTTGGAAATGAGTGGCCAGAGACTTGTACAGTTACTATGGGGTTCCCTAGATCCTCATATTTTACGAGTGTTTCTTTACCCAACAGTGAGTCTGATAATGCCCCTACAACATGAACAGTGGGTACAACTTTTTCTTTCCTTACTTTTTTCTTTCCACACAACTCTTTAATTGTCTTGGCATAGATAGGAATGTCTTGTATCACCTACAGAAGAGAAATTTTAATGCAAAGATATTTTAATTCCCCTAGGATATCAAAATCTAGAGAGACTATTGGTCTAGGCAATGTGAATCTTTCAAGGAATGTAGGGGGCGAAATCATAAGGTTTTCAGGTTTCCTTTGGTCAACCATTTCCATCCCCTGCTCTACCTCTATTTTAGTCATAGTTGTTTGTCTAGGCACTGTAGAAATTTCAAATTCAAGTTGTGGTAGGGCCATATCTTCTTTTGGTGAGATAACACATCCTGATCTCAGCTTAAGTTCATTGCATTGCTTCTGTTCAGCCTCAGGGTTTGGATTTTCCACAATCTGAATTATCTGAACCGACCTATTATTAGGGTTATGATTGCGTTGAGCCGACAGTTGAGGACGCATGATAGGTTGGGGATTGTGCTGGACTGGGTATAGAGCTGGTAATGTAGGTTGATTCTGAACCCCTGCCCCCATCGATATATTGGTCATTCCCAGAGGTCGCTACCAATTTTGAGGCCAAGTTTTGGTTTGTGAAGGGGAGGCAGGTCACTAGGACTGATAGGGATTGTTTTTCCAATAAGGGGGAGAACAAGCAAAAATTGGCCAATTATTACCTGAAGAGGGTTTTTTTGGCCAAGGAGGCATAGGAAATGATTGGGATGGCCACGTAGAGAAAGGTGATTGGTTTTTCCAATATGTTGCAGGGTTCTGCTGGTTAAATTGTGGAGAAGAAAAGAACTGAGGCAGGTCTTGTGGCATACCTGGTCATGCTTGCCACTGTTGACACTGGTTCATTAGATAGACTGGTTCCGTCTCTTCTTCTGCTTCTTTAAAAATAGCTTTTAGGCTTGGAAGTGAAGGGAAATAGTCAGTGGCATGGTCCTTGGTACAAATAGCATATGTCTGGACCATGTCTAATGGACATTCCCGTTGGTTGTGCTTCTTCCGACAGCATGGGAAAAAGACAACCAAGTTTTTTTCTACTATAGCTTACTTCTGCTTGGCTTGTAGGACACATAGTTGCATTGTCAGGGTGCCCAAGATATCAGTTTTGAAATTTTTTAAAGGATTACCAAATTCTGCTCAGGTCACATTGCCACCAGACTGCTTAGTATTCCTTGTAACTGAGTCTCGCCCGGTTGACCTACTTCGCGTACTACCCTGAGAACACCTGATACATAGTGAAATAATGTCATCATATTCTTCTTGATAGATGTCCCCCTTTCCCATTATGTTAAGTGTTTCGACCCATTCTTCTTTCATTCCCTTAATCATCGTTGCTTTTAAGATATCTTTAGACAGTGTAGTATATGGAGACCTTTGCAAGTTATATTGAAATATTTTGACGTATTCTTCTGATGTCTCATTGTCCCTTGCAGGCATATTGAAGATTTCATCTTTTAGTTCTCGAGTCTGGCAGTAGTCTCGATATTTATTAAGGAAAGAGTTTTTCATCTGGTCCCAGCTATTAATGGTTCCTCCACGGAGCCCCATGAACCATCGTAATGTTGTTCCCTTCACGGTAAAGGGGAATAATTTTAGTTTCTGAGGGTCAGTGGTGTAGTCATATCCCCTACATAAGACATCGAATTCAAATAAGAATGCATCAGGATCTTCCGAGGTCAACCCATGGAAGGTGGGGAAGTTTTGTAATGGAATGGATTTCATAGGGGCATTTGTAGCTAGATCAACAATGGGATACTCCAATGTTGATGTCTACCTCTGGTTTTTGTTTTTTTCCATTTGATCAAAGATATGCCAATAATATTTGGGAATTTCTTGTTATGGAGGAATAATCTCGGTGAGATTAGGGAGTGGATGCACAGGAGGCCTTACAAAACTTCCCCGATCTGGGATGTTGGGTGTATCTGTTTCAACCACTCTCTCAGGGGATCCAGGCTCTGGAGTTTTTACTGCCGGCTTCTATGCTTGGTTTCCTTCCTCTTCTTTGCAACGTGATCCAGACTTGTTCAGACCCTTCAATTCACTGTGAATCTCGGCGTGGGCTGCAGATGGTGAGGCTGCTGCCTAAGGGAGTGTAGTAGGACTTTGAGTAGGAATGGTTCTAGGTCCTAAGGATGCCTGGGATTCAACCTTCTTAATGATTTCATCTATATATGTTGTTCTTCCAAGGATCACTGGTACCTTGGGTTTTGTGGATTTAAGTGGGGGATTTTGATTTTCTTCTATCTTTTTCTTCCTAGTCATAAAACAAGAGCACCTATCCTACTAACCTCTGCACAATTGCTGAAAAGCAGGCTGGAGAGAAAGAATTTTTCTTGCTGGCACGTAGGTTCTTATCTCTCATTTTCAATACGAAATTCTTCATAGAAATAGGAAAAAGAAATAAAGGACATCACTCTTAAACACTCTCCCTGGAAATGGCGCCAAAAATGTTAGTTCATAAAGGTGACTATTATAGGCAACTTCGATGCTTCTCATTTAATTATCAACCCAGGGAAAGTCTTGTTATTTCAAGGGTGTAACCACAGTATATGAAAGTGATAATGGAGGAAAAATAATCTAAATTATCATAAGGAAGATTTTCTAATTCTCGAAGTTCAATAAAACCAATTTGGAAAGGAATTATAGAATTCTTTTGCTTATTCTATTCTGAGCAAATGCAGAAATAACTACTCTGGTTGAAAAGAGCACACTACAATTGAACAACGTATTGTAATGAATTGAACAACAATCATAATGAATTGAAAAAAAACTCTAGTAAATTGAACAGAAATTGATTATCCTAAATTTTGCAATGGAAATCTCTTTTAAATCAATAAACGAAATCCCTCTGAATTACCAGCAAGCAACGCTCATAATGATAATGAAAAGATCCAACATTAACTTCATGCAGAATTGAACAACAATTGTGTTAAAACTAATCAAACTATTATAAAAGCATTGGGAAATTATGAAAGAATCTAAACGATTATGAAAACATTGATTGTAAGAAAGAAAGCACGGATGGTGGACTAGTCCAATGAAAGAGGAAGATGTAGCATCTTATGTTCACAATTCATCAATCAAATGATATCTTACGAAACGCACTAGATGACTAGAAACACAAGTTCTGTAATTAAATGTATAGCACAGAAGTAGTAGAGAAACTGCCAGGGTTGGGACCAAAGCCACCAAAATTCTACTGCTAAGGGTAACTCAGATATTGAATATTCCAAAAACACCAAAATATTTATTAAGCTAAAGATCAATACATTAATACAACTTGACAATTCTGTCCCGATATGCCTATTAAAGAGGAAAATCTCTATGCATATCTATCTATATTGTCCATCTTCGGCCTTTTAAAGGCGAATTCAAAGTAGTAACAGGTCCTTTCCATACGGGACTCTGCTGCTTCGTGGCTATCGTTTGAGTACTCCAAGCATGGATGTGTCTTTCCATCTCCCACCAGTACATAGGAGCCATCATGATCTCGTTCTCCTCCTTTGTTAGCTATCCTTTGGTTATCAGAAGTTCAACTGCTTTTCTTCCCTATCAATAAAGATATAACAAGTCAGTTTTTCATTGTTAAATGTTCCTTTTATCATCCGTTTATTCTGCCTTGGCTTTACGTTATTTTCCTTTACTTTATTGCTAGGATGAGGGGAAATTTCATAAAAGTACATAACAAATTGTGGTAAAGATGGGATGAAATGTACCTTCTTCTTGGCCCAACACATACCATGCTAAATATATCAACTAGATGAAATAATAGACATGAAATCACTCAAACACCAAATAGACGACATAAGCACACTCATACCTCAATGTATCTCAGGGGGGGCTATCTTGTCTGCACAATCAATCTAGATTAGCACAATATAACTTCATGACACATCAAATCAACCTAAATAAGGTCATGATATCCATAATAGTAACTAGCTAGCAAGTTCACATCATAGACTCATAAACATATATCATTCATGCATAGCAATCACATATGCACAATTATTCTAGATTAGTGCAACACACTATCATAATTAGGTTGAAACATACATGTATGTCTTAACCCTAACCAACTTCATATGCCAATCCAAATCAAAATGATACATATAACATCAAGATCTTAATGGAATAACCCTAATCGCCAAGTTACTAGCATATAACCACAAAAAGTTATACATCATGCTCATCAACCACATATAACCTAATCATCAAGCTAACTATACAACAATAGCAAGTTAATGTAAAACATACTCGTCAACAACATATAACATAATCATTAAGATACTATCATATAGCAACAACAAGTTAAATTATAGCATGCTCATCGACAACATATAATTTATCTAACATAAAACAACAATAGCAATGCATACCACCACAGGTTGCTATCATTCATGACTATCTGACACAGGTACATATAATCATACTAATCAACTAGCATATATGATGTATGTAACCATAACATCAATAGAATGAAAGGAATACACATAACCATAGTGCATATGACTATACTGATCAACTATCATTTATCAAATATGTAACCATAATAAAAATAGAATGAAAAACATATAAGTAACCCTAATGCTTACAACAACCATGAATCACATACCTACATGCCAAGCATACAACCTTGCATGACGATATTCTCTTACTCAAAATTCCATTGCTGCAGCTTCACTTTAATGGTCAACATATCTCGCTCTATTTTATCCAACACATTAGCATCATAACATAACAATATCATCATGATGACCTAATTGAATAAAATGACCTTATGCATAACAACCTGAATCAAACCAATGAAAACTTGACCATATGCACTCACTTGACATGTATAGCCAATAATGAATGACCAATGCATGTCCCACATATAACATCATGCAAGCACACATACATGGACAACACACAAGCATGACCAATATGTGACCTAGCATAAACAAGCAATGCATGTGCAATATGTAAACAAGAATGAACACACCATTAGTCAAAAATTAGTCAAAAATTCATGACATCATATAGACAACAACATCATCAACAGTTCCATGGAGACACCACTATCACCATGGCCAACACAATGCAGATGCAACAACCACATAAAACATAGATATGAAAACACATAAGCAATCAACACAAAATCATTTCCAACACACTACCCATCCATTCCGAGAGTTGAACCATGCTCTGATATCTCTTTGTGGTATTATATATCACAGAAAGAGACCAAAACCAAACATCACCCAAAGAGAATGGAAAGCAACACCACCATCATGTATACACAACAAGCATAGAGAGCATAAACATGAGGAATATATATGAAATCGACATGTATGCACGACAAATACACACATCCCAAGGAGAGTGCAACCATGCTATGATACCACTCTGTAACACCCTCTTCTCACATCTACCCAAGTAACTAGCCAACCGAGGTAAACATGTAACGAGAGGCTAAAAGTATGAGATTCCACCTCCTAGATGACCTTAAGGAAGTGAAACCGACGGAAACACCAAAAAAACACTTTACACTGCAACATTGACATCCCCGGGAGGTAACTCAACCTCCCAGAGCCCTGTTCCCTGAAGGGGAACTGATTTTTAGCCCCTTTGAGACTAATCCGCAGGCTAGCCTTGTCAAGGTAGCAGCTTAGGCCCAAACAATGAATTTTCTACCTGTAGCTCTAAGATATGTGCCACATTTTCAGCCCCTGATCCTAGGTCATTGCCCAGAACTTCATGTAACTTTAGGAAAGGGTAAATAACATTAAAACAAACATATGTAAGCAATCACATCAATGATAACTCATATGACCCCAACCAGCCATGACAGGAATTTATTCAAACATGTCACAAACATAGCATGTACAGGCATAAACAACATATTTAAAAAAAGGGGTTTCTTCGTTATCTGAGAATGGATAAGAAGCATTGATCCCATACATCATAAGCTATCATATAATAAATTTCACCATAAATACATGGGTTAATCATTTACAGGTAAAAACATGAATAGAGCCATACATCATCATTGATCAAATACTTTATTATAACCAGAAAATTAACAAGAGAAATACCATAATACAATAGCAATGAAATCCATACATAAAATAGTATATGTGTATATCGAATGCCGGAGAAATGCGCTCTTCATTACTAAATGTAAAAACCAACCGGAGATGGGACTTCCACGTTCCACCCGACCATATATTGGCTGAGCCAAATATATTGCAGCCAATCACCCCTGTGCCATATTCCAAGAATGAATGTGGGACTTAAACCGAAAGAACCAACCAAGGCATCCTGAGGCTAAACCACCTCACCCTCACCAAATACAATCAGGCTTTACCGTGATCTACACCTGTTGGAGCGAGGTCCCTTAGGACTGAATTTTGATATATTTTTGGAATATTTTTGTAAATTTTTCGTAAGTTTAGTTGTGCAAAGCACAATTCAAGGGGCTTTGGGGCAGGTCAAAGCCCCTCATGAGTTGTAATGGGTCAAAGGGTAGAACTAAGGGCCGCAAACCATAGTTTGTGGACCTTAGATGAGCACAGGCTAAAAGTATAAATAGGAGTCTAGATTTAGTCGATAAGAGACAATGATGTTGATAATGATAGAGATCTGACTATGTTTTGATATTTTAGCAAACTTGTCAAGGTTAGAAGGCTCCTGCTGGCTGTGTGCGCGGGTAAATTGAAGGTGTTGTAAGGGAGATCTGAATGTTAATGAATGAAGAAATGTTTTTGGTGATATCTGAGTACTAAATGCAATTGTTATTTTCTTTATGATCTTTTCTACATGTTATTTTCAGTTACTGTGTTATATGTGTTCAGATCGATTATGCAACAATTTTCTGCTTTAGATGAATTATAAATTAATGGATCTATTATTGTTGAGCTTTAAGAATATGTATTAAGGATAATTACAAGGATTGTGGAGTTTTTTATGGTGCGTGCATAAGGTATTCTATGTATTTGACCTAAATATGTCTGGTTAGGGCTTCTATTGCAAAGTTCTGATCACAGTTGTTCTATATTTGAGGACACCCACATCATTTAATTCTCATGGTGTGGAAAGCTGGTTCCAACACCCCCCCATACTGCTTTGGGTGAGACTTTGACTTGCACAAGCATGTCACTATTGAAAGGGCCAGTAGTAAGAGGGTTTTGTTGGTTAACCTTAATTCCAAACCTGGGTCAGGACCCCTCAAGCCAACAACACCTGATCACTAGGCCAATAGAAGCATGGATATCACTGGATTCTCTCTTCCTACACTGTGAGGAATTTTAGTGTCTCCTAGTCTCTCAGGTTTTACTGCAACCCACAGTCCAAATCAGGCATCACTAGACCCTAAACTGAGACATACTCTCCAGGCTTTAACGCAATCCCAAACCCATGATTCCTAGGCCCAAATGGAGAGAAAACACCTCTCAGGATTTACCACAATCCATCTCGAATCATTAGACCATAAACTAAGGCAAACCACGTCTAGGATTTACTATATCTCCTTCCATTCACTAGTCGAGGATTCCTAGGCCCATCGAGGCAACACAATCTTATCTTTACCTCAACCTACAGTCTGGCTCAGGGGCTACTAGGTCGTGGCTTTACCGTGATCCACAGTCCGATTTGGGGACCACTAGGCCATGTGCTATACCAATTTGGATATCCACCCCACCCAGCTTCGAATCCATCCGAAAATCCAGCTAAACCAAAACATTAGAACTCCACAACACCATGGCTATCAGGAAATGGAGAGGCTAGGCTAAAAACACTGTCACACCTAGAAAAACCCATGCCAAGACAACAAATAACCACATGCATGACCATACATGCCAAATCTAGCAATAAAAATACACATGCAAATTGATACCTACAAAGAATCCCATTGTAGCTTCCTGATCCTACTTTCGCCTACTTGATCTTTGCCTTCTTCCTCTAAATCTCCAAGTATGCCACACTCACTAAGAGTGCTCCAATAATACTCTAAGTGTCCAAGAGTATGTGAGAGAGAATAATGAGAGAAAAATCTTGCCAATTGATCTTCAACAACCTTTTTATCATTTATGCCTCTATTTTCTTCATTTTCCATTATTTTCCTTCATTTTCCTCCTCACATGTAACCCTCGACCTTTCATCTCCCTTTTCTCTTAATTAAAATTATTTTCATAAATAAATGTGCCAAATATACCATTTTTCCTTTCCAAATCCTTTTCCTTTTCCTTTGTCAATTTCCTTAGGCATAATAACCCAAATGAACACCCGTTAGGATGTTTTTCCCACCATTAAGCTTGGAATACATGTCCCATCAATCGTGGTATATATATATATATACCAGGGCTGTTACAATTTTTGGTAGCTACAGAATCAACACAATTCACTAGCTTATGAAAAATCGATTTATGGTATATCAATGAAGCATTAAGTGTATGGAGAAGAGGTCTCAAACTCAAATTGGCTAGAATCAGGTAAAAGTAAATTTAATTTTTCTTCCTTGAATTTGTTTTATTAGTAATATTTATGAGTTTTTTGTTTATATATTAGATGAAGAGAGACTAATCATCTCTCTCTCTCTCTCGATAGACTTACATTTTATTGCATAAAAGTGCTAAGATTTTGGAGGTTCCAAGGTGATGAAAGAAGATCACTATATGCATAAGTGCCTCTTAAAAGACCAAGTGTCTTTCAGACAGAGCATGATCATCAGATCCATTACACCATTTCTATTAAACAGATACCAATTTTACCATTTATGCTCATTTTAAACCTACAGTCAATCCATAAATTGCTATCATCCTACTACTAAAAAATCATTTCCCTTTGTGATCTTCATACTTTCCTGCCTCATTTTCACTCACCCCATTCCTTTCTATCAAATAAACCTTGCTTCAATGAAAATATTTCATTTATAGTCCCTCAAATTATTATTTTACACTTGCTTTATATGATGGAGGATTCATTAAAGCCTCCCTTCTAACAAATTTTGACCCATCAACTCCGACACATCATCTGGGATCAAGACTAGATATATTTCAAGTACATTGAGGCTTGCATGCCTTAATCGCAAGTTCTCTCACCAATAAACAGTGGGAATACATCAATAACCCCTGTTTGTCAGATCTTCTAGGTGACTCAACTATGACGCGTCTATTCGTACCTAGTGATATGTACTTAGGCATCTTAACTCGCATTGAGTTCAATGTTGAGTAGTCTCGTGTTGTTTAATGGAATTCATTAATAGTCAGTAATCCAACCATTTCTTTTATATATTCGACATCGACACATCTATTCACATAGATAAGAATTATGCCACTAAGTGGGAACAAATAAAGACTATATGATTTCAGCATCTTGCAGCAGGAATCAATTCAGAATTCAGCAGTTGTAGCAATAAAGATTCAAACTTGAGATTAGATTTATCTTCTATTCATACAACCAAAAGAAAGAAGAACCAGATCAAATTATTTTAGTTCACATTCCATGATACAGTAGCAGTAACCACACTCTTATATATACATAGCTTGTCCACTTTTCAATTAAGTGAAGGCATGTTTTTTTCTAATCTTTAATCATGTAATTCCTTAAATGCTAAAATTCTGATTTTGGAAAATCCCTCACCAAATTTATTTTCCTTTTCTGATTTGCAAAAAACTGAAAACACCTTTAATTGGGGTTAAGGGATATCAATTCATATTTCAAATTCACATGTCGGATTTCATTTCATCCTAACTAAGATATTTTTCCCAATCAACTATTATTGCATTGTGATTCCAAAAGTTTATATGTTTTGCAATGATCAATTGATGAACACATTAAATTGCTGACAGTCACTATGGGAACTTAAAAAGGAATTCTCAATGTTTTAAAGTATTTTGATGCAACTAAAAAAAAAAGTATTGTTACACAAGAACCAATACTCATAAGTTTTGGTTGTCACATAAGATCCAACCATGGTGCAATCAAATGCCTTTCAAAGTATGCTTTAAAAAAAGAATAAAGTTTTCAAATGATATGATTATGAAAAGTTAAAAGATAATCAATACAAATCCAAAGATCATATAGAAGCAAAACATTTCAAGAATATCAACTTATGATTAAGGGAATCAATGCAATAGTTGCATGCGTACATGCAACATCTTCAGTTGGGGGATATGTTGAGCCGCAAAAATATCATCCATTTTCACCCTAATTTCCATGATTTTACCCTCATTAAGCATAGCTTCATAAGCCCTACATTATTGGCTTATTTTCTTTGTCATAGGGTTTATCATTGTTATTTTTCCAAGTCACTTATTTTAAGTATTTTAGAATCATTTATGATTAAATATTAGGAAATTAACATGTTTTCATATATCTTTAAAAGTGTTATGATTTTTGTGATATTGTAGGGCCTACTTGGAGATTCTAGGGTGATAACACAATATATAATTTTGGCATTTTTAAGGAAAAAAACCCATAGATTGTCAAAATACAAACCTCCTCTAAGCATTATATCGATGTTTGACCAACTACAAATTAACGCCTAAGGAATCGATACAATATGAATGTTGGTATGTCATTAGAAAATCATTGGTAGTCCATCACTATTTGAGGTTTAAGGACATGAAAGCATCACCAAATGACCATGAAAACATCTAACACTCATTTTATTATATTATTTTAATGTGTTAATCTCCAAGACCATGAAAATATTTCCAAAATGACTATGCACATATCAGTCAATCTTCGACAAGGAAAATTTGAAGGATGAAAATTTCTCTTAAAGTGATGAAAACATTGGTGAATCTTACTAGTATCTAACATACCAACTTTAAAATGTTTGGCAGTATTTTTGAAAAAGAAATAAATCAAATTTCTAATGATTTTATATAGTCTCTAAAAATTTTGGTAAGTTTTAAGGTAAAATATTTTTATCTTATAAATTTTGGGAAAATTGCTCTTAGAAAAAATGGAAATTGATGATTTTATATTTTGGAAAAAACATGGAAAGTTAGCTCATTTGCAAAATTAAACCCCTAAATTTTTACCTAATTATTAATGTAGCCTAATATTTTTATAACAAATACCATTTGAAGAACATGAAATACGTTCCATATGGCACCTTCAAACATAAATTAGTTGTCGAACAAGTATCAAAATTTTAACATCATAACAATAACTAAATTTATTTAAACATGTCTTTTGACACTCTAATTAGAAACTCAATGGTGAATCAATGTTGTCAACTTGAAATTGGAAGTACAATACAAAAACTAAACTATAAAATATAATTTATTCTAACATTATGAAATAGCATTTGCATTAATATAACATTGAAATTGAAATTTGTATCAAATCTAATAGTGTAATAACATGAGTTAGATTTCACCCCAAATAACAACAATATATTCAAATTTTTATTGTCTAAAATGACATTTTTTAATCTAATAGAAATCATCCACAACGTCAACATAGAATTATGAAATGTATAATCCTTCAATCTTTATGATAATCCCAATGACAATTATATCACACTGTACACAAAACCAAATTCAATTTCACCAATCATTACTAATGATTAATACAAATCATACTTGCGTATTAAATAAATGTTTTTATTACAATATGGAAGTCTTGTATGTTTAGTAATGTTTTTATTAAAACAAATTACAAATTTTCGTAGAAGAATACGAAAGTGAATTACCACTTGCCGATATGATACATCAATAATAGCCATGTTATTGAAATAAGTGGCAGATAGAATTGTAATTTTGTTTATCATTATCTATAAGCAGCCATGTTTTTTACGTGACTTGGTAGATTTTTACATGGGTAACTTTAGATTTCATGATTATCAAAACAAGAATATAAAGTAAATTATATAAAGAATATAATTTAACTTTGCATATCTTTTTTATAGTTACAATTTATGAGTTATGACTTGAAATTCATGAAAGTTAATATTAATAAATGGTTATATTTTTATTTTTTTAAGAGATGATATGTTATTTTCAAAATTTTATTTTTGTGGTTAGAAAAGTGGCTTTATTTATGTATTAAGGATATTGGCATTTTTATTTTTTGAACTTTTATATTTTAATGAAAATATTTTAGAAAATAAAGTTATATATATAGATTCTTATAATTTCAAAGTCTTAATATTAATTATTTATTATTATACCAAGATATATTTTAAGGAAATAAATAAATACTTTATATATGCATTCACTTAGTATTTACCAAATCCTTATAAGTTGTTATTTAGACATATCTTATGATGTGAAAAGTGCTTTTAAGTGCATTGGAAAGAAGATTGACTAATATTATATATCTTCAATAAAATGTCTAATATAATTTACAAATTTGTGGTAGGAAATTTCAACTAAAATTTACTATTTTCCATAAAACATGGACTAAATGAGGGATTATTTTATTTATAGAAATTATATGTGATATATTTTAACATGATATAGATCCTCTCAATCATGAATTGTTAGGTGAGTACAGATTGACATAGTGTAAGTCAATGAAAGCATGCTTTTATATGTGATTTTATATGATGTAGCTTAAGAGTGGGATTTGCATTTCATATCTATAATTATCTTTAAAAACATTCATAGAAACATATCAAGAAGATAAAGTATGAACATGAAAAAACATTTTTTATTCTAGCTACTTAGACTTGGGCATTGTTTTTAATATACTATATGTATTTTAATTTTTTTGAGATATGTGAAATTGTGCATAGATGGTTTATGATGGAATATTAATGAACGAGATTAAAAAAGCTTGAAATAGTTGGGATTTTTTTTAACAAATGATCTTATTCACAAAATCCACAATATATTTTAATAGTGAACATTTAATGACATCCCTTTTCACCACCAAAGGTAATTTCTACCTTTATACTTATCTCAGTATGTTTATTTTAATTGATGACATATCATCAATATGCTTAAGGATACATACAAACACTCCCAACTATGTGGGAAATCGATAAAGCCCATAAGAAGGTCTTTGTCCTCTTCCGTTATTGGAGGATACATGTATGCTCAACACCCAATTCCTAGCTCTTTCCCAACTAACTAGCATGCCAATAAATCCCCAAAAACCAATACACATTCCCATCCCCAATGCTATCAATGACATTTTTTCATCTATACGACTCCACCATCCCACTTTAACATTACCAATATTACTATTATCACCAGCTTTGTTTTGACTTTTATAATGGTTACATGGTTGCAAAGGATACCCACATAAACACTTATTCTTTTGAAATGAAGTCACATTCCATGTAGTAAATTGTGTTCCTTTTGGAATGGGTCCACAAAGATTGTTAGATGAAATGTTAAAAACTGCCAACATAGATAATTTAGAGAGCATTGGTGGAATCTCTCCACTCAAATTATTTTTTGACAAGTCCAACTGCTCCAAAGAAGGTATCTCACTAAGAGATGCAGGTATTCTCCCTTCTAATTGGTTTCCTGATAAATTCAATAAGCGAAGGCTGCTCAACTTTCCCATGGTTGCAGGTATATTCCCTGTAAGATTATTGGTGGACAAATCAAGTATGGTGTTTGTACTCAACACATATGGAAGAGTATACTCATACCCTTTCATATTAATCACCAGAAGTACATATAATTTATCAACACCCAGTTGTGAAGACCCATTGATTGCAAATCCTTGCAATCTATCAAGATTGGGTGGAATTTTTCCAACAAAATTATTATTAGATAAATCTAACACCTGTAACTTCATGAGAGTAGTGATCCATTGAGGAATTTCACCATGGAGATTATTATAACTAACACTTAGCACTCTTAACTCATGAAAATCTCCAAGGTACTTAGGAAGCTTTCCTGTCAATCCATTTTTCCTTAGATCCAACACTTGAAGCTGAGAACAATTGGCCAAAGATTCAGGGAAAGTTCCAAAGAAGTTGTTAGAATGTGCAGAGAAAACATCCATTAAATATGGATAGTGAATATCAAGGCTTCCACTTAAATGATTATGAGAGAAGTCAATCAAAGTGCTTTTTGCTGTGGTATATGTCAAAGCATATCTACTTTCACTTCCCTTCACATATTCAAATAATTCATCATCAGAAATTAGTGAAGATCCATTCATTCCAAATCCAGGGAATCTCCCAAGACGAGATGGTAATCTTCCACTGAAATGGTTGTTAGATAAATCCAACACATCCAACTTTTTGAGATATGCCAGCCCTTCAGGAATATCACCATAGAAATTATTATAGCTAAGACTTAACATTCTTAACTCTTTAAATTCTTCTAAATACCTTGGAAGCTCACCTGTCAAATTATTTTTATGTAAATCCAACATATTGATCCTCGTACAATTGATCAAAGATGTTGGCAAAGTCCCCATGAAGTTATTAGAGTATGCAGAGAAAACTTCAAGAGAAGATGGAAATTCTAGAGTGTCTAGATCTCCACTAAGTAAGTTTGAAGCTAACATTACCCATTTTAAAGTAGTGCAATTGCGAATACCATGGGGAATTGGTCCTTTTAAAGAATTGTTAAGTACATGTAATTCTTCAAGTGAAACCAAACCGCTAATACTTTCTGGAATATTCCCAGAAATATTGTTGTCTCCTAATACTAATTGAATGAGAGACTTTAACTGACCTATACTATATGGTATATGTCCACTCAGATTGTTTCCACTGAAAGCTAATGATACGAGGGATTGAAGCTTTCCTATAACTTTTGGAATTGTACCATTGAGAAAGTTGTTATCTAGATAAAAGATTTCCAACTTACTCAAATTACAAATTGCTTCAGGTATGTTACCAGTGAGCTTATTACCTCCAAGATTTAGGGTTCTCAATTGGCTCAATTTGGAAATGGTTTTAGGTATGCTTCCCGTGAGACTATTGTAAAAAAGACCCAGGACCAAAAGCTTACTACAGTTTCCTATTTCAGCGGGGATAGAGCCCGAAATATTACTTTTCAGGTTGAAGTCAATGCCACTAACGACAAGCTTTTTAAGCTCTTTCAAATTTCCCAACTGAGGCGGTATAGTGCCTGACAGTGGGTTGCTCTCCAATCTTAAAATCACAAGGGAAGAGCAGTTTCCCAGAGTCGGAGGAATGACGTTCTCCAAGTTGTTAAAACTTAGAGACAAGTACTCTAGTCTCTGTAGCAACCCCAATTGGACTGGAATGGAACCCTCGAGCCAATTATAGCTGAGGTCAAGTGTTCCCAACACTTTAAGCTTCCCAAAGTCTGGTGGAATTCTCCCTGTCAAACTATTATTTGAAAAATCCAAATAACGCAATAAGGAAATGTTTGCGAGATATGGAGACAAGGTACCTTCCAATCCGGATCCAGAGAGGAGTATGCCAACGATTCTTGTGGTGTGCTTTCTGCAGCGAACACCATTCCAGAAGCATATGTTGTCGGCGTTCTTGGCGGTCCAGTTGGACAGCGATCCATATGGATCCAATGTGATGGCTTTTCTGAGCGACAAAAGAGCCTCCAAGTCCCTTTTGTTGTGGGCGTCCATTGATGATAAGGTGATTTCAGCGCTCTCCAGCATGCGTTCATTCCGAATCGGAACATGAGAATGGGGCTGAAGAGACCTCAATTCGTGCACATGCAGGGAATGAATCGAGGGAGTTGCAACAATGATGAGAACGCAGGCAAACGTGATGAGAATGGTATGATCCATTTGTGTCACTGGAAATACAAGATGAGCAAGCGAGTTTGTTTGTGTTGTTGGGTGTGGAGATGGGTATTTATAGATACAACAGCGTGAGCGAGTTTGTGTTGTTCGGTGTGGAGATGGGTATCCTTGGGGCGAGCCTTATATCCCAGTCAATCGGCTCATAAATGCACCTAGAGACGAAATGGCACATTTATGGGCCGATAGACTGGGATTGTAAGACTCGCCATCTTGTGGATGGGAAAAATGAAAGCTACCCGGAAAATTCTGTGTAGAGGTACTTTGCGTTGATGTGGCCGCATTTATGGGCCGATGAATAGAGATATAAGGCTCGCCATCCTGTGGATGGGAAAAATGAAAGCTGCGAGCTGGAAAATTCGGTGTAAGAATTGCACGAATTGATGTGAGGGAAAATGGGCCCACATTTCTGTGTTGACATACTGGGATGATATACAAAAATGGGCACCATATTTCCGTGTTGACTTACTGGGATGATGTACAATCACTTTATAATGGAATGCCAAGTGTACGAAGGTTTCAATGTTGTATTTTAGAGTGCGGTTGTTGAGGATACAAATTCGTTATCGAAATTAATTTTTTTAAATTTGGTGATTTTTATCCAAAGAATTTATTTGATTATAAGAGTATTTGAATTGTATTTTTTTTAATGGCGGAAATGAATTCAACATTATTAAAAAAAAATTCCACAGTAAAATCCACTCAAATTTCCCAAAATTTATTCTAAATTTTAACAAAAATTATTCTAAATTTTAACAAAAATTATGTTAAAATTTCTACTATTTTCCAAACAAATTTGTGACCATATTAAAATATTTTTTAAATTTCACTACAATTATGATGAACTTGTAAAACTTTACCACTAAATTTCAATTTTCAAATATATCTAGTATCTTTTAAATCTCTAACTTTCTCACATAATTTATACAAGTTTACATAGTTAATATATTTTTTTATGTTTTAGACATAGTTGGCTAGCAGAAGAGAAGCCACAGTCAATATAATGAATGGAGGGAAGCCATGGAAGAGGAACATGAATTAATACTTAAAAACAAAACTTGGGAGTTAGTTGAATTACCTAAGGGCAAACAAACCATAGGTTGCAAATGGCTATAAAAGCCTAAATTTAAAGCAGATGAGAGTATAGATAAATATAAAACTAGGTTGGTTGCAAAGGGGTATTCGCAGAAAGAAGGTATAGACTATGAGGAAACCTTCGCCCCTATAGCTAAACTAAATACAATCAGAATGTAATTGTCTTAGCTACTAAACATCAATGGATGATGCATTGATCAAAAGATAACGGGGAAACCATGGCGGCTAGGATTTACAGCACAAAGCACCATTATCGCAAGTCGACGACCTCTCTGGGATGCGCAATTGTTGGACGGAGGGTATGGTTATGCCCTCACTCTGTATATGCGATGGTATGGATTAAAGAACGGAATTTTGAATCCACAAACCCCTCTGTTGCTTTTGCCTGAATCGCCATCGCCCAGTTAGGCTCTATTCCATGGTTTTCACAGGCTGCTTCCATGAGCCTGGCTCCAACGCACCTAATTCGACCTTGCCTTTGGGCTTCTGTTCACAGGGGTTGCGGCATTAAATAGACAAGGGATCACAATACTCTAAAGGACAGATCAAAGCCAATGTCGGCAAACATAAGAAGGAGTTGGGATCATACACTCCCTCAAGTTACAGTGTGCGAACAGGGGCAACAAGGTGGCAGAACGCACCAATCTCTATTCATTTCATTGAACAGTTGTGCCCACCCTCTCGACAAGGAGCTCCATAGCGCAAAGGTACTTGGCTTCCATATGACCTTATCTATGCATCCAAAGCAGAACCCCATAGAAGCCTACACATGTATTACAGACTATGAGAAACAATTATGCTCTGTTTTCTTTCATATTTTCATAAAACCCCCTATGGGGAACAATTTTATTATTTGGGCACATGATACAGACGGGGCAGCAAAACTAAAACAAAATATCAGTACAACCTCTGGATATCCTTGCCATTTTCAATCCTTAATCTATAGTGGGAGGTCCCTACAAGACTCCTGCTCAATAAAATATTACTACATATCTCCAAGATCCACCATCTACCTCAATCTTTGAATAAGAGGAGACACAACAAAACAACACAAAGCTGAAGGACCCACAAGGGGAACCAACATTTCCAAACCCGACTTCCCAAAAGGTCCCTCATACAGGAACATTTTATAGGGGAAAAACAAAGCAGAAACACCAACTCAACCAGTTGAAAATGCCCCCAAACCATATATTGTGGAGCAACTAAATTGCATGCCAAAACTGAACATAGATACTCCAGAGATCGACGAACATTGAACCACCTTTGAATGTCAAGCATTACTCTGCAGGTTCAACAGCTTCTGGCCCAAACCAATGGAACTCTTTCATTGGATTTTCACCAAATGGACCATGGACTGTGAAATCCATCTCTGTTCAAAAGGGTTTTTCATTGTCAAATTTCCATCCTCAGAAGCCAAAGACATCATTCTTAGGGATGGACCGTGGTTCTGGGAATCTACCAAACTCTTCATCACACCATGGTTTTCGATTTTTGATGCTAACACTATGGAGGTGACCAGAATGGCGGTCTGGGTCCGGCTATACAACCTCCAACTTCATTTTTGGAACGAATGTGTGCTAGGAGGCATAGGGAACATCATCGGGAGATACATAAAAACAGATACACAACACCTAGAGGAGATAATGTACACCTTGGCATGAATACGTGACGGAAGGATCAAGGTAGAAGACACTAGAAAGCATTCGGTTGATTTAAACAACGAAATGGACACAACACTTAGACTATGAAAAATACACAACATTCGGATACGAGAATATGCGGGAAAAATTGTCCATTTGCAAAACACATGCCCGGAAAAAAAAGGAGATAACGAGAAAAAAGAATATGATGGGGAAATCGCCCAAAGGATGGAAATTTCCTTCTTAGAACAAGAAGAAGTTGATGTCACATTCCGAATGAAAATAACTTGAGACAACTAACGATCGGAGGCAGGGCTCAGTGGATGCAAGATCCCTTTGACTCTGCCTCCGCCCATTCCGGACGGCAAGGACAACGGGGCCACGGGCCAGGTGGGGGAATCAAAAGACAACACAGCACAAACCTGTATTCGAGGTAAGGACAATGGAGGAATCACGGAAAAAGAAACCCCGGCTTGCTGTCGCCGCCACGTAACATGAGATTGTTGTTGGTTGAAAAGAAGAAAGGGAGAGAAAATCTTAATTTCCTCCTTGTATTACTCAGGTTCTTATTTTCAATTTTGAGTAACTACATCCTTGATTGACAATTACCAACACATGTAACATGTAATTTTTTTTTCATTAATAAAATGACGAATTTTTTCCTTGGGAAAAATATGCTCGATGATGCACCGGCTAGATGTAAAATCTACATTTTTTAAATGGGGATTTTTGATGTAGCCTAGTTGCATATAACCCATAGTATGCATAATAAATGCATATGTATATATATATTCCCAAAATAAAACTTTCATTTTTTTGGATATAGCTTTTACTCATGCTATTTCTTTACACAAATATAAAACCCACTTATAAACCTTTCATAATGGCGGAAGAAAAATTGTATGACTTACATATAAAAGACAGTAATAACAAAGTCATACTTCACAAATCATTGCTGAGTCAAACTTGATGACAGACTCAACCCAACATTTAAACCTTTTTCATTAATATATCGGATCTATTAGTTTTGTTAAAAACCACGCAAGTAAAATTGCGATGATCGTTGGATTCCCAAGACAGATGTGAAGGCCGTCAGATTAATTCACTTACTGGAAGGTCAACTTAAACATTTAACCTGGATTTATAATTCAACGGGTCCATTTTAATCGTTAAACACTAAGAAATTTATATTGAGATTTCCGTTGGATTTGAATTGGACGGTGATGATTTGCATTGACTCCAACGTTAACATATTCCTCCACTTTTCTAGTTTATACTTCGTCTTAGAAGCCACAACTTTTTCATTCATAAATTACAGCCCTTTGTTTTAATAATACCACATGACAGTTGCCTTCATAGTGGACGCAGATCCATGGCCCAATTTACAAATTCAATTATCCACTTTTAATTTCTAGATCACACTCCTTTTTGCTATTACTGTGATTTCATTGTGCCTTCGATTCTCGTTCAAACAACCTCAGAAATTCATACATCAGTACTCAATTAAATTCCACTAAAACAATTGATTCACTGTTCCAGAGCATATAATTTTGGAATCAATATGAATTACCTCCACTTATGAAGGATATCACGCATTGATGTTTTCGAATCTCAGTTTCAACAAAATCTCAATACAGTCACAACAAACAAATTTCCTTTAATCTGTTTTCCTTTATTAAAACTGCCAGAATTTATTCTCCTACAGACATGTCTTTCGACTTCTACCCTTGTTCCAGATTAGACACCCAAATTTAAAATTAAATCCTTAATGTATAATCCCTTTATGGTAAATCGAAATTTCATGCAATCAATTTGGCTAATGGTTCTGCACAACAGTGAATATGCCTAAATTGATTCAATCAGAAAAGCAACACCAATATATATACAAATTTGAAATTTCCAAAGGAATTCAAATCAAACTCAATACCAGAACTGGAATTTCCCCATCAAGCTATAATATATTATTCAAAAATCTACATAAACTCAAAACATCTCACATTATATCTATTCTCTTTTAGGCCTGATTTTCATTCACTTGGATATTTTTCTCTATATTTCTCGTCTCCTATCTATTTCCTACTCTGTCTCCTAAATTATTCAAAGGATCACAATTTTATATAAAAACATATTCATGAATAAATTTGGTTCAGATCCAGAAATTTTTCACTCTCTCCTAAAGTCTCTCTTCAACTCCACTCTTTTCTCAACAAACTCTAAATTAATCTTTTTAAATCCCTCAAATCCTATTATAACCAAATATTATAAACTACATGGCTTGATCTCCACGAAAGGAGGATCAACTTGCCACTTTTCCCTTTTCTGCTCAAAATTTGACAACAAATAAACTACTCACATACATTTAAATTAACTAAAATTTAACTAACCACTTGTCTTCCAACCCTTTCTTAGCCACAACATGTGATCACACCATCACGTTGCTGGTTAGGTCTAAATGCTCTTGTATCAGACTCCCTGAGTTGAAAGTTTTCATGACCTCCTGGTCATGTGTTTCTTCTGCTAAATCATCCAGAATCCCAAACTTTACTTTGTAACTTGTCACCTCTTTCATCATGTTGATGCTCTATTTCTTCTGTCACTGTTGCTTCAGTTCTTCCAGGTTTCCAAATCTTATGTTGTTGTTGTCCTCTTTTCTTGATTGACTTTTTCATCCACAATTTTTCACAAGTTGTTCTTAGTTGAACTCCACAGACCTCTAACTACTATACATTCTCCCTTACCACATATATTATAAAATTTATGTCTAATTTCACTTTGCTTCTTTCATTTGCAACTTGTTGGTTGTACTTTATAGCTTCTCCTTCACTATCATTAAAGAAAATATTTTCTTTTATATTATCAGGTTCACTTAATACCTTTTCTAGCAAACTAAATCTTCCCTCATATTCAATAAGCATATCATTTGCATATGGCTCCTTTTTCTTGTATAAAACATAATTCCCATCATAATTATCAGATTTAAAACAACTATGGTTTTCAATCTCCACATATAATTCTGTCATCAAATCTTTATGTTGTCCTTCTGCAAATTTTATGAAACTGTCAGCAAATTTTATTTTAGCACTTTCCTCTACATTACACAGTGTTCCTTTTCCTGCCACAAGGTTATCATTAAACAATTCAATATCTTGAATTTCTTGGAGCATATCATTGCAACAAAATGATGTTGTTTCATATTCATATATAACAGAAACAAAATCCTGTTTTTCTAAAGCTTCTTCATGGTTTACAGACTCATCAATTTCAAAATCCCAGAATTCCTGAACTTCTATATCTATCAACATCATCATACATTCTCTCACAATTTCCATAATACTTCCATCTTTGTCCTCTACTAAAGATGCTTCATTCTAGTTATCATCACAAACTTTAATTTTCTTATCTTCATCTTTTTTAATCATGACAATTTCCCTGCCAATACCATCATTCTCAAAATTATTAAATACATGTTCAAAGTATCTTTTTGTTTCAGCCATCTCTTCCAATAATCTCACTTATTCATCAACATGCATAAGCACGTTGTCCGCTTTCTGTCCATTACCTGTTGAACCTGAAATCATACACAACATATCAGCTTCAAAAATACAAGGCTCTTTATTTGAAGCCTCACTGATCAGATTTTCCTGCTTCTCTGAACTATTCTGATAGTTCACTAAGTTATTGAGAAATTCTTCCTCAACATCTCTGATTTGTTTTTCATCAAAGAATACTTCTGGGACTGCAGCTTCTTGACTATGCTTGGCAACTTCATCATAGGTTTGTAGAATACCTTTCTGTTCTACACAATTCTCTCCATCTCTCAGTTTATCCAAGTAGGATATTTTTGTCTTTATCTCTTCAATGACAAGACTTTGATCCTTCAAAATATTTCTCAACTTAATTTCCTGAGCTTAGTTCTCTGTGTCAACTTCTCTTCTCTTCTCTTCACAAATATGTAATGTATTTATTTTCTTTTCTTTGTCCACTATCCATTGATCTTCTATCCATGCTAAAATTCCTTCAAACATGATCCAATAAGTTTTTAATAAGAAAAGGCACAACCATTCAGCCATACCTTTTAATTTCCTCCACCAATTGAAGTCTTGAAAATCTTTATGCATCTCCTTTTTTGTTTTTCTTGCTTTTTCATTTTTCACTTTTTCATGCTCAAGCTCAATTTCATTAAGTTTCATACCTACAAATGTACATTCACACAAATAATTAATCCCAAAAATATGATACTTTCTTGTCTGTGTAGATGCTACCAACACCTTTCTCTCATGCTGATTTGTATAGATCATCTCTTCATCATTATCATCATTGTCTCTTTCCCCAAGGATAGGTCCTTTCTCTGGTTTACAAATATATTCTCTTTTTCCATTCTCAATTGTTCAGAATATTAATTTCTCAGCAAATAATTCCATGACAGGCCACTTAACTCTTTTCCCCACATTAAATCCTTGTTTCCATTCCTCTCTTATTCCTTTCTGCACCAGCTTCTTCAAATTACTGAGTTATGTTTTCATCTCAGCTATATCTTTGTCAATTTCTTCCTTACTCAATATTTTGATTCCATCTACTTTGAAATTTTTCCCTCTCTGTTTGTGACTTTCCTCTGTAACCCTGTTATGAATAACAATATTCAAATTCATTTCTTCCTTTGGTGAAATTTCATTGTTCACTGGTGAGCTGCAACTAGCCCTTCTTTCTTTTGTAACAAGTCTGTTACTTGTCACCCATACCAAATCATCCTTTTGGTATCTTTTATTTTCCATGTCCTCTGCACTAGAACCGATTCTTCTCCTTGAGCACTCCAGCTCATCTTTCAAAGATATTGATTTTTGCATCTTCAATTGCTCACTTCCCTTTTCCTTTAGTAACTTCATTTACTATTGGGTATTGTCACCTTTCATTCATCTGAGAGCTCTTCCTGCTTAATCTTCTTTAACATAGCTCATGTGCTATGACGTTGATACAACTCATTCTACCTTTCAGCAATTTCACTGCTTCCATTGACCTGCACAATCTTACCTCAGGATACATTAAAGTACCTTTTCAAACCTGCCAATTTTCTTCAAATATATCTTAAAATTAATTCCCATTCCATCAATTAAATCTTTGCCAAATGATTCATCTGTCCACTATTTCAATTAAACTTCTTCTTTCAAAAAACTCCATACAGTAAGAAATTATTTCCCATCTTACTTTTCATAATGGACACTTTAGCTTTTAAGATCAACTAAAATTAAATCTTAAATTAAACTATATTTACAAATTCATGACAGACAATACAATTTCCTTCTGATAACCTGTTTGTAAGCAAATCTTGTCTTGCTTCTGCAAATTCCAAAATTTCAACCCTTGTAAAGGCTCGCCTTTCAGATCTATTAACTCTTTTCCTTCAACCATAAATATCATTGTCTTCAACAATACTTTAAGCACTCCTCAGTCATTCTGAGTCTTACACAAAATTCTTCAAATCATTTAAATTTCTTCCGACATATCAAATCACTCTTCTATTTGACTTTAAATTCAAAACCTTTTACTTCAATTTACCTTTTAAATCAAACCAATCATTCAATCAACTTACATGGAAAATTCATTTTCTTGAAAGGTAAACATCTTCTCCTTTGAAATTTCAATCCCTTGTTGTTCTTCAGACATTCAAAAAAATCTCTATACATCGTCAAAGATAAATATTCTTACCAAACCTTTGCCATAGGATTTACTATTTCTCCATTCTGATCTCAGTATGCACTACACTTCATGCTGGTATCTCCAATGTCTTTCTGATCATTCCAAAGACATTTCCCTTACAGTCTCTTTGCTGCAATTTCTTCATTTGCTTCTTTGTCACAGCTACTTGCTGAGAATAAAATTCAATCTTTCAAACAAACTCCACAGAGCATTGGTCTAGGTATGATACCACTAATGACGCAGCCCAGTTGCACCTTAACCATAGTATGCATAAGAAATTCATATGTATATATATTTTCCCAAAATAAAACTTTTATTTTTTCGGATATAGATTTTAATCGGCCTATTTCTTTACACAAATATAAAACCCACTTATAATCCTTTCATAATGGCGGAAGCATAATTGTAGGACAACAACAATAAATTCATACTTCACAAATCTTTTCTGAGTCGAACTTGATGACGGACTCAACCCAACATTTAAACCTTTTTCATTAATCTATCACATCCATTAGTTTTTTAAACTCCACGCAAGTAAAATTGCGATGATTGTTGGATTCCCAAGACAGATGTGAAGGCCGTCAGATTTCTTCACTTATTGGGCGGTCAACATAAACATTTAACCTAGATTTATAATTCAATGGGTCCATTTTAATCGTTAAACACTTTGCAAATTATATTGCGATTTCCATTGGATTTCAATTGGACAGTGATGATTTTCATTGACTCCAGCGTTAACATATTCCTCCACTTTTCCAGTTTATACTTCGTCTTAGAAGCCACGGCTTTTTCATTCATAAATTACAGCCCTTTGTTTTAATAATACCACCTGGTATTTGCCTTCATAGTGGACGCAGATCCATGGCCCAATTTACGAATTCAATTATCCACTTTTAATTTCCAGATCACACTCTGTTTTGTTATTACTGCGATTTCATTGTGCCTTCGATTCTCGTTCAAACAACCTCAGAAATCCATCCATCAGTACTCAATTACATTCAACTGGAACAATCGATTCACTATTCCAGAGCATATAATTTTGGAATCAATATGAATTACCTCCGTTTATGAGGGATATCACGCATTGATGCTTTCGAATCTCGGTTTCAACAAAATCTCAATACTGTTACAGCATATAGAATTCCTTTAATCCATTTTCCTTTATTAAAACCACCAGAATTTATTCTCCTACAGACATGTCTTTCGACTTCTACCCTTGTTCATGATTAGACACCCAAATTTACAATTAAATCCTTAATGTATAATTCCTTCATGATAAATCGAAATTTCATACAATAAATTTGGCTAATGGTTCTCCATAACAATGAATATGACTAAATTTATTCAAACAGAAACACACCACCAATATATATAACAATTCAAAATTGCCAAAGGAAATCAAATCGAACTCAATACCAGAACAAAAATTTCCCCATCAAGCTATAATCTATTATTAAAAAATTTAACTAAACTCAGAACATATCGCATTCTATCTACTCTCTTTTAGGCCTGATTTTCATTTACTTGGCCATTTTTCTCTATATTTCTCGTTTCCTGTCTATCTCCTAAATTATTCAAAGGATCACAATTTTATATAAAAACCGGATTCATGAATCAATTTGGTTCATATCCAGAATTTTTTCACTATCTCCTAAAGTCTTTCTTCAACTCCACTCTTTTCTCACCAAAATCTAAATTAATATTTTTAAATCCCTCAAATCCTATTATAACCAAATAATCTAAACTACATGGCTTGACCTCCATGCAGGGAGGATCAACTTGCCACTTTTCCCTTTCCTGCTCATAATTTGACAACAAATAAACTACTCACATACATTGATTAATTAAAATTTAACTAAGCACTTGTCTTCCAACCCTTAGTTAGCCGCAACATGTGATGAAGGCATCACATTGCTGGCTAAGTCTAAATTCTCTATAGAAATTCTATACAATATGCATGTATATATCCAAATTCTCCTGATCTAAAAATATTTTATCTACTTGCTAAATACATAATCCTTCCACTGTTAATCTTTTGCGGAAATTTAAAAACTCAATTGCAAATACATGAAGCAAATAAAAAAAATCACACATAACACAATTGTTTAACAGGAAAGCCTGAAGATGAAAACCCCAACTACATATATTATGTATCATGAAGATCATCTAACAATCTCATACAAAGCTTAGTACATCAAGCTCTCAGTACAATAAAAAATCATTACACACTGTCATGCAGAAATTTGCATCTCTATGCACCAATTTCTTGCCTCCTCGACAACCTCTCTCCATCAAGCAAGAATCCTCGCCTAATAAGACCCCTGAATGAATTTGAATCTACCTTGCTTGCACTGTGCAATCCTCATTGGCAACTCCAATGTGTGTGTGGTGCAATCAATGCATCACTATAGTCACAACGGATAGTCCATCTTTCCCTTTCACCTATCTCTCCACTGGGTCTCCACTGGAACTGACATGCACTGTAGTTAACTGATGTATTTGTTCAATTGATTAATGAGTTATTATTTGTGAATTAATTAACTAATTAATTCACTCCACTCTCACTAGTGTATCATTCAGTTAGACTAGATACAACTAGCTCAACTGAGTTTAACTCCATTAACTGAGTTAAACTGAATAACAACTCCATGAACTGCTCTTCCAACTCTATCATAACTTTTCCACTTCAATTCTAACTGAGTCCTCCATGCATGAACCACCAGTAAACCCTAGGAATTGTATACCCTTCCAAATTTCACTAATTTTACAAAATCATAAGTAATCGGGAAATTAAGTGCCTAAGAATAAGATAATGTTTATAGTCAAAATATTATTAAGAGCTAATAATAATCGACACTTCTATTTTTAGATCGACGATCTATAAATAGAATTCGCCCAATATTCTAAAAATAGAATTTCATCTATTTTTCCAACTTGACCAACCATCCACAAATAGCATCCTGCAACTTCTGAAATATGATCACCATGTCTAAAAATAGACTTACACCTAAAAATAGCATGCGGGCCCACTTAGTGAAGGTGACTCATCATGGCTCCTGCATCGGACTCACCGAGTTGAAATTTTTCATGACCTCCTGGTCATGTGTTTCTTTCTGCTAAATCATCAGAATCCCAAACATTACTTTGTAACTTGTCACCTCTTTCATCATGCTGATGTTCTATTTCTTCATCACTTGTTGCTTCAATTCTTCCGGGTTTCCAAATCTTATGTTGCTATTGTCCTCTTTTCTTGGCTGACTTTTTCATCCACAATTTTTCCCAATTTGTTCTTGGATGAACTCCAGCGACCTCTGCACGTTGTACATTCTCCCTTACCATAGATATTATAAATTTTTTTGTCTAATTTCACTTTGCTTCTTTCATTTACAACTTTGTTGGTTGTACTTTTACTGACTTCTCCTTCACTATGATTAAAAAAAATATTTTCCTTTATATTATCGGGTTCACTTAGTACCTTTTTGAGCAAAGCTGAATCTTCCCTCATATTCAATAAGCATGTCATTTGCTTGTGGCTCCTTTTCTGTATAAACAGAAATTACCATCATAATTATCAGATTTGAAATAACTATGGTTTTCAATCTCCATAACTATGGTTTTCAATCTCCACGAGATAATTCTATCATCAAATATTTATGTTGTCCTTTTTGCAAATTTTATGAAGCTTATCAACCAAATTTTATTTCGACACTTTTCCTCTGCATTAAAAACGAGTATTCCTTGTCCTCACACAAGGCTATCATCCAAAAATTAAATAGCTGGAATTTCTTGGAGCATATCATTGCAACAAAATGATGTTGTTTCATCTTCATATATAACAAAAACAAAATCTTGTTTTTTCTAAAGCTTCTTCATGGTTTACTGATTCATAAAAATAATCAATTTCAAAATCACGGAATTCCTGAATTTTTGTTTTACATCAACATCATCATACATTCTCTCACAATTTCCATAATACTTCTATATTTGTCCTCTCTTTCGAAGATGCTTCATTTTTGGTTATCATCACAAACTTTTATTTTCTTATCTTGACTTCCTTAATCATGACAATTTCCTTGCCAATACCATCATTCTCAAAATTATTAAATACATGTTCAAAATATCTTTATGTTTTCGAGCCATATTTTCCATTAATCTCACTTCTTCGTCAACATGCATAAGCACGTTGTCCGCTTGCTATCCATTACCTATTGAACTCTGAAATCATACACAACTTATTAGTTTCAAAAATACAAGGCTCTTCATTTGAAGCCTCAGCTGATCAGATTTTCGTGCTTCTACGAACTATTCTAATAGTTCACTAAGTTATTGAGAAATTCTTCCTCAACATCTACGATTTCTTTTTCATCAAAAAAATATACGGGACTACAACTTCTTGACTATGTTTGGCAACTTCATCATAGGTTTGTAGAATACCTTTCTGCATTCTACACAATTCTCTCCATCACTCAATTTATCCAAGTAGGATATTTTTGTCTTTCTCTCTTTAATGACAAGAATTTGATCCTTCAAAATATTTCTTAACTTAACTTCTTGGGTTGAGTTCTCCGTGTCGACTTCTCTTCTCTTCTCTTCACAAATACGTAATGTATTTATTTTCTTTTCTCTTGTCCACTTTCCATTGATCTTCTATCCATGCTAAAATTCCTTCAAACATGATCCAATAAGTTTTTAATAAGAGAAAACACAACCATTCGGCCGTACCTTTTAATTTCCTCCACCAATTGAAGTCTTGAAAATCTTTATGCATCTCCTTTTTGCGTTTTTCTTGCTTTTGCGTTTTTCATTTTTCATGCTCACGCTCAATTTCATTAAGTTTCATACCTAAAAATTTACATTCACACAAATAATTAATCCCAAAAAATATTAGACTTTCTTGTTTGTGTAGATGCTACCGGCCACCTTTCTTTCATGCTAATGCTGTATAGATCATCTCTTCATCATTATCATCACCGTCTCTTTCCCCAAGGATAAGTCCTTTCTCCGGTTTACGAATAGATTCTCTTTTTCCATTCTCAACTATTAGAATATTAATTTCTCGAGAAAATAATTCCCACTGACAGAGCCACTTAACTCTTTTCCCCACATAAAATCCTTGTTTCCATTCCTCTCTAATTCCTTTCTATACCAACTTCTTCAAATGAGTGAGTTTTGTCTTCATCTCGAGTTATCTCTTTATCAATTTCTTCCTTACTCATTCTTTTGAGTCCATCTGTTTTGACACTTTTTCCTCTTTGTCTATGAATTTCCTCTATACCCCTATTATGACTAACAATAGTCAAATTCATTTCTTCCTTTGGTGAACTTTCATTGTTCACTAATGAGCTACAACTAGCCCTTCTTTCTTTTGTAACAAGTGCATTTACTTGTCACCCATACCAAATCATCCTTTTGGTATATTTTTTTTCCGAGGTCCTACGCATTAGAACCCATTATTCTCCTTGAGCACTCAGCTCAACTTTCAAAGATATTGATTGCTTTGCATCTTCAATTGCTCACTTCCCTTTTCCTTTAGTAAATTCATTTATTGTTGGGTACTTTCACCTTTCTTCAATTTGAGATTTCTTCTGCTTCATCTTCTTTAACATAGCTCATGTGCTATGACAACGATACAACTCATTCTACCTTTCGGTGATTTCACTTTGCTTCCATTGACACTGCACAATCTTACCTCGGGATACATTAAAGTACCTTTTCAAACCTGCCAATTTTCTTCAAAGATATCTTAAAATTAATTCCCATTCCATCAATCAAATCTTTTCCAAATGATTCATCTGTCCATTATTTCATTTAAACTTCTTCATTCAAAAGACTCCTTACGATCGAGCAACTATTTCCCATCTTACTTTTCATAATGGGCACTTCGAGCTTTTAAGATCAACTAAGATTAAATCTGAAATTTAACTATATTTACAAATTCATGACGGACACTACAAATTCCTTACGATAACTTGTTTGTAAGCAAATCTTGTCTTGCTTACGAAAATTCCAAAATTTCAACCCTTGTAATGGCTCTCCTTTTAGATCTATTAACTCGAGTCTTGATTCTAAGCGGTTCTTCAACCATCAACATCATTGTCTTCAACAATACTTTAAGCACTCCTCAATCATTCTCGAGTCTTACACAAAATTCTTCAAATCATTTAAATTCCTTAGTCATATCAAATCACTCTTCTATTTGACTTTAAATTCAAAACCTTTTACTTCAATTTAAGTTTTAAATCAAACCAATAATTCAATCAACTTACATGGAAATTTCATTTTTCTTGAAAGGAAAACATCTTCTCCTTTGAAATTTCAATCCCTTGTTGTTCTTGAGATATTCAAACAAATCTTTGTACATCATCAAAGATAAATATTCTTACCGAGACCTTTGCCGAGGAGGATTTCTTGTTTCTCTATTATGATCTTAGTATCCACTTTGTGCTTCATGTTGGTATCTCCAATGTCTTTATGATCATTCCAAAGACTTTTCCCTTATAGTCTCTTTGTTGCAATTTCTTCATTTGCTTCTTTGTCATAGCTACTTCTTGAGAATAAAATTCAATATTTCAACCAAACTCCACGAGCATTGGTCTAGCTCTGATACCTCTAATGACGCGACCCGGCTTCACCTTAACCATAGTATGCATAAGAAATGCATATGTATATATGTTTTCCCAAAAATCAAACATTTATTTTTTTCAAATATAGCTTTTAATCGGGCTATTTCTTTACACAAATATAAAACCCACTTATATACATTTCATAATGGCGGAAGCATAATTGTATGACTTACATATAAAAAGACGACAATAATAAAGTCACACCTCACAAATCTTTCTTGAGTCGAACTTGATGATAGACTCAACCCAACATTTAAACCTTTTTTCATTAATCTATCGCATCCATTAGTTTTGATAAACTCCACGCAAGTAAAATTGCAATGATCGTTGGATTCCCAAGACAGATGCGAAGGCCATCAGATTACTTCACTTACTAGGACGTCAACTTAAACATTTAACCCGGATTTATGATTCATCGGATCCATTTTTAATCATTAAACAACTGCGCAACTTATATTTCAATTTTCGTCGGATTTCAATTGGACGGTGATGATTTGCATTGACTCTAACGTTAACATATTCCTCCACTTTTCCAGTCTATACTTCGTCTTAGAAGCCATGGATTTTGTATTCATAAATTACGGCCCTTTGTTTTAATAATACCACTCAACAATTGCCTTCCACGAGTGGACACAGATCCATGGCCCAATTTACGAATTCAATTATCCACTTTTAATTTCGAGATCACACTCCTTTTCGCTATTCTTTGCGATTTCATTGTACCTTCGATTCTTGTTCAAACAACCTCAGAAATCCATCCATCGGTACTCAATTACATTCCACTAAAACAATCAATTCATTGTTCAGAGCATATAATTTTGGAATCAATATGAATTACCTCAGCTTATGAAGGATATCACGCATTGATGCTTTCGAATCTCGGTTTCAACAAAATCTCAATACAATCACATCAAACAGAATTCCTTTAATCCGTTCTCCTTTATTAAAACCGCTAGAATTTATTCTCATGAGACATGTCTTTTGACTTCTACCCTTGTTCAGATTAGACACACAAATTTACAATTAAATCCTTAATGTATAATCCCTTCATGGTAAATCAAAATTTCATGCAATCAATTTGGCTAATGGTTACGCACAACAATGAATATGCCTAAATTGATTCAAACAAAAAAGCACCACCAATATATATACAAATTCGAAATTGCCATAGGAATTCAAATCAAACTCAATACGGGAGCCAGGAATTTCCCCATCAAGCTATAATCTATTATTCAAAAATTTACATAAACTCGGGAACATCTCGCATTCTATCTACTCTCTTTTAGGCTCGATTTTCATTCACTTGGCCATTTTTCTCTATATTTCTCGTCTCATGTCTATTTCCTACTCTGTCTCTAAATTATTCCAAGGATCAATTTTTTTATAAAAACGGATTCATGAATCAATTTTATTCGAGATCCAGAAAATTTTTCACTCTCTCCTAAAGTCTCTCTTAAGCTCCACTCTTTTCTCAATAAACTCTAAATTAATCTTTTTAAATCCCCCAAATCCTATTATAACCAAATAATCTAAACTACATGGCTTGATCTCCACGCGGGGAGGATCAACTTGCCACTTTTCCCTTTTCTACTCGGGAATTTGACAACAAATAAACTACTCACATACATTTAAATTAACTAAAATTTAACTAACCACTTGTCTTCCAACCCTTTCTTAGCCACAACATGTGATCACATCATCACATTGTTGGCTAGGTCCTAAATTCTCCCTGCATCAAGCTAAAAGAAGAAGTGTATTTTAGAGAAACTTGAGGGATTTTTAAACGGGGGAAAGAACCATTTAGTTTGTAGATTGAAGAAAGCATTATATGGACTAAAATGGGCTCCCAGGTCATGGTATGATAAAATTGATTCATTTTTCTTGCAGCACAGTTATAAAAGAAGCATAAATTATCCTAATTTGTATACTGTGTTTGACAAAGAGGGGTGAATTGTTTTGATTTCTTTATATGTAGATGATCTTATCATTACAGGAAATGTTGATGAACTCATTAAATAAATCAAAGAGCAAATGCCACAAATGTTTGAGATGAAAGACCTTGGTGAACTACGCTACTGTTTGGGTCTTGAAATCTGGAGAGATTTAGGACAAACTTTTCTATCGCAAGGTAAGTATGTCAAGAGTCTGCTGAAATTTTTTAAGATGGATCAGTGTAAAGCTACAGCAGTGCGTTAAGCAGAATACCAAAATTCAGAGTGATGACGGTTCTAAGGAGGCAGATGCAACATTGCACAGACAATTGGTTGGGAGTTTAATCTACTTGACCACTACTAGACCAGATTTGACTTATGCAGTTAGTGTATTAAGCCAATTTATTTCCAAGCCACTTGAAAGTCATTGGATTGAAGCGAAAGGTGTCTTAAGGTATCTTCAAGGAACCTTAGACTATGGCATTATATATATTGATTCTTGTGATGGTAAATTGACAGGTTTTTCAAACTCTGATTGGGATGAAAATGTAGATGACATGAGATCCATAACACTTTATGAATTCAACATTGGGTCCAGGGTCATTGCATGGAGCAGCAAAAAGAAGAACACATTATCCTTGTCTTCAGTGGAAGTTGAGTACCAAGCGATGTGTGTAGCGACTTGTGAGGCACTTTGGTTGAGGAGACCTTTCCAGGATGCCGGAGAAGAAAAGAAAGATGCAACAGTTATCAGATGTGATAACCAGATCTCCATCAAACTTGAAAATAATCTGGTGTTTCATAAAAACACCAAGCACATTGATACATAGTTTCACTTTGCCAGGGACAAAGTTTAGTCAAAATAAATTCATGTCGAATATTGTAATACATGTGATAATGCTACTGATATTTTTACTAAGCCTATTGGTAGAATTAAATTTTAATTGTTTAGGGAAATGTTAGGAATATTTTTGAACCCTTTCTCCATTAAGGGAGAGTGTTGAAGATAATAGAGAAACTTAATTAGAGAGACTCGGTTCACCAGAACCTTATATTAGGAGTTTGTTCTTGTTTCTTAGGTATTGGTTCTAACTTCCCTATATGCATGTAAGCTATATATTGTTTGTATTGTAATGAGAATGTAGAGCGACTTGCGGACACAGTCCCTCCTAGTTAGTCTCTCATTGTAGAGCTAACCAATATTGCTTAATAAATTTGATCCTTCCATTTTTATCCCAGTATCAAAGCACCAGATCATAAGCATGTGCGTTGTGAGGAGATTCTTGAAGACTGCATGGAGCCAGTAGGTCATCATCTGAGGAACACCGAGGTGGTGGTGGTTGAGCCTGCGTGGATGATCTTGATCCCTGTCGATTAGTAGATCGATTATGTCTCTGCTGCATGAGGACAGATCGATTATGTTTGTTGCGTGAGAGGGTGCAAACACCATGACGTTGTGAAATTACTTCATTCCTTATAGATCGCAAGGATGTGATAGTGTGTTCAAATGAGATGGAGATAATGATGATCTTAATTTTCATTAAAGTCATGTTTTCTATATTGCTATATTGCAGGTTTGCAGTTAAATGATTCAATTTTTTTTCACACTTTTGGACTTCCAAAGGGCCACCGAGTCTTCTGGAAGTTTAGGGTTTGGTTGTCCACTGATGTTTCTAATAAAAATTCACCGAAATCATTGAAGTGTCTGTTGATTTGGCCGTTAATGCCAATTGCATCCAAGGAGATCTTCGCGTGCAGTGTTTGATGCACTGTTGTGTTTAGTTGTGTTTGATGCAACCGTGGAAGGAGCGTGGCACGACTTGGAGAAGAGGTCGTGGATCGAAGTGTGCTGACGTGTGCATGGACCATTGATTGTTGGTGGAGTGTACATCAAATTGCAGCGTCCGACTATGGTGCGTCCTGGTCAGTAGTGAGAAAAAATTGCATCCATTGGACCTCATCTAAGAGAACAGATCATTGTTTAGGGAGTGTGGACCCTCTTCAGACTGGGCAGCTACGTGGGACTACAACCAACTAAATCTTGTTCACAGAGGCTGCAGCAAGTATGTGGGGTTCACTGGAAATCATATAGAAGTAACGCAAATCGATGTTCATGATGAGCGAGAAGTAAATTAACAATAGAGGGAGTAGTTGCGCAGGACTCATGGAAGTTGAAGTAATTAAATTCAGGTTCACGACATCTGTATCTAAAGCCATAGGCCTTAAAATGGATCATGAAGTTTTTGACCCAATATTTTCCAAACTAGGACCGTTAGTAAAAATGATTTTGTGCATTGATTCCTTCACTTTTGCCACTCTAAACACATCAAGATGGATGAAAAATAATATAATGATACAATCAGGATAAAAAATGACCCTTGAAGGTTCCAAACCCCAATTTTCAAAACTAAAACACACCACTAGAACATCCTTACAAGGTGACTCCTTAAATCCCTTTTCACCCAAAAGGTATCATGATATATGACAAATAGTGTGATGATCCAATATAGATCATGGAGGATATTTTATTAATAACATTAAATGGCAATGCTTATGTTATGAAAACAATGCATGACCATAAATTAATAGAGTTTTGGCTTATCATATACACATGGAAATAGATTCTTGTTATTCTTACAATCCCATATACATATTATTTCATCGATAAACCATCCTAGAGAGATAAAATATTTCAAATGGATTTTTTAGAGAGCCAAAAATATAAGGATTCAGATGGATCTAGGGTTAAGATAGACTTGGACTGATACTATTTCATTTTCTTAACATCTAATTGTGTGTGTGTGAGAGAGAGAGATAGAGAGAGAGAGAGATTAAGCTACGACATAAGAATTGATGTTTACTTTTAAAAGTGTTCATTTAAGGCACCAAAATAACTCATGAAGTTTTTGATCTAAATTTTTCCAAACTCAGACTGCCTATAAAATGGTCTTGTGCATTAATTCCTCCACTTTTTCCACTCTAAAAGCATCATGTTGGATGAAAAATAATATAATAATCCAATTTGAATAAAAAATGGCCCTTGAAGGTTCAAACCCCAATTTTCCAAAGTAGAACATACCACTAAAAGTAGAGTATATACGCGGGTTGCCTTCACAAAAGTAGCGTACACATTGTGACATATTGTATTTATCATTTTTCTGGCACTTACTGGAATTGTTTTTTCTGTCACATCTGAACTGATCAGTAGATACATCATTCTTACATATTTAGCACATAGGTTGCTTATCATAGGCAACTCATCAAGTAGGTTTCCATCAAGGCCAACTTCATCAAGTAGGTTGCCATCAAGGACAACACATTGCATCATATTGCCAACAATCTCCCCCTTTGTACTTGATGGCAACCATGATGGTGTTTGATCACATGAGATAGATACATTAAGCATAATGATATTCTTCCCCTATTCAAACACCATGTTACTCTCCCCCTTTGACATCAAGGGAAAAGGGCGGATCAAAACCAATACAAGGTCTTCCTCCTCATGTAGAAAGAAGAGCGTTGTAGATCTGATGTGCATTGAAGTTACCATGCTCCCCCTGAGTTCATGCTGAATGTTCAAACATATTTTTCAATGAAGTACATGATTCTTTGACCTTCCTGTCACCAAGGACTCATACTTACATCAAATATCCAACCAAGTGGATTTACATATGAGACTCAAGTACCCAACCAAGAGGGTTTAGACATTTTGACTCAACTACCCAACCAAGTGGGTTTACACATTTTGACTCAACTACCCAACCAAGTGGGTTTACAAAAATGAACAAGTCCTTTCATGACTGAATATTATAATTTTACATCAAAGGTCTCATCATGACCTTTTCATCAAATTACAAATATGACTTTTTATGACCACTACCAAAAAGACCTCAAGAGAGATCATATTTCAGAACCATCATAACGCCAACAATACATTATACTCAGCAAGACTAATGCTCCCCCTGAAACTGTGCATCCACGCATCCTTTCCATATGACCAAGGCTCCTCCTTAGCTTGTGCAACCTGAAGCTCTTTCAACAGCATGTTATCAGCAACAATTTCTGCATGATCTGTCCTTATCTCTAAATCATAAGACTTCCATCTCATCCATGTGTGAAAGCAATGAAGACTCTTCAGCAAAAAGCAAACAGGGCTCATCCACAATCATAAGAAACCATGTAACATGTCATCATCATTTAGAACTGAGAAATAAACAGATACAGTGCCAATAATACAATCATTAACAGTCAGACTGATGCTCCCCCTGAACCTTTACTCCTGATCTTCAGCTGTCATACAAATTATTTTATCATAAGTGCATACGCGACTGTCTCCACTGTAAATCGCGTGTATACGCGGCTTTAGTTCACAGAACCCGCGTATGGAAAGTGAAACATAGAAAATTTCACATTCCTTCATCTCCCCTTGATTTTGTACCACCTGTACCTGTCTTCTGCATATCAAATGCTCTGTCAGAAATAATCATAACCAGAACAACCAAAACAATCATGAGAATCACCATACATCTCTCCCCCTGTGACAATTCATTACTAATCTCTATAATTTATCTCACATCACTCTTGCAGTCATTAAGAGAAGTAAGCTTTAGAAGCGGATGACTGCAGTAGGGTCAATATTCCCTACGTTTCTGACCGGTCCTCCTTATTTATCCAGCTTTGCTTCAAATTTCCTTTTGTGTGCTGGAAACTATCCCATTTTTCAGATCTATTCATCCTGCATTCTTTTTCTACATGACCATATTTATTACAAGCATAACATCTTGAATGACTAGAAAAGTAAGCATAAGGATCATAATGAGTTTTCCTATTCTTTCTTCTATTACAATCAACTGCTTTATGGCCATACTTTTTTCATGAAAAACAGTATCCCTTGAAGAACCCAGAGTACCTTTCTGTGTAGAATCTGTTTGTTTGTGACTGAAACAATCTTCTTCTGCAATCGGCTACAACATGGCCATAATTATGACATTTAACGAATTCAACATTATTGAATGATTTCCTTTGAGTGTTCATGATTGTTGGTTGACTTCTTGTTTCTTTCAACTCTTCAGGTTTTGCATTGACATCCTTTGAATCTTTAGCACTTCCTTGTGAACTAGATTCTCCTTTAACAGTTTCATGAAAACCAAGACCAGGTTTAATAGCAGGAGACCTTTGATTACTAAGAATATTGTCCAGAATCTTAGTACTATCTTGAAACCTCAAGAGTTTATCCTTTTCTTCTAATTTACCTTTGAGAATGTTTACCTCAACCTCCAATTTTTGGCATTGCTTCTTCATGCTTTCTTCGACCCTTCTTCCTTCTTCTACTTGATCGTTTAGTTTTAAAATCTCTTCTTTCAATCCATTTTCTTGTTCTTCAAAAATTTGTAGAAGTTCTTCTTTCTTCTTATTTGATTTTTCTAGATCTGTTTTGAGCGAGATGATTTCTGCTTCACGTCCTTCCTTTTCAAATGATTGTAGAAGTTCTTCATTCTTCTTATTTGATGCTTCAAGGTCTGCTTTCAGAGAGATGATTTCTGCTTCAAGTCCTTCACTGTGATTGGTTACTTTGTCCTGCAGTCTTTGATACATTTCTATCTGTCCCTTCATTGTTTCTATATGTTCATTCAATCTAGAGATCACATCCTTGAGGATAGATTCCCTCCTTTTAAATTGATCCCAAAAATTACTTTCATCATTGATCTTGAGATTTGCTTCTAGAATTATACTGTTACTTTCACTATCTTCATCATTGCATGCACAAGTGAGTGGATTACAAGAACAACAATCAATACCTGTTTCCTCTTCTTCATTTTCTGCTGCACATGTTTTCTGAGATATCTTCTTTCCTTGAGTAGCCTTCTTCTTTTGCTTCTTTGCCATGAGCACTAGCAGATCTTGGTCAGAATCTTCTTCATCTTCACTTGACATTTCATCATTATCTTCATTTGCATAATAACTCTTTCCATTTTCAAATTGTTTCCCTTTATCATGATTTTCCTTATAAGGACATTTAGCAGCATAATGACCCACTCTTCCACAATCAAAACATTTGAAGGGAAGCTTACCTTTGAATCTTCCAGTACCTGGTTGGAGTCTTCTCACAAAGTTTGCTTCTTCTTCTTCTGATATATAACTTGATTCCTTGACAACTTCCTTTTCTTTTCCTTTTGCACACGCCTTAAAAGCAACTTCTTTGATTTGAGAGGGACCTCCTTGTCTCATTTCATAAGCAGTCAGAATACCATGTAGTTGAACAATAGTAAGAGTTTGCAGATCTTGCCTTTCTTCAATAGTTGATACTTTTGACTCAAATTTTGAAGTCAAAGATCTTAAGACTTTTTCCACTAGAGTAGTATCGGTTATGGTTTCACCCAAACTTCTCATACAATTTACAATATCATCTAGATGTAAAAATAAACTGGCAATACTCTCATCACTATGCATCCTTAAATTTTCATATTCAATTCTGAGAGTTTGGAGTTTTGCACTTTTTACCTTTGTATCTCCTTCATAGCTCAGAATGATTTTGTCCCATATTTCTTTCGCTGAATTTAGCTGCATCACTTTAGCAAATTCTGGTTCAGACATGCTTCCTAATAAGACATTGACGGCTTTGGCATTGATTTCATATTTCTTCCTTTCTGCTGCATCAGTAGGAATACTTGCCGGATACTGATAACCTCCTTCCACGATTGCCCATACTTCTGCACCAAGACTTTGCAGATATGATTTTGTTCGTATCTTCCAGAATAACATATTATTTCCATTGAATAGAGGTGGCCTTATAGACATTAACCCTTCATGACTTCCCATTTCGACGGATCTCCTTCAAGCGATCAAGCTTCTGCAGAAGGACCTGCTTTGATACCAATTGTTGGGAAAAATACTGAGAGGGGGGGGGTGAATCAGTATTTAGGGCATACTCAAGACTTTTTACTTTTTCTTACTTGAAAACACATACGCGACTTTCATGTAGCCAACTCGCGTATACACGCGGATATACTTAATAAAACATGCGTATGTCCAACAATCTTATTATGCAGATAATTCTTCACTTATATCATTCCATCATTCATTCATTAGATGTTCAATAAACAGTAAGCATGAGCAGTAATAACAGAATAAACCGTCACACATAACCAACACACATGAAAATCAGGATTTTAGGTGGAAACCCAAGTCGGGAGAAAACCACCGTTGTAGTTGTCTTAGCCTTCAATATTTTATTATAGAGAAAACATCTTACAACCATGTACTGGTGCAGACTCATACCAGCACGCAGACACCCACCTGCAGAAGGCTACAACCTTCTCACGTTTACCAGCCTCTCCTACAAGGGAGCTACAACCCTCTGCTCTCGTTTACCAGCCTCTCCTGGAAGGGAGCTACGACCCGCTGCTCTCATTTACCAGCCTCACCTGAAAGGGAGCTACAACCCCCTGACTGAAGGCTACAACCCTCAGCACCACCATGGACCATTTTTCATCAATTTTCTGGACCCACTCCACACATTTAAGCTCAACATTCATCAAACTGAAACTTATAACTCCATCAATTCATTCATTGAATCATCAACCAATCAACCAACAACTTGATCTTCAACAGCATATTCATCATTCAAACAACCCAGTTTTGTATGAATACATCATTGACAAATAGCAATAAAACAGCAGAACAGATCAGATATTTCATACCACATACTTCAGTAAAACCCTAGATTCCATACACTCTTTTACTGCACTGAACCTGCGTATGTACGCGCTTTCATATAGACCAACCCGCGTATACTTCAGTGCATTCTTCAAAAAATCCTTTCTGCCCATACACACTTTTCCTTAAGCAGACCCGCGTATACACGCGCTTTTGCTGAAGCAAACCTGCGTATACATCTGTAAATTTTCAGGACCGTGCAGCTCTTCAGATCAGATAAACAACTCAGATTTCATCCCTTACTTCAGAGAGTATTTCGCCTCATCTAAGATCTAAACAATCCATAATCAGATCTAGAAAATACATATACATTTCAGATCTAGAGATCCCTCTTCATCATTTTCTTCATAGGTGCATCATAGATTTAGATCTATCATTCAAGAACAGAGTTCATCCATGCAGATATTCCTTAGAGAGATTTATTCATTCACAACCCTTACTCATGCACACCCTTGCACTATGGTTTTCTTCTCCTTAAATAGATTTGGTCTTTATCAATACCATGAGCCAAAACCACACAACTTCTGATGGTATTCCTGGACGGGATCAAATAGATAATCCAACACTCAATACAATGGGTCAATACCATGGTAATGCCCCTAGGTATCATAGTTTTTAGAGCGCAAAAGGCATACGCGACTTTGAGCGTGCGTATTCGCGTGTATATGCAACTTTGCCTCATAAAAACTACGTATATGCTAACCCTGAATGTATACGCGGGTTCCCTTCACAAAAGTAGAGTATGTACGCGGGTTGCCTTCAAAAAAGTAGCGTATACATTGTGACATATTATATTTATCATTTTTACGCATGGTATTGAAATGTTTTCTCTATCATATGACCACGTCTGTGACCATCCATTCTTACATCTTTAGCACATGATTTGCTTATCATAGGCAACTCATCAAGTAGGTTTCCATCAAGGACAACTTGATGAAGCATATTTCGTATCTTCATCAAGTGGGTTGCCATCAAGGACAACACTCTGCATCATATTTCCAACAAAAAGTTTTCATAGGTTATAAGCAGAAAATTTTATGTAGACATCACTAAATACATAAACGATATTTTGAAATAATTGGTATATTTTATTTTTTATTTAAATATGTTATATTAATTCACAAACACCACAATATATTTAAAGTAGTGTCATTGTGTTCATTTTCATATAAAAGAGTAATTCTTTAGATTTATTGCTGATCATATTTTTATTTTAATTGACATTATATCATCAAAATGATTAGGGATACATAGAAGTACTCCCAAATATGTGGCAAATTGATAAAGTCCATAAGGGGTTCTTCCCCTTTTTCTATTGTTGGAGGATACATGCACACCCAACACCCAATGTATGGCTCTTTCCCAACTAATCAAAACACCAACAACCCCCCCAAAGCCAATCCTTATTCCTAGCCCTAATGTTGCCAATGACAATTTTTCATCTAGACAAATCCGCTATCCCATTTTAATGTTACTAATATTATTGTCATTGCCATCTTCCACTTGGATTTCAGTTTGGTTGCATTGTTGCAAAGGGTATCCACATAAAAACTTATTCTTTTGAAATGAAGTCTCATTCCATGAGTAAATTGTGTTCCTCTTGGAATTGGTCCACAAAGATTATTTGATGAAATGTTAAGAATTGCCAACATGGATAATTTGGAGAGCTCTGACAAAATATCTCCACTGAAGTTATTTTTAGACATATCCAACTACTCCAAAGTAGATATCTCACTAAGAGATGTAGGTATTCTCCCTTCTAATTGGTTCCCTAATCAATTCAATAAGCGAAGGTTGCTCAACTTCCCGATGGTTGCAGGTACATCCCCTATAAGTTTATTGGTGGAAAAATCAAGTATGGTGTTTGTACTCAACAAATATGGAAGAGTATACTCATATCCTTTCAAGTCAATCATTATAAATACATAAAATGTATGAACACTTAGCTATGAAGATCCATTGATTGCAAATCCTTGCAATTTATCAATATTTGGTGGTATTCTTCCAATAAATTTATTATTAGACAAATCTAACAACTGCAACTTCGTGAGATTAGTGATCGACTGAGGAATTTCACCATGCAAATCATTATAACTAACAACCAGCTCTCTAAAGTCATAAAAATCTCCAAGGTACCTAGGAAGTTGACCTATCAAACCATTTTTCCTTAAATCCAACACTTGAAGATCAGTACAATTGGCCAAAAAAGTAGGAAAAGCCCCAAAGAAGTTATTAGAATGAGCAAAGAAAACATTTATAGAAAGTGGATAGAAAATATCAAGACCTCCACTAAAATTATTGTTTGATAAGTCAACCACAGTTATTTCTACGAGAACAAGTTTCAAAAGATACTCGCCTTCACTACCACTTGCATATTGATATAATGTATCATTATTGGCTAGTGAAGATTCATTCATTGCAAATTGTGGGAGTCTCCCAAGACGAGATGGTAATATGCCACTTAAATGGTTGTTAGATAAATCCAACACATCCAAATTTCTGAGAGTTGTTAACCCTTGAGGAATATCACCTTGGAGATTATTATAACTGACACTTAACATTCTTAACTCTTGAAAGTTTTCCAAATACTCTCGAAGCGCACCTGTCAAATTATTTTTATGTAAATCCAAATTCTTGAGCCTAATACATTTGATAAGATGTTGACAAAGTACCAGTGAAGCGATCAAAGGATGCATCGAAAACTTTTAGAGAAGGTGGAAATTCTAGATGGCTTAGATCTCCACTAAGTGAATTTGAGGGTAAGACTAGCCATTGCATCGCAGTGAAATTAAAAATACCATGAGGAATTGATCCTTTCAATGCAGTGTCATATATAGTTAATTCTTCAAGTGAAACCAAATTTCTAATACTTTGAGGAATACTCCCATAAATATTACTACCTACTATTAGTAATTGAGTAAGAGACTTCAACTCACCTATGTTATAGGGTATAGGTCCACTTAAATTGTTTTTATTGAAAGCTAATGATATGAGAGATTGAAGCTTTCCTATGGATTTTGGAATTGTACCATTGAGATTGGTGGTATCTAGGTAAAGGATTTCCAACTTGCTCAAATTGAAAATGGCTTCTAGTATGCTACCAATTGTGGATGATTTGTACCCTAGAGACAGCCTAGAGTTGCTATAGACCAGTGCCTAGGACATCTTAATATAGCAAGGAGTCCTTTATAGTTTGGGTTGTCAGTCCAAGAACTCTCACTTACTATCTCTTGTTTAAAACAAGGAAACTATTTTTGAAAGGGACCAATCTCTCTCAGAAGCTGATACAAAGATAAGAGTAATGTAAGAACATCATGTAAAACTTCAGCATGAAAGCATCAGACAGTTAAGAGACCGCTTACTGTAAAGAGGGCCGATTCAACTAATATATCACAGAAATCAGATATCAGGAAGTGAGTGTAGTGAGGAAACATAAGATGATATTAGCTGGCATACAAGGGCGCACCAATTTACGAATCCTTAAGCCACTAATATAGCAGAAAATATGAAAAGAGTGAACATGGAATAGTATATCATGACTAGGCCTATTTAAAGCGCTTGACTAATTCCAGAAAGGGCACCACTTAAAGATGAATCCTTACTGCAAACTAGTGAGCCACTCGCATTCTAGAACATGATACAAGAGGATAAATAGCATGAAAATAGATATTGTATTAACACATGAGAGAAATTACATACTGTGAGATACCAAAGACCAGAATCCTCAATACAGTTATAACCCCTCCTCACTGAGACCCTACGGGCTCTGAAACTTCACACAGAAATGTTACAAGATGTATACAGAAGCCTTCTCACTGCACAGTTTGCTGATAGAAATCTAGAACCCTTACAATGTCTTATTTCTGAGTATTTATAGAGAAGACAGAAACTTCTAGAGGAGGAGGGAGACCAGGCACAATTAATGACTCAATTTGGATAAAATGGCGGAAAACATTTGCGCCTTCTCTATGAATGACTAGCTATAAATGAATATACCTAACAATATGTCTAAAGAAATAAATGCTGAGAGATAAAAATCTCCTTATATACAGAACAGAAATAATAAAATATATACACTGTGATGCTTTTGGCTGAGGGAAAATCTGCTGCCGTAAGAGATTTGGAATAATCTGCTTTCCTGTACTGTACTCTCGGCCTTTTAACTTTGAATTTGAATCCTGGATCTTAAATGCGGAGCGAATTCATCTGGAGGGTTCTGAGAATCCATATCTAGGTCTTTTTAATGGCGGTCACCTCTTCCACCTACCCTCGGCTTCTCCTTTTAATTTTGCCAGCAGAATATGTCCTTTAATGAGCTTCTGATCTCTGAAATGGAGGCGACGAATTAAAACACCCTCTCTGTTATTTTAAAACCTGCAAAATCCACAAAATATTAATAAAAGCGACACAGGTGGAAGCGGAGATAATGGAGGTGATGGTGAAGACGATGTCGTGAACATGAACAGAGGACAGGGATGCGCGGGGTGGCGGAAGGAAAACAGTGAAGTGTTTTGACAAACGGACGAAACGCGGGTTCTCTACATAACACAAACTGGACGTAGAGAACGACGACAAACACGAATATATGAATACACATGTATATATATATAAAGGGGAGGGAATATGGTGAACACACGAGAGAGGACACGTGGGAATACGGGGGAACAAATAGGAGGATGATGTGGCGGAGTCAACGGGTGAAAGCGGGTGACAGTGACACGGTGGCGGGCCATAGTACATGGCGGACATGAAATAACAGGTGGGAAGGTCCGGAGAATAACCACCGTCGGATCGACATCGCCAGATCTGACGGTCCGAACGAATTCCGCTGCCCGGCGATGGGACGACCTTTAACGCGCGAGAGAGGGGCGGTTTTCCACCCGTACCAAAGACACGTGGCATAAGATTTGTGGCATCACTGCCCCCGCGGGAAATACCGCTGCTTTGACGAGGGTGGTGCGGCGTAATACCGCCTGTTTCAGGCGCGCGGGGTACAGATGCGGGGCCCTCCATATAAGTTAATTGCCGCGCCGCTGATTTATCTTGATCGGACGGTCGCGACGGCACCCGGGGTATTAACAATAAGCCCCCTTCCCTTTCAGCCTGTGGTCCTGGGGCTCGGGTCATATGAAAATCAAGGCAGAAGGGGCTAAAGTCAGAGGGGCTTCAGCCCGATATATAAAATATGCATGTTTTAAACATTTGGACAGTGTATTTTAGACAGGAATGGTAGAATAAAACGGGAACATCAGGATTTTGAGCTACGACATAGGTCCGAAATGCATTCAAAATGGTGGTAGACCAAAAATTCACATGCAGGAGGAAAATTTGTACAACATCGGCTCCATCTGGGGATGGCATGTTCGTCCTCGGACATGTCGAGAACACGCAGACCATTCAATTCTTCATTTCGCTTCTCCATTTTCTCTGCGCTTCTTCTTCAGGTAATTTGCTAACATTCTTTTTCCTTTGCGAGAATAAAAATCAAAACAACTTATAAACAGTATATACAGTCAGGCATTACCGGTCTGGGTTAGAATTGAAAATACGGCTTGAGGAATTGGCCATTCACGGGTGCATCCAACAAATCACCTTGTAGATTTTCTAAATAGAAAGTGTTATTTCTTCCCAGCTTGACTATTTTGAATGGCCCGAACCACAATGGATCAAATTTAGCATGCTTTCCCTGTTCTGCTCTGCGAACATCCCATCTGAGAACCATGTCTCCAACTTGAAACTTCCTATCCTTTCCGTGCTGATCAAAGACCTTCTTCATTTTTTCCTGGTATTCTATTAATCTCTGATCTACCTGGTTCCTTGTTTCCTCCAATTCTACCAGCTGATTAATTCTTCTAATCATGTCATCTGGCTCTTCCTGGTTTTCCTGCATAAAACGTGCCACTGGCAAAGCCAATTGTAAAGGGAACACAGCTACTCTGCCATACACCAGTTCATAAGGAGATTTCCCTATTGCTCTTTTGCTGGTTATCCTATTTTCCCATAGAGCAAACTTCAATTGAGAGTCCCAGTTTTTCTGATTTTCAGCTATTGTTTTCTTCAGGGCCCTCACCAGGGTTTTATTAGATGATTCTGCTAGACCATTCCCCTGGGGATAATATGTTGTGGAATGAGTTAATACAATATTATATATTTGGCAGAAATTTACAAATCTGGCAGATTTAAAAGCCTGTGCATTATCAGTTACAATTCTTGCAGGACAGCCAAACCTAGATATGATATTATCTTCTATAAAATTCATGATTACAGCATCTGTAGCTTTTCTTGTAGGTATGGCTTCCACCCATTTCGTAAAATAGTCTGTGGCTGTCAGTATCCATTTATGTTGGCCACTGGATGGGGGATGTATCTCTCCTATAAAATCTAATCCCCATTTCTGGAAGGGTTCATTTACATGGATGGGGATTAAGGGCAAAGATGCTAACTTCTGTCTCTATGCAAACCTTTGGCACTTGTCACATGCTCTGACCCAAGAAAAAGTATCTGAATATAATTTTGGCCAGTAAAAACCGGCCCTCAAGATCTTATGTGTTGTAGCCCTCTAGCTGTAATGTCCTCCACATATCCCCTCATGGAACTCTGTCATTATATTCTGCACTTCATTTTCTGTGAGGCATAACAGCAGTATACCTAGAGGGTCTCTCCAATAGAGATTTCCATTGGCAATGACATATTTCTGAGATTTCATCCTTACAGCTCTGTACTTTACTTTGTCACAACCTGATGGACAACTAAGTGTTAAAAGATATTCAACAATTTCCTTATACCAAGGACTAGTTAGATATTTCACATGTATCTTTTGAGTGGCCATTTCTATTCCTTGTTGTTCCTCTTCTTTTTCTGATTCTTCATTTGCCACCATGGATAAGTTAATGCCCAGAGCTTGATGATTAGATTCAGATAAAATTTTAGCAAGTCCCTGTCCTTTGATCAATTTAGTAGGCCTTATATCCAAATCATACTCCTGAATTTTTGCAATCCATCTTCCCCTTCTGCCTTCACTGTCTCCTTGAATTATAATGTCTTTTACAGATGTTGTGGGAACATAGGCAGTAATATGAGATTGCAAAATATAAACTCTAAAAGCTTTAAGGAACTTTACCAGGGCATATGCTTACTTCTCCAATATATTATATTTCAATTCAGCATCATACAGCACTTGACTGAAGAATGCTATGGGCTGTTCATATCCTTCTTCATTTTTCTGCAATAATACTCCAGCAATTGTATGGGGTGAAGCAAATGAAAATATCATAAATGGCTTACTGTAATCTGGTCCAGCTAATACAGGAGCTTCAGCAAAAGCCTGTTTTATCCTTGTAAATGCATCTCTAGACTCCTGGGACCACTTAACTTCATTGTCCTTTTTCAACATATTGGTTATATGCCTAACTATCTCAGCATAGTTAGGAATGAATCTTCTCAAAAAAATTATTCGACCCAAAAACACCTGCACTTCCTTCTTATTTCTGGGTAAAGGAATACTATTTATTACTTCAACTCTCTTAGGGTCAATCTTCACGCCATATTTAGTTACAATGTGCCCTAAGAGTTTTCCCTCATCTAATGCAAATAAAGACTTTTGAGGATTTAGAGAAAGGCCATACCTTTTGCATTTTTCAAAAGTTCTTCTTAAATGTTCAATATGCTCATCATCATTCTTCGAGAATACTGTTATATCATCGAGGTACACCACCAAGAACTTGTCCTGTTCTACAACAAAGGCTATGTCCATTGCCCTTTGAAAAGTAGCTCCTGCATTAATCAATCCAAATGGCATCCTGGCATACATAAAGGTTCCCCACGGTGTGGTAAATGCAGTTTTCTTCTGATCTTCTGGGAAAACAGCCACCTGATTTTAGCCTGAAAATCCATCCATCATTGACATTCTCGATGCTCCCACTACTTTCTACAGGATGTGGTCCATTTTGGGCAGTGGATAATTATCCTTGAGAGATGCTCTATTCAAATTCCTGAAGTCCACGCACAGCCTTATTTCTCCATTCTTCTTTCGAACAGGAACAAGGTTCGCTATCCATTCTTAGTACCTTAAAGGCATGATTATCTTGGCCTTCAACAACCTTTTAATTTCTTTTTCAATTGAGGGAAGGAGCAGAGGATTAATCTGCCTGAGCTTCTGCTTGTATGGCTTTGCATCCTCCCTCAATGGAATCTTATGTTGTATTATATTTACATCAAAAGTTTTTAGGTCTTGGTAGGACCAGGCAAAAACATCTCTGTAAGATTGAAATAACTTCAAATACTTTTCTTTGTATTCTTCTGGGACTCTTTTAGATAATTTAACAATTTTTGGATCAGCAGGAGTACCCAGATTCAGATCTCCCACTTGATCTTCTTATATTATTTTATTTGGCTGCAAAGGAACATCATCTTTATTGAATAATCTTTCTAGAGGCACCAATCCCCTAGGTATAACATTTCCTTTCAGCTGCAGCACTCTATTCCCTGCTATGCTCTCCTCCCATTTATCTTCTGCCATATTTCCAGCTTCCTCTTCCTCATTATCATCAATTTCCATATTTGTGAATTCTCCTACTGTCTCCATGAATATTTTCATCTGTTCATCATCTTCGAACACCTGCCAATGCTTTATATTTTCTGGAATAGCTGGTCTGTACCGTACCTCTACTTCATATCTTAAAAGTGGATTGTGAGGAGGATGGAATGTACTGGCAGCTACAGCAAGAGAGTCTGCTATTCTGTTTTGCTCCCGGGGCATGAACTGTATGTTAAATGCTAAAAAGAAGTTTTCTATCATGTCCCATACTTCATTTCTATATGTTCTGAGCCGTGGATGTTTAGTTTGGCATTCATTCTTAATCTGTCTCACCACTAGTTCAGAATCTCCAAACACTTTCAGGCATTGGATGCCCATGCTCCTAGCTGTCTGCAGTCCCAATAATAGTGCCTCATATTCAGCTACATTGTTTGTGGCCTCATATTCCAGTTTAAAAGACAGTGGCACCCATTTCCCTGTGGGAGAAATCAACAACACCCCAGCTCCATTACCTTCCCTGGAATTTGCCCCATCAAAATGCAAAGTCCAGATTTCTGATTCCTAATTTCCTTCAGGCTGTTCAGCTTGAATTTGACCAAAAAGGGACTCATGTGCATAATTTTGATTTTCTTCTAACATCAAACATGAGAAGTCTCCCTCTTTGTTATAAACTGGAGAATTATCTGAGCAGTCAGCATTGGTTACCATTTTAACAAATCTAGTCTCCCTGTATAGCCTCCTTTCTTGACCACCAAAGACTGGGACAGTAGCATATGTTAAATCCAATTTGATTGATCCCCCAATCTTTGTACCCCAGGACCTTGACAACAGCATGCCAAAGCGGGTTGGGATGTCAGCAACCACGATGTCCATGACCACACTTTTTGCTGGGATTTGAGCTAAATTGACCACTAAATATTTTATCATTCCCAAGCATTTAACTCTTTTAGAATCAAATGAATATAAATCTTTATATGGTCTTGTAATTTGCAGTCCTAGTTGCTCCATGACAGACAAAGGCATAATATTATGGGAAGCCCCAGAATCTAACATACAATTGTGTAGCAGCAGGTCATGAATGACTAGGGACACATAAAAGGGAGGAGTAGAGGGGTCTATCTCCTCGACATGTGGGCCAAAGACTACCATGGGTCTTTCTTCTTGCAGATTTAAACTATCAGGTGCAATTGGTATTTCAGGAGGAAGCATCAAAGAGGAAACTTGAGACTGATATACAGGCTGTTTCAATAATTCAGTCAGTGGGACAGGAATCTTAATTTTCTCAAGCTCTTTTTGCAAATTAAAAGCAGATGTGGGCTTTTCTATCATTACTTCTTTGGACTCCTTATTTTCAACTGAGGACCTAATTTCTTTTGGCACTGGCTTAGCATTAGGAGGACTGACTATTTTGGAAGAAGAAGGAATTTGATCATTTGACTGCAAGGGGGTTTTTAGAAGATTCTTACCTTTTTCTATACATCTCTTTGTTGCTGATTCCTTCTGAGAAGATGCTTCTTTCTGAGGTGGTTCTTCTTCTTGCTCTTGAGCTCTGGTCCTCTTCCTTGAGGATCTGAGATCATATTTGATGTTGAATTGGGCTTCCATGAAATCAGCAAATTGCTTGCAGTAATGGTCAATCTCTGCTTCTTCATCTTCTTCTTGCAGGGGACACTCCATATCATCGTTATTTGAAAAAGCCAGATTGGAATCTTCTAATCCATAAGCTGCATCTCCAGTGGAGTCATCTACTGGGCCTTCCAGGTACAAGGGATGAAGTACCTGATCTTGTTGTTCCTTTGTCTCTCTCGGCAATATCTGGAGAGGTGGCCTTCTATACTGGGCATTATATCCTCTGTTTGGAGTATTGTAGAAATTCTTGGGGGCTGCATTCTTAGCTTCCAGTTCCATTTTGACCATCTTCTTTATCATTTTGCTTATTTCATCCAGCTTCTCTGAATCCTTTTCCTGGTTAGAGGTAGAAACCTCTTCTTTGCCTCTCCTCCTGGTTTCTTGCTCATCTTTTCCCTTTAGCTTTCCTGTGGAGGCAAAGTTTGCTTCTAGTTCTAGAGCATCTGATTGTGCATCATCTAGAGTGGCAGGCTTCCTTTCTCTTAAGGAGAATCCAAAGTCAGAGTCAAAGGCTGCTATAAAAATTATCTTGGCAGCAGCTTCATGAGGCTTCATTTCCGGAGGCAAGCTTAAATATAACTTATTGAATCTTTTGATAAATTCTGATACCCCTTCATTCTGTTTCTTCTTCATAGTATTGAATTCAGTGAGACACTGACCATGATCTTTCTTTTCTCCCCACTTTCTAAGAAAAACATTTTCCATTTGATCCCAGGTGGTTACAGAACGATTCCCCAGCGTCTTAAACCATTTCCTGGCTTCACCTTCTAAAGACTGCACAAATAATCTCAAAACCACGTCCAGGTGTTCAGCATTCAAGTTCTCTGCAAAAGAGCAGAAGGTCTCGAGATGTTTTCGAGCATCTATATCATTTTCACCGTTAAACCTTGGCAGAATCTTCAGATAATCCTGTGGCATATCATTCAACACCTGTGGTAAAGCCAAAGGAGCGTATTTGTTCAAGAGAAATGCAGGAACATTGGCCATTGGAGGAGGTGGGGGTTGTACAATAGTCTGAGAAACAAATGAAGGGAGAGGGGTAGGGGGAAGCGGAGTATGAATAAAAATGGGAATATATTGCGCAGAGGTCTGAGGTGTAGATGGGAATAATTCACGGTTAACAGGAGCTATTTCAATGACCTCTTTAATTTCTTCAGCCTCGAAAGTAGGATGAGATTCTTCTTCTATCCAGGCACTTCCCCTACGTGGAGTCTCCAAATAAAACTCGGGATTTTCTGTTCTAACTTCTTGAGAAGAAGAGGGCGGATAATCTTCAACAGAACACTCGGAATTTTCAGCACGGGCTGACTTCCTCTCCTTCCAAACTCTTTTATGAATAATTTTCTCTGGGTCAGACACGTAGGGTGTTTTCAATTGAGCTGTATCTGACCTCAAATGCGGCCTACGAGGAGCCAGGACTACCGATAAGATTTATCAAATAAAGACCAGTGGAGTCGCCAAGGTGAGAAATCTGCAACTCTTCACCTCTCTATGCTCACCTGATTAGAGAGTGAAATAATTTGTCGAAAACCCAGGGAAACTGATATTCTTGAATTCGTTCCCCGGCAACGGCGCCAGAAAGATGTTGTGGATGATTTTGTCACCCTCCTAGAGACAGCCTAGAGTTTCCATAGACCAGTGCCTAGGACATCTTAATATAGCAAGGAGCCCTTTATAGTTTGGGTTGTCAGTCCAAGGAGCTCACTTACTATCTCTTGTTTGAAACAAGGAAACTAAATTTGAATGGGACCAATCTCTCTCTCAGAAGCTGATACAAAGATAAGAGTAATATAAGAACATCATGTAAAAATTTAGCATGAAAGCATCAGACAGTTAAGAGACCGCTTACTGTAAAGAGGGTCGATTCAACTAATATATCACAGAAATTAGATATCAGGACGTGAGTGCAGTGAGGAAACATAAAAAGATATTAGCAGGCATAAGGGCGCACCAATTTACGAATCCTTAAGCCACTAATATAGCAGAAAATATGGAAAGAGTGAACATGGAACAGCATATCATGACTAGGCCTATTTAAAGCGCTTGACTAATTCCAGAAAGGGCACCACTTAAGATGAATCCTTACTGCAAACTAGTGAGCCACTCGCATTCTAGAACATGATACAAGAAGATAAATAGCATGAAAAGAGATATTGTATTAACACATGAGAGAAAATTACATACTGTGAGATACCAAAGACCAGAATCCTCATTACAGTTATAACCCCTCCTCACTGAGACCCTACGGGATCTGAAACTTCATACAGAAATGTTACAAAATGTATACAGAAGTCTTCTCGCTGCACAGTTTGCTGATAGAAATCTGGAACCCTAACCATGTCTTATTTCTCAGTATTTATAGAGAAGACAGAAACTTCTAGAGGGGGAGGGAGAAGAGGCACAATTAATGACTTAATTTGAATAAAATGGCGGAAAACATTCACGCCTTCTCTATGAACGTTGTACAACAATGTGCACCTAACAATATGTTAAAAATAAATGCTGTGAATAAAATCTCCTATTAAGACTTCAGAAAATAATAAAATATATGCTACTTTAACGATAACTACAAGGGTAAAGAGGAAAATACGCTGTAAGTAGAGATTGAGCATAATCTTGCTTTCTGTCTTTTGTACTCCTCGTGTGCCTTTAACTTTGAATTTGAATCCTGGATCTTAAATGCGGAGCGAATTCATCTGGAGGGTTCTGAGAATCCATATCTAGGTCTTTTTAATGGCGGTCACCTCTTCCACCTACCCTCGGCTTCTCCTTTTAATTTTTCCAGCAGAATATGTCCTTTGATGAGCTTCTGATCTCTGAAATGGAGGTGACGAATTAAAACGCCCTCTCTGTTATTTTAAAACCTGCAAAATCCACAAAATATTAATAAAACCGACACAGGTGGAAGCAGAGATAATGGAGGTGATGGTGAAGACGATGTCGTGAACATGAACAGAGGACAGGGATGTGCGGGGTGGCAGAAGGAAAACAGTGAAGTGTTTTGACAAACGGACGAAACGCGGGTTCTCTACATAACACAGACTGGACGTAGAGAACGACGACAAACACGAATATATGAATACACATGTATATATATATATAAAGGGGAGGGAATATGGTGAACACACGAGAGAGGACACGTGGGAATACGGGGGAACAAATAGGAGGATGATGTGGCGGAGTCAACGGGTGAAAGCGGGTGACAGTGACACGGTGGCGGGCCATAGTACATGGCGGACATGAAATAACAGGTGGGCAGGTCCGGAGAATAACCACCGTCGGATCGACATCGCCAGATCTGACGGTCCGAACGAATTCCACTGCCCGGCGATGGGACGACCTTTAACACGCAGGAGAGGGGCGGTTTTCCACCCGTACCAAAGACACGTGGCATAAGATTTGTGGCATCGCTGCCCCCGCGGGAAATACCGTTGCTTTGACGAGGGTGGTGCGGGGTAATACCGCCTGTTTCAGGCGCGCGGGGTACAGATGCGGGGCCCTCCATATAAGTTAATTGCCGCACCGTTGATTTATCTTGATCGGACAGTCGCGACGGCGCCCGGGGTATTAACAATAAGCCCCCTTCCCTTTCAGCCTGTGGTCCTGGGGCTCGAGTCATATGAAAATCAAGGCAGAAGGGGCTAAAGTCAGAGGGGCTTCGGCCCGATATATAAAATATGCATGTTTTAAACATTTGGACAGTGTATTTTAGACAGGAATGGTAGAATAAAACGGGAACATCAGGATTTTGAGCTACTGCATAGGTCCGAAATGCATTCAAAATGGTGGTAGACCAAAAATTCACATGCAGGAGGCAAATTTGTACAACAAAGTCTATCTCTGGAATATATTGGCTTTGTCGATTGAAAATGTTTCTGAAAAAGGGAACATTACAAAAACACATTCAATATTTAATAATTCAAAATCAGAAAACATATTACCTTTTCCACCTTTTTCCTCACTACCTCTGCTCCAAGTTTTCTTTGGTTTTTCATCCCCTTGATGTGCATATGACATGTCTGAATTGTCATATCCTCCTTCATACTCTCTTGTCTTGGAAAATTCTTCTTTGTTTATACTTTGTCTTGAATGATGTCTAATTATTGAATCATGTCTTTTGTTCTTCTCTTTGGAATTCCTTCCTTTCACATTTCTTTTTATTCTTTCCTTTTCTCCCTTAAAAATCTGTAATCCACTAAGTTGATTTTTCCATCCCCCTTTCTTTTCAACCAAAATCTACCAATCTCTAATTTTAGATTCTAAATTTCTCTTTGTTTCTGTACAAGAAACAAAATTACCATATCCAATAGATTTTCCATTCCACTGTAAAGTCCCTTTTACAACAGTAAACATTGCTATTATGACCATGAATATCATACTCCATTGAACCCCTTTTTTGTTCACTACAAATGCATATTTCATGAAACCATCCTTAACTTCATCTTCTGATATTGCATGTCTTCTTCCATTTTGTTGATTGCATTCACATTTACTCCTTTTGCAATTTTTATAGATAACATTATCTTCAATTTTCTGCTATGCATTAATCTCTGCCAACTTATCCTTAAGTTCCTGACTATCCTCCTTTCCTTTCTTCTTCATTTCCTTTACTGGATTAATTGTACCTCCTTGGACCGAATTTTCCTTATAAATTTTTGTTCTACCATCTTCCATAATGCAATCTTTATTGAGATCTCTTTCCATTGATGCTCCATTATGTCCTCTCAAAATAATTTCTTGTCCATAAATTATCAACACAGGTTCATAATTTTTGAATAGAAATTGAAGAGATAATCTCGTTTCCTCAAGTTTTTTCACTGTACATATACTCTCATTTAATCCTGTCATAAGGATATCTTCATACTTCCTTTATACTCCTTCTTCTACAATCTGCAATTTCCTTTTGTTTCAGATTGTCTGCTATCATTTTTCCAAGTCTTACTAGATTCATCATTTCCATCTTCCATATTAGTCTTCAACAATTGTCCATATTTAGTATCTTTGAACACATGTTCAATCAAGAAATGTTCTATTACAACCATCTCCTCTAACAGTTTCATTTCTTCATCAACCTACATAAATACATCCTCTAAATTTTTTTCATCACCTGCATACATACACAAAACATTAGATTCAAATATACAAAACTCCTCTTCCTTTGATGTCTCCTTCATCACATTTCTCAGCTGATCTGAACTTGTCCAGTGGTTCAAAAAATCATCAATAATTCCTTCCTCAGTGAGGTAAACATCTTTCTCAAATCTACAATAACCATCTTTCACCTTTAACTCAACTGCTCTGAGTTCTTCTCTTAATCTGATGTACATTCTCTTCTTTATCTGTTTATGCAACTTCCATTTTATCTTCTTTATTTTCATAGTCCAACCATATCTTTTTCCCCTTTCACAGTCTTCAAGAAGCATTATTATTGCATCCATAATTACTTTCAATTCAGCAATGTCTTTGTCAATTTCCTCTTGACTCAACTTCTTTTCCTTGCCTTTTTCCTTGGCATATTTCTTCCTTATATTGTGGCTTCTCTCATGACCCTTAATAGTCATCTCGGCTTCTTTATGTGGACTCCTTTTTCCCACTGTGAGCTTACAATAATCCTCTCTCATTTCTTTGTAACAAGTCTCTACTTGTCACCTACACCAAGTCATCCTCTTGGTACACTAACTTAGGTTTCTGCAACAAAACCTCTTTTGAGCACTTCTACTCCTCAGCTTCCAATGCTGTTAGGACTTTGTAATCAATGCTCACCTACTCCTCTCTTTGTTTGAGAATTTTTTTCTTCTCTTCTTCTCTACAGAAATCTCCTTTGTTGAACTTGCCGCTAACACAACTTCTCTTCTCTTTACACAGTCTGTTGTTGTGTGTTGGCTACTATTATTCTCTTCAATATGAAACTAATTTAAATTAGACCAAACATTAAAATATAACTCATACCTAAGAGATATTCCAATGAATTTATCTCCTTAAGATTTCATTGGCTTGGACAATAAACATGTTGCTCTAATTTTCACTCTCTGTACTTTAGTTCTTCTTTCAACTAATTTCATTACAACATCTCTTGCTGTAATTTCTTCACTTCTCCACTATCCCTTGTCACAGCTACCTGCAACATTTCAGGATCCTTTTCTGCATGCAATATTTTGTGTTCTGATCTCCCAACGACCAATTCCTTTCATACCATGACCCCCTGTATCTGGATCAATTACCATTGCAAACTCTAAACATACTGAGAATAAAATTCAATCCTTGCATAAAAATACCAAAGAGCGCTAGTCTCGCTTTGGTAACAAAAATGATGTATCTGAAAATGCATTTTAATATAACCCCATGGACCTTATGGTTTATGGGCCCAAATATTAAATTCCCCTTTTCATTACACAGCAGGTTACTCTTATCGGGAATTATTTACATACATACACTAGCAATAAACATCACTTACTTTAAACATACTATACATACCCGAATCCTTTACTGCATGCAGAACAGATTCTCGGTCCCACAACCTTCAACCAATCAGGGTTCATCACATCTCAGCAAACTTAAGTTGCAACTTAAACGGAAAACAATACAATCGTTGATGCCAAGTGTGACAGAAGCTCTTCCATAGATCTTCACCAGATCCAACGGTGTACTATACCTCTTGTCTTAGCACCACCGCTCACCCTCAAAATAAACTCCTTACCAATAACACTAAACCGTAAAACTTGTGGTATGCAATCTTGCGATACACTGACACATGACCGCCTCTTGCCACGTTGCACCTTTCATCCCTTACCGCATCGCAAATAAACTAACATATTTGCGATGTCTTAAAAATTTAAACCTCTGATTTGCGATATTGTGATTTTCTATTCGCCCTTGATCTACAACAAGATCTAACAATCCTCACTTGCTCTGCCTTCTTCGTATCACATCTTTCCAACTGATATTTTGATGAAATCTCGTCCATTCATCCTTCCCTTTTACGATCTGCGATCTAATCGTGACCGTCCATTTCTCCTACTCGCTTATGTTCTGAAATCTCTGAGTTTTTAGGAAAACAAGAAAAGTTGTGTTTTTTCGTGATTAATCATTCCTCCTTGCTACTCTCATCCATGATTCATCAATAGACTCATGCGGCTGCAAGATATGATATTGCTATTCAATCTGGACATTTATATTCCTCTGCTATACAATTACTGAATTAACACACAGAGTCTCGATCCTCCATAATAATCACTACTTCTGATCATATCCTACTGGTCAATCCAATCTGAAACCTCAACGGAAATTCTAATTAAATAATACAACATTCCACAATTCACACAATCATACAAGATTTACAAGTCATGGATAAACAAACCATAATAATTACAAATTATACAATCTTTATTGAAATTTAACTATGTTACAATACTACGGCTTCTGTGAGCCTGAAAACACACATTAAAATGACTTCTCTCTGCCTCATCATACTCTCACTCTCTTAACTAGCCAACCTCAAGCTAACCTCGAGCCAACCTCTAATATCGAACCAATCTCTCCAATCCTCTCTCTTTTCCTCTTCTCTGTTTTGTTTCAAAATTATTAAAAATATATACAAAAAGGATTCATGAACCAATTTCAGTTTAGATCCAACAATCTATCAATATTTCCTAAAGCTTCTCTCAGTTCCACTCTTTACTCAACCAAATCCTACATTAAACCTCTATATCCCTAAATTCCTCACTCTTCCTAGGATTTCTCAATCATCCCTAAGATCTCTACAACTCACGAGATATTATTCATTAATAAAATTACATTTAAATCTCACTAACTTAGGAAAATAACAAAATAATTAAGGGAACCCACTCCCTTTAGTAAATGTGTGATAAGACTCTTAAGTCTTATGAGCTCTGAAGAATGCTACTGCATCATTTTTGCTGACATAAATTCTATGGATCAGCCTTCAAAACAATCTTTGGTTATATTGGGTAAACTCTGTTGTTCTGGTTTCTTCTTAACATTACCTTTCTTTGAAATTTATCTCCTTGATGAAGATGCTTTAATGAATTTGTTGTTGAAAGTGTTCAGGATGCACAAGTTTAGGGGGAGCATTTTCCTTACTGAAGATGATGCATTGTTGGAATTATGATTGGTTACTGTGTCATGATCTCCTGTTTGAGATTCTTTGGTTATACATAATCATATATTTTATTTGATGAAAAGGTCATGTTGAGACCTATGATGTAAATTTTTCATATTAAGTCATGTGTAAGGACTTTCTCAAATATGTAAACACACTTAGTTGGGTAATTGATTCAATATGTTAATCCTATTGGTTGGATCCTTGATTTAATTTTGACGTCCTTGTGATAGGAAAGGTCATACTCTGTTGAGTTAAAGAGTCGTGTATTTCATTCAAATTCTGTCTGCATGTTTGTAATATCCCAAATTGGGAAATGCTAGCAAGGCATGACTAGAAAACGCATTTTCCAGGAATGGCTGCTACAGGATTTGAAACCAAGACCTGGATCCCTTATATCAATGTATCTAAGTCCTAAATCCAAGAGGAGGCTCCAAATAAATCCTTCTAGGTGGGTTAAACAGATCTCCCACACCTAGTTGTCCTCAGAAAGTGCCCAGTTAGGGACTACGAGAATGTATGAACATACAATGGAATGATAGCGTTATTTTAATGAGCCAACACACATGAATATGTAAATATCCAACCAATGTATAATATAGCATCAAAAGAGTACAATGCTTTTAGGAATCAATCACTCAAGCTAGGCAATGAGATCCTCAATAGACATGTACAAGAAACTAAAGACCACTGCTACACAGAGTTTACACAAGGCTATATCAGCACAGTCTAATGGAGACACTACAACATACAAAATGATAATATAATTATATGACAATATCAGGCTCAAGAAAGTGGGGGAACAGGCTCTCAACCATTGAAAAATAACAATACAACAATGATACAACAATCCTTATAAGGATTGGTTGCAATACATGTACAAATGACAAATCTGTAGAAATGTCGGAGTTGCTAGGTAGCAGCTACAACTCAAAACTGAAATAATATGGAGATGGTTGAATAAGATGTACAATATGAAGCAAACATCCTCCAATGTATTTCCCGAGTGGAAGGTTGATCTAGCACTGAAAATCTTGCCCTCCAAGATGATGGTGCAAACCCTCACTGCAAATATGCACTGAAATAACGTAGTCTATAGAAGGGACTGCACTGTTGATGATAGGAGAAGCTTGTCCTGATGCCAATATATGAAAATATGCCCTTGAAACCTCCCTCACTAATCATCCTAAGGAATATAAGCTCCCTCCTCTGAAAGATGAGACAAGGAATGGTGTTGTGGAACCTTCCACTGCAACAACCAGCAACACTACGTTATAATTCAGTAGAAATAACACAGTGACTGAAAGGAGTGGCTTTGGCCTTGAGCCTAGATGTGGAGAAATGAAGTGAAATCCTTCAAGAGGCCTCTCAAGAAGGAGAGGAAATCCTAAACAGGAATCCCTCATGCTAAACAGCACTGCAACTCAGTTGAATAGACAGATACTGTAAATAGTCTAATCAGAAAAATAATCAAATTCTCAAAGATATCTCTCTATGGTTGCCTCTTCCTCCTTTTATACAAGTGAATGACTCTTAGCCCTGGACCCCACACATTAGGGTTTCTTCCACAAAGAATCTTTCTCCCTCTAAAACTGCGTTGTCTTCTCAAGAAAGCTACACCTCTTAGGTAGCGTTGTTGACTTGGTCAAACTTGACCTTGTCCTCATGCATTTTCCCCTTTTCACACTGGAAGGTGAAAAATTAAGCTACTCCATTGATCCCTTTCACACTATGAGGGATTTTATTCCTACTCATGGGCCTTTTACCCATTTTATTCATCTCCTAGCTGACATAAGCAAAAATTAATATTCCAATTTATTGCTTGCAAATTTTGGAATATTACAGTCCTCCCCTCTCAAAGATTTCTTGTCCTTAAGCAAGTGCAAGGATAGACTGAGTTCTCTTCTCCTCCCCCTATAGCATCCCTGTATGATTATATCCTCCAAGGAAAGTTATGATATCTCATCAATCGAGCCTCCACATTGCCCCTCCTCAGCATGCAAGTTAGCTATTAAGCCATCATCATGTAAAGGTGAAATACTCAAGAGGATAACAAAGTGATGTCTAGAGGTCCCCTCAAGGAATAGGAACTGAAATATTATGGGAATTATCTCTCCCATATGGATCCTCCATCCCCAGGCTATAAGCCATGCAAAATGAGTCACCTCCCAACTAAGAAACTCCTAGAAACTGTCATCCACCTTTAGCTCCGGCAAAGTAGGTGGGATGAAAATATGCACATGGTAGACAATGTAGCCTACCCCACGCTATCCATCTCTCCACTTATGATAAGTGTAGAGTGACTGCTAATCCTGGGCTGCAATAAAGTTTTCCTCAAGTGGCAAGATTAGGATTAGATCTCCAAAGAACTCTCCTCCAACGCTGCAAATCATGTTGGCCCAAATATCCCCATATATGATGAGTTTGAAGTCATCATCATATGGCATCTCATCCATCATATGGCTCACCTCATAAAGTGACAAATATGTTTTTAAGGTAACCATATCATATCTCATGCTCCCCTTAGAACATGTAGTGCAAAAAGTGTGGGAGGATTATCCCTCAAAGGACACATTCACCCAATGTGTCTCTCTCCCAAGCATGCTCCTCATAAAGACAGAAACAATAGAGAAATAGGGAGAAAAGATGAGAATCATGTTCGCTGCCATATGCAACAAATGTGAAGGAAAATGGTCCCTCAAGTACAACCAATGCAGCTTGACATTCAACTGCAATGGAGACTGATAAAATGAGTGGCTTCTCAACCACTTTCCTGCTACTCCAATCACCTCATAAGTATGGAGGAATTGAATGATGTAATGTGTACAATGAGCATGTCCTCCATAATATATCTTTTCCCCAAGTCCTCCTAGGGAATGGCCATCAATCATTCTTATGGCCTCATCTAAACCATGTGGTCTAGAAAAAAGAATGCTCCTCTTTGGAGCATCATCCTGCACATGTATGGTTAAGGGGTGCATACATACATCATACAAATAATATTGTAAACAATAATGAATACCCTTACCATATCTCCTGCTCATACAAATGGAGTGGCTCATAGATGAGTCTCCTCTCATCCTCATTGAGAAAAGAGGTGGTTATGCTAACTCTCTCAAAGATTCGTGTCTCTCCTCCATCTCCGTCTCATCCATGCATCTCCTCATATGTTGATATATCTCCTCCCCAAAGCCTTCCCAAAAATACCCCTCCATGATGGTGTGGTATGCTCTCATAGAATGAGTGTGGCTGAAAAGGAAATCCTCCTAAGCTGTGTGTAGCAACTTCTCCTTGAGATTGGAAGCTCTAGGAAGGAAGATACTACCATGATAATAGATGACCCCATCTTAGACTGAATATCCCTCCTCATGCAACTGGTCATCCAAGATCATGCAAGTGAAAAGATCCTTGGAATACTCCACCAATAGCTGGGAGCTCCAATATGGATCTATCCTCCATAGTGATAGTGCTGATGATCTCTCATGAAGAACATATGTCATATGGTTGCTCTCTCCTTTGACATTTCCCATGTCAAAGATGCAATTTGGAAGGCTGCTATCCTTCCCTTGCTACTTCTTCCATAGCGCAAAATCTGAAATGGAAGTGGGTAATGATGATGTTGAGGGAATGCTTCCTCTCTCCTTGTGCCTACCCAAGACTCCCAGCACTATAAAATGATCTCCCAAGGTTCCCACTCCTCTGAAATCAGTGAGTGGTGCCTCAACTAGTGAAGCATCCATCCCCCTCTACTGATCTAGTGGTCTCCCTGAAAAAATTTCTCCATGTAATGAGACATCATCATCAAGAAATGACTGAATATATGAATGGAGAAAACTCTCCATGCTTCCACTGCGCAATCCAATCACCTTCTTAGGTGCATCAACCTCCAAGAATGAATAGGGATGTATACTCCTCATATCATGATGATGGATCTCCTCCCTACCTCCTCCTTGTGTCTCCATGGTTCCACACCTCCTTAATAATGGCACATGAGTTGTGCCTTGATCTCCAAACATGAGATACTGGGTACTTCCTTGCAAAGATGCAAGCATCCCTCTATTTGGAGCAAGAGCTCCTCTTTCCTCTGCATGAGGCACTAGATAATATCTAGATGGAACATCGTTGTTGCGCTCAATCTCTATAACATGCATGGGCAACCCTCCAATGATTGGATCCCTTTTTGAAAAAGATACCTCCATGTTTCCTTGCTCCAAGATGTGAGAATAAATTCTTTCTTCCAGCAAGGTATGGTGCAATTTTTCATCCTCCTTCATGGTTTTCTAAAATGGAATTGCATTCTCATGCAAGGGTTTTGTTTGATTTTCCTTGTTTAGATCCACCATGTGTGTCTCATGAATCTTTCCATCAAATATTTTCACTAATGCCTTAGTGAAACTAGAAAAGGATGCAATGTTTACATTTCTCAAAGAAAAGGATTCAAAGATCCACCAGGCATAGGCCTTACCTCTCAAATGCAGCGCTGCAACTTTGATGGCTTCATATTTAAAAATGTGGTGCTGCTACAGGAAAGTCTCTAACTCCTCCACCCAAGCTTTGGCTGAACATACAGGTGAAACCTCAAAGGTAGATATATGAAATCTATCCTGCTGCTCTCTTTCCTTCACCTTCATCTTTCAAAACTCTGAAAAACTGAGATGATCTCGGAATTTTTGAGTTTGAGACTCATACTCCTACAGGAAATCACTAAGAGTTTCCCTCCTAGCAACCTCTTCTCCTCTTTCCATCTCTCTCCTAGCAACCTTGGGCATGTGACTGCGCTATGTATTAAGGTGTGCAACTACTTGCTCATACTCCTCATAAGTCAACCTAGAGTTTGCTCTTGCTTCAAACCATCTTGGATATTCTTCATACATATCCCTCCTTATTCTCTTGAACTCTTCATGAATATTATGTATAGACTTAGGAAGAAGCTTTTGAAGCTTATACCCTCTTTCTCCTTCAAAATATGGAGTCTTTTTCCTGCTTATTTCTCTGTCTCCTTCTCGATGAGAATAGGAAGTCCAGGGTTCTTCATCTTCTTTCTGCTTATCCTCCTTGGGGAGGTTCTTCATGGATCTGAAATATGATGAGATAAAACCCATACTCTTCAATATTTTTATCTCTTGTGCTTAGACTCACAGGTTGAGCCAAGACTATGCTTTGATACCACTTTAATATCCCAAATTGGGAACTGCTAGCAAGGCATGACTGGAAAACGTATTTTCCAGGAATGGTTGCTACAGAATTTGAAACCAGGACCTAGATACCTTAGATAAATGTATCTAAGTCCTAAATATAATAGGAGGCTCCAAATAAATTCTTCTAGGTGGGTTAAACAAATCTCCCACACCTAGTTGTCCTTGGAAAGTGCCCGGTGAGGGACTACAACAATGTATGATCATACAATGGAATGATAGTGTTATTTTAATGAGCCAGCACACATGAAGATGTAAATAGCCAACCAATGTATAATATAGTATAAAAAGAGTAAAATTCTTTGAGGAATCAATCACTCAAGCTAGGTAATGAGAGCCTCAACAGACATGTACAAGAAACTGAAGACCACTGCTACACAGAGTTTACACAAGGCTATATCAGCGCAGTCTAATGGAGACACTACAACATACAAAATGATAATATAATGATATTAAAATATCAGGCTCAAGAAAGTGGGGGAGTAGGCTCTCAACCCCTGAAAATAACAATACAACAATGATACAACAATTCTTAGAAGGATTGGCTGCAATACATGTAAAAATGGAAAATCTGCAAAAATGCTAGAGTTGTTGGGTAGCAGCTGCAACTCAAAACTGAAATAATATGGATATGGCTGAATAAGATGTACAATCTGAAGCAAACCTCCTCCAATTGACCTCCCGAGTGCAAGGGTGATCCTAGCACTAAAAATCTTTCCCTCGAAGAGGATGGTGCAAACCCTCACTGCAAATATGCACTAAAATAACGCAGTCTAGAGAAGGGACTGCGTTGCTAATGATAGGAGAAGCTTGGCCTGATGCAAAGATATGAAAATATACCCTGGAAACCTCCCTCACTAATCTTCCTGAGGAATAGAATCTTCCTCCTCTGAAATATGAGAAAAGGAATGGTGTTGTGGAACCCTCCACTGCAACACAGAGCAACACTACGTTATACTTCAGTAGAAATAACGCAGTGACTGAAAGGAGTGGCTTTGGACTTGAGCCTAGATGTGGAGAAATGAAGTGAAACCATTCAAGAGGCCTCTCAAGAAGGAGAGGAAATCCTAAACAGGAATTCCTCGTGCTAAACAGCACTGAAACTCAGCTGAATAGTCGGAGACTGCAAATAGTCTAATCAGAAAAATAATCAAATGCTCAAAGATATCTCTCTATGGTTACCTCTTCCTCCTTTTATAAAAGTGAATGTCCCTTTGCCCTGGACCCCACACATTAGGGTTTCTTCCACAAAGAATCTTTCTCCCTCTCAAACTGCTTTGTCTTCTCAAGCAAGCTACACCTCTTAGGCAGCGTTGTTGACTTGATCAAACTTGACCTTGTCCTCATGCATTTGCCCCTTTTCACACTGGAAGGTGAAAAATTAAGCTACTCCATTGATCCCTTTCACACTATGAGGGATTTTATTCCTACTCATGGGCATTTTACCCATTTTATTCATCTCCTAGATGACATAAGAAAAAATTAATATTCCAATTTGCTGCTAGCAAATTTTGAAATATTATAATGTTCTCAGGGGGAGAAATCTTCGACCCTTTTCTCTTGATGTCAAAGGGGGATAATGTTTCATGTTTGAGTAATGTTTATGTATCTACAGGATGTGGTGATCAAACTCCATCATGGTTTCCATCAATTCCAAAGGGGTGGATTGTTGGAAATATGATTATTTTGTCTTATTATGTTGTCCTTGATGGAAACTCTCTGGAAAATAATAAAGTATATGTCTTCTGGAGAAGCACAATAGTTTGCAGAAGGTCTAACAGAAGAAATGTATAAATTCCAGTAGAAGTTGGTTAATATTCATAATTGAAGGTTCTATACATGGGTTATTACAGGCTAAGTCATGTATACACATGGAAAAGAATGATCCAAGTCGCTTATGCCTTTTGCGCTCTAAAATTATAATACCAAGGGGCATTACCATGGTTTTAGCCCACAATATTGAGCGTTGTGTCGTCTATTTGATTTCGTCCAAGAATACCATCGGCACTTGTGTGGTTTTAGCTCATGGTATTATGAAAGGATAAATCTATATAAGGAGAAGAACATCATAGTGCAAAGGCATGCATGTGTAAGGGTTGTTATTGAATACTTCTCTCTGAAGTATATATGCATGGGATGGACTCTGTTTTCTGGTAGATCTAAAACATTGATGCACCCTTTGATACAATGATGGACCAGGATCTCTAGACGTGAAATGACTGTGTACTTGATCTATTAATGAGATGTTTGGATCTGTGACCTAGCGCATGGTTGCTAAAGTGAAGTGAAGAAATCTAGGCAAGTCTATAGATCTAAAAAATTCTGCAAAATTAATATTTACAAATCTATACGCTAGTTCATCTCAGTGAAAGCACGTATATATGATACTTTTTCTCAGATAAAGCGCGTATGGAAGTCAAGGTTTTTTGAAGCTTGCTGGGGAGGTTATCTATTTATTACTTGTATATTTCTACTGTATGTCAATGAAGTCTTCATGAAGATTTGGGTTGTTTGAATACTGTACTTGCTCTTAAGTTGAATATGTACAAATTTGATCAATGAGTGATTGAATATGATTAATGATGCTAACTAAATAAGGGTTCTACAAATCTGAAAAGATATTTTTTTGAAAGCCTCATATCTGGTTTTGAGACTTATCATATTCTATAAATTTAGTATTCTCATATCTATACGCAGGGTGGTGTGAAGCAAAGCATGTATACACGTAGGTTCAGTAAAGTGAAGTAGCGTATGAATTTTAAGATAATGAATAATTAGAGTTGATATTGATTTTGCATGATGATTCTGAAATCTGGATTTATTAATGTATTCTTGTTATAGTGATCTCACTGTTCTGATTGAAGTTTGGGTTAAGTTTATTGGTGTTGATATTTATGATGATTTTTGTTGAAGTTGTGCAAACCAGTGTGAAAATTGATGAAAATTGGTCTACAGTGGGTTTGAGGGTTAAAGACTTCAGTGTGGAAGTAGAATCTTCCTGCCAGTAGAAGCTTGTGTTTCGTTTAGGGGGTTGAGGCTCCCTTGCAGTAGTGGCTGGTAAATGAGATCAGGGGGTTGGAGCTCCTTTCGAGTAGCAGTTGGAGAATGAGAGAAGGTTGCAGCCTTCTACAGGTAGATGCATGCATACTAATATGAGTCTGCATCAATACAATATTGTAAGAAGTTTTCCATATAATAAATATAGAAGACAGAGATGACAACAACAGTGTTTTTCTCCCAAATTGGGTTTCCACCTTAAATCTTGTTATTCATGTGTTATGCTCTTGCATGATGATTTATTCGGTTATTACTGCACATATTTACTACTTAAATATCTGATGCATGACTGATAAGCTGGGTTTAAGCATGTTTTTGAAATTTTATCTAAACAGTAAAGTTATCTTAGGATACACAAGTTTTTGTTAGTGTAGCCGCGTATATACGCTAGTTAGGCTAATCAAAGTCATGTATAGAAATCAGTAAGAGAAAAGAAAAATGTTGTGATTATTTTAAATACTAATTCACCCCCCCCCCCCCCCCCCCCCACCCCTCTTAGTATTTTTCCCAACAAAATCAACAACTTTACATATTTGGAAAACATCATGGAACAAACCATATTTAAGATAGTCTTGGTCATTATTTCAACTACACCATTTTGTTGAAGATTATATGGAACAATGGTTTGATGTTGAATCCCATGTTGGAAATGATAGTTTTCGAATTTATTAGATGTATATTCTCCTCCATTATTAATAAAAAAAGATCCAATATGTGATTGTGTTTCATTGTGAATCCATAAATGATTTTTTTTTAAGTTTCAAAAGCTTGAGATTTACCTTTCAACAAGTACACCAAACACATATTGGTGTAATCATGAATCAAAGTTATCATATGTTCATTTCCATTGATAGATGGGGTCACACAAGTAAAAATGTATTAGTCCAAGTTTTCTATGTGCTCTGGAAATGGAATCGTGGAAGGGTTTTTTGCTATGCTTTCTGAGGATACATGTATCATATTGCTTTAGTTTCCTAAGAATGGTAGGCCAACAAGAGACGCCATTATTTTTTAGTAAATGAAGGTTCTTATAATTAATATTTCCAAAACTATCATGCCATAGAAGACTAGATGGAAATGTACCTTCATTGTGATGAGATAGGTATTCAAAATTTTTTGCATGAGTAGATGTCACTTTTAACTTCATTAGTACTTCATCCTCCACTCTAGCTAGTCATGGAATCTATGTTTCGAGAAGCCTTCCTTATTTCTACTTTTCAATCACAGATACGAATGGAGTGGAATTTTTGTTGAATGTGAAAAAGGTACATCACATTCCTTCACATATTTTGAATATAGAGCATATCATGCAAAAGAAAATCATGGAATCTAAGTATTTTAAGCTTAATGTGGCCAAGACTCAAAAGTTTGAGATTTGATTTATCTCTAAAATACACTATGCCATCTACATTGTCACTAGAATCTTAAAATAAGTCTTTATGGAAGTTCATGTGGCATGTTACACTTATGTCAAGTATTCAAGCATCTTTCCAAGAAGAAAATGAATTATGAAACAAATATTCAGTTACTCCAATATTGCAATGGACAACAATTTAATGAAAAGATTCAAGTGCTTTACCTTTGATTGGATCTGGTGTTTTACCTATGTTTTATTTCTTATTTTTTTTGTCTTTGATCTTATCCCAAAGGATTTTTCATGTTGATGAATCATGTCGATTTTCATTGTAACAAATATATGAATATTAGGTCTCTCACCTTGATTGTGTCTACCCCCCTTGCCTCTGGAATTAGTTCTTCCATGTCCTCTTTTATTTCCACTTCATCTTGAAGAATAATGTGAATTATTATCCCCTTTCTAAGAAATGCATATGGTGTTTCAAGTGGGATGAACTATTTTCTTCCTCCTTACAAATGTAATAGGCTTCAATTGGTCACTAAATTTCATGGAATTAATATAGTGATAGTATGTAGGGTAGATGGCCTTGATTAATGTTGTGAGAGGAATATCTATATTTACTCCAAAGACATACATGTCATTCGTGATGGATTTTTCCTCAAAATCAAAAACCTTGGGATTATCATTATTCAACTCTAGATTAAAGAGTTTGACCAACAATTACACAAACTCCAAATTTTATTGTGAGTCATACAAGTCCTTTAATTTCCATAAAGAACCATAAGGATATGTAATGGAATTAATATGATGACTCACCTTTTATCTCGCTGATGCAAAAAATAGAGCATAATATTTATTGTTTGTGTTCTTCCATATAACTATCTCCTTATCTAGTGTAGGCTTCTTAGGTCCATTGTCCTCCCCTCCTTTGCTAGTGTCTGTATCTCCTTCATAGATGTTATCCCACTAATTATTCAAAATGGATGTGTGTTTGATTATTCTACTCTCAATAGTTATCTTTTCCAACAACACCACATTGATAATGGAGATGAGGGAATGCATTTTCACTGAAAAATAATTCAAGTTAAAACGAGTATGTTTGGTCATGGATATAGAGGAACAAACTAAGGTAATCCTCACAATAATAACCAGGTGACAGAAGTAACTAATGGAATCAATATTGAATGGAGAACACGAACTCAAAATACTTGACCCTTTATTAAACATAGTTATGCAACATATCACAAGCATGAGCGTTAATTTTCTCTCTCTAGGTCACTAATCAGATCACAAGTTTATCAGAGTTAGGTTTCAATCCTAGAGAATTTTTTGGATGAAAAACAACAAAAGGAACACAATTTTCAAAATAAAACACTGATAACATGATTTGTACTACCAATCTCCCTCAAATAAAAATATGTAATAGCCATGGATCCTCTCAAGATCTCTTTAGCTCCCAAAATGAATTATTACTATGAGCAGGAAGAAAATGTTTGTTAGAATAATGTGTTTTTTATCAAAACCCAGAGAATCATAACCCTGGATAAATGATCATGAAATTTTGTAACCTCGATAATTGTCTAAAACTTATTGATGATGATGCTACCAAGACCTTGATCACCCTACATCTATATGGTGAAAAAAATAGATGAACCCATAATGTGGCAGCTGACATTGACTATAATCTCAAAGCTAGTGAAAATCTTCTTGGTAATTTGGGGGGATTTTTTCGACAAAATGGAAAACTTAAAGGACTCAACCAATAGATGGTATTGTACTTATGTGAGATGATTTGTTCAAAATAAAAGGAAAACACATGGAACATAGGGTAACATTACGGTTGGTTAAGAGCCTAAAGGGCTTATATTCTTCAAGAACTGACCCTTTGGTTGTAGATATACCTCAAACTCGTATTGAGGTAGAAAGACAAAGCAGGATGATGTTCTAGTGGTTTTGAGTAATGTGTTTGACCAATTGAATGAGAACAACAAGTACGAGGAGAGAAATAAGTTCTAGGTCATAGAGAGGAAGGCTGGAATACTCGCCAATGTTTTCAAAAATGATGAATTGGTTGCAAATTGAAAAAATATGGTTTTATATCTACACAAAATTGGATTTTAATTCTTTGGCGCTGAATGAAAAAATTAGCATGGAGTGCCAAACAAGGCATGTAGATCTCTGAAGCATTAAGAAAAGGAAACATGTGTAGAATGGTCGAGGTTTCATGCATTTATACAAGTATAAATTAGAGAATGTTTCAACACGCGAGAATATTGGAGCTAAAAATTTCTTGATACCATTTTCATGTGGAGGAAGAACTTCACGGATGTGTCCTAGTTTATTACTCAAAGTGTAATGTCCCAATTTTTAGCCTCAAGCTAAAAATGGACATTATAGTTGCACATTTTTATTTTCTTGAATAAAAATGGGTAAAGTGACCCACTCATTAAATAAACAGGATAAAATCCCTTGCAATGTGAAAAGGGATCATCATGGAGCTGGATTTCACACCCTCATGTGTGAAAGAGGTTAAAATGCAAATAGACAAGGCCTAATTGACCAATTCAAACTGTGTTGGCATGAGTTGGCAAGCTCTAGGTGAGACAACGCAGTTGTAATGGAGGAATATTCCATGAGGGAGGAAAATTCTAGATGAAGAAATATGGAGGCTTCATTTTGTTTAAAAGAAAGGCAAGGTAGCCCATTGAGATTATCTTGGATCATTTGATTATTTGTCTATTGAGACAAATTTCTGCCTCTTGCTGTTCAGCAGAGCTGCAGTGCCCTCGGGCATGAGGGAGTCCTGTTTAGTATTTCCTCTCCTTCTTGAGTAGCTCATGAAGGATTTCACTCATCCTCCATATTCTGGCATTCATGCCATAGCTTCAGCCATCTTCATCAGCGCAGTGTCTGCAGCAGATTATTGTGCAGTGTAGCTAGGTGTTGTTGAAGGTTTCCCACAACACCATTTCTAGTTGATATTTCAGAGGAGGGAAGTTATCTACTTCTATTAGGTTAGTGAGAATGGTTCCTGAGCTTATTACACTATCATTATCAGGAGGCCAACCATTTCCATCAGTCACAGCGCAGATACTCTCATAGACTGCGTTCTAGTTGGAGCATATTTGCAGTGAGGGTTTTGCGGGCATTTCAGAGGGTGAGATATTTGGTGTAGGGATCAGCCTTGCACTTCAGATTTCTAAAGGAGAAGGGATCTTCATCAGATTCAAAAATTCAGCCTTCTCCATTCCATTCTATGTATTGAGTTGCTGCAGCTACCCAGCAACTCCGGCATTTTGCAGTTTTGCAAATTTCAGCCAATCCTTCTATGATTGACTTGAGGTAGTGATTGGGAGCTTAGATATTCTCTCCCAATGATATATGAGAAATATCTATGCAGATCCTATGATTTTTTTTACTCAGTGTAGCAGTCTCCCTCTTATGACTACACAGTCCCTATTCATGGGCATTCTGCTATGATGCAGCATTGTGTATTTTGGCATGTATCTTCATGGAAGGCTTCTAGCCTTATTATTTGATCATTCATTGTATCATTTGCTGTTGTTATTTCATAATAAAATGGCTCAAGGGTTTCACACATTTTGGCATAATGTTTATTCACTGTTATTTCCAGTTTATGTCTTATATTGCTATAGTTGCATCTTTGGGTTATCTTGCAAGATTCCCAATAGCGTTGTATTCCCTCTTGGGGATATTGTCCTTTGAAAATCACTCTATAGACAGAGTCTGATAGTGGGCCAGGAAGCCTATGGAGTTCATCCTTCCTTGTGAAGGTGACAAATCCAGTAAATGCCCCTTCAGTCCATCTTTTGAATAGATTTCCTTGTCAATTGACAATGTTTTGGAAAAAGGGACATTACAGTGGCATCAGAGCATAATCTTGGCTCAGCTTGCGGATCTTCACCAAGATGCCATCTAAGAAGATGAGGAAGACTCCACTTTATGGAGAAGAAGTAGAAATAAAAGGACATGAGCTAGCCAAGCTTCTCCCTAAATCCATCTAGGGCTTTCATGGGAGCCCTGAGCAAAAGAAAAGGGAGAGATTTGAAGAATCTCCACAAGGATTTGAAGCAGAAACAAAATTTAGGTTTTTTGATAAGGAATGTGAACATGCAGTCACATCCTTTGATGCAAAGCACAGTCACATGTGCAGATTGTCATGAAAGAGATGGGAAAAGAAGGAGAGGTGATCAAGAGGAAATCTCTTGAAGATTTTCAGAAGGAGTATGAGTCTCAAACTCCGGCATTCAGAGATCATCTCACTTTCATGAAATTTTGCAAGTATAAGGTGAAGGAAAAACAGTAGAAAGATATATTTTTTCTATATACTTTCAGAGGTTCACCTACATGATCGGCCAAAGCATGGGCAGAGGAGTTGAAGACCATGTTGCAGCAGCACAAAGTTTCCAAAGGAGATATTATCAGATTTGCAGCGCTGCACTTGAAAGGTAAGACCTATGCATGGTGGATATTTGAGTCATGTTCCTTCAAGGATGCAAATACTTCTTCCTATTTCAGATTCATTGGAACAATGATGGAATGATTTGGTGGGAGAAAATCTGAAACACATGCAGAGAAACAAACCAAGACTTTGCATGCAAGGGAAGGAAACATAAAACTCAGATCCACTTCAGAACCTTGATGAGAAGGCTAACATATTGCATTACACCTTGTTGGAGGCAAGGTATCCATCTCATATTCTTGCACAATAGAGCATGGAGGTCTCTTTTTCAAAAGGAGATCAGATTTTGGAGAGGTTGCCCCTACATGTTGATGAGGAGGAGGGAAACTACGCTGGTATAGCCAGAGTTGATCCAGTGCCTCATGTAGAGGTAAGAGGAGCTCTTGCTCCACATAGAGGGATTCTTATGTCTTTGAAATAAATTCCTCAGGATCTCACATGAAGAGATCAAGGCACAACTGATGATACATATGTGCCATTATTGGTAGGGTGCAGAGCTATGGAGATAGAAGGAAGAGATAGAGAGGATGATCATAATCATGTGATGAGGAGCACACACCCTATCTATTTTATGAGGTTGATGCACCTAAGATGATGATTGGATTGTGCAGTCGAAGCATGGAGGGTTTTCTCCATTCATACATTTAGTCATATCTTGATGATGGTGTCTCACTGAATGGAGACATTGCACCAGGGAGACCACTAGATCAGCAAAGGAGGTTGGATGCTCCACATTTGGGGGCCTCACACCTTGATTTCAGGAGGGTGGAAACCTTGGGAGAATTTAGCACAACGTAGAGAGTTTGGGATAGACTCAAGGAGGAGGGAGACACTCTCTCATTTTCAACACCACCCACTCTCATCAGTCATACTACGCTGGCAGATGTTGCTGCAAGGATGGAGGATTGCATCTTCATGATGCAGGTTGACTGCTCCATATATTTGGTGAGAGAGATGGTACTTCCATTGAGGAAGGACTCTTTCATGCATTGGATTAGAGGAAGGCCACTCATGCTTACATTACACAGGATCAGGAGATTTTTTGGAGGTGATAGTCTCTTATGGAAGGCTTATTTTCAGAGATCTTCATTTCTTTTGAGCATGAGCAGTTGCATGATGGCATGGAAACAACTTGGAGGATGACTATGGCATGAGGGGATGTCAAGGTAGCAGGCAGTAGCGTGATGGGATCACTTTATTGCAGATTACAGCGTTGTCTATATGGAGGATTGATCCATATTGGAGGACTCAGCTTTTGGTTGAGAGGTCCCAGGATCTTGGTGCATGCATGATTCTTGGATGGCCTTGATGGTGATGGAGGACACTTAGTGGATGATATGAGCATCTATCATCATGGCAGACTCTTCTTGACTAGAGTTCCTAGTCTCGAGGAGAAACTTTTGCATGCAGCACATGAGGACTTCCTAGCTATGCACTTGGATGCATATTCTGCCTTTCTAGAGGATTTCACTTTGGAGGGAATTCAACATGACCTACATCAGCATATGAATAGATGCATAGCCCAGTTGATTTTGGAGAGGTTGGCACAACCATTCCCTTACTCATTGGAGGAGAGGGAGAGCATTCATGATGAGCCATTTCAGCTCAATGTCTCAAGTACATGGTAGAGAAGGTATAATTTCACATTGAGTACCTCTTTACTTTATATGAGTAGCATATTGATCAAGGAGGATCATTCCTTATTTCCTTTGTTATGATGTACTTGTAGCTACAAGTAGCCTTGATTTTAGCTAATTTTGTGATGGTTGTGGGGGAAGCCACATTCTCTTGGTGTGAACCATTGGCACCACATGGTATTTTCATGTTTTCATCTTATGAGGAGATGATGTGGCAGAAAACAAGTGGCTAGTTCAACACTTGTTAATGATGATTTTGAGGCAGGCCAAGGAGGCACTGCGCAGTTCCATGAGAGGAACTATGAGCCACTCTCTGGTTGTCCTATAACAACTTGTTTTTCATTGCATATTGCTCCATTGTATTCCAGATGTTGTGCACTCATGAGGAGCATTATTTGGAGAGTATTGTATGTTCATCCCATTGGGAGCATGATTCTCCCCATTGTATATGTTTCATCTTGCAGGAGATACCATGGGAAAACCATGATTGCCACATTACTACTTGTACCTTCTTGTGGGAGGGACCACTTGGAGAATTGCAGAGGCATTTCATGGTTGGTTTTCTTGATGGGGTAGCTTGGGCCATACTATTTCAGCCCAAGGGTAGAGGCAGCCCCATGAATACTCAAATGGAGAGAGGACCCTCTTAAGAAGCACTAGCACACTCTCCATTCAACCCCAACACATTACAGAAACTGGGGGTTGAGATTTTCATTGGATGATAGCATGGATGAGAGGATCATCATTGGGAGTAGCATTATCCCATGCATATCATCACTCCTACCTTAAGGAGGCCTTAGCACAACAGGGATGATTCCACTACACCTTATATCTTTCCATGAGGAGCATTGTTGACAGCTTGCACACTTGGGAGAGAGCATTGGAGGACAGATTCATTGCAGCATATTTGAGCAGTGGTGGGACCATGGATGAGGAGGCCGCAAGAGAAGGAGGAGAAATTTTGTTCTCTCTATGCAGTTGCTTGAGGACAAGCAACATGTGGGAGGGTAGGACTGTAATGTCCCAATTTTTAACCTCAAGCTAAAAATGGACATTATAGTTGCACATTTATATTTTGTTGAATAAAAATGGGTAAAGTGACCCATTCATGAAATAAACAAGAATAAAATCCCTTGCAATGTGAAAAGGTATCATCATGGAGCTAGATTTCACACCCTCATGTGTGAAAGAGGTTAAAATGAAAATGGACAAGGCCTAATTGACCAAGTCAAACTGCATTGGCATGACCTGGCAAGCCCTAAGTGGGACAGCGCAGTTGTAGTGGAGGAATATTCCATGAGGGAGGAAACTTCTACAGGAAGAAATATGGAGGCTTCATTTTGTTTAAAAGAAAGGCAAGGCAGCCCATTGAGATTATCTTGGATCATTTGATTATTTGTCTATTGAGACAAATTGCTGCCTCTTGTTGTTCAGCAGAGCTGCAGTGCCCTCGGGCACAAGGGAGTCCTATTTAGGATTTCCTCTCCTTCTTGAGTAGCTCATGAAGGATTTCACTCATCCTCCATATTCCGGCATTCAGGCCATAGCTTCAGCCATCTTCATCAGTGCAGTGTCTACAGCAGATTATTGTGCAGTGTAGCTAGGTGTTGCTGAAGGTTTACCACAACACCATTTCTAGCTGATATTTCAGAGGAGGGAAGTTCTCTACTTCCGGGAGGTTAGTGAGAATGGTTCCTGATCTTATTCCACTATCATTGGCAGGAGGCCAACCATTTCCATCAGTCACAGCGCAGATACTCTCATAGACTACATTCTAGTTAGAGCATATTTGCAGTGAGGGTTTTGCAGGAATTTCAGAGGGTGCGATCTTTGGTGTAGGGATCAGCCTTGCACTTCATATTTCCAGAGGAGAAGGGCTCTTCATCAGCTTCAGCCATTCAGCCTTCTCCATTCCATTCTATGTATTGAGTTGCTACAGCTACCCAGCAACTCCGACATTTTGCAGTTTTGCAAATTTCAGCCAATCCTTCTAGGATTGACTTGAGGTAGTGATTGGGAGCTTAGATATTCTCTCCCAATGATATATGAGCCATATCTATGCAGATCATATGATGTTTTTTACTCAGTGTAGTATTCTCCCTCTTATGACTGCGTAATCCCTATTCATGGGCATTCTGCTATGATGCAGCATTGTGTATTTTGGCATGTATCTTCATGGAAGGCTTCTAGCCTTATTCTTTGATCATTCATTGTATCATTTGCTGTTGTTATTTCATAATAAAATGGCTCAAGGGTTTCACACATTTTGGCATAATTTTTATTCATTCCTATTTCTATTTTATGTCTTATATTGTTGTAGCTGCATCTTTGGGTTATCTTGCAAGATTCCCAATAGTATTGTATTCCCTCTTGGGGATATTGTCCTTTGACAATCACTCTATAGACAGAGTCTGATAGTGGGCCAGGAAACCTCTAGATTTCATCCTTCCTTGTGAAGGTGACAAATCCAGTAAATGCCCCTTCAGTCCATCTCTGGAATAGATTTCCTTATCGATTGACAATGTTTCAGAAAAAGGGACATTACACAAAGCTAAATATAAAGAAATAGGGTTTCTATTCTTTTTATATTTTATGATGTAATATTTTTCTTCCTCATTTCCTCTACCTACCTATTTTACAAACAACATAGATCCATCTTAAATACGGATCTAACATGAGCCAAGAGGGGTTCAATTTATTCACGTGCAAACGTTTTTATAAACTGACATTATTTAAATGTTTTGTTTTTTTTGCCTACATGAGCACAATTTCAACTTTGATGACAGATGGACACCCTTGCACGTCATACTAGCCTATAGAATGAGGCTGTCGTCTCAATGACATAATAATTCCAAAGGATTATGTGTCCAACATAACTATTATGTTAGTGGAATGAGAGAAATATTTTGTACATGGAGGCTTCCTTTCACCCAATTAATAACCCATTACCTGAAGCCTGTCAATCCTTGTGTCCAAAGCATATTTTGATAAGTAGTATAAGGCTTTGAATTCTCCTTGGTTATTTTATCATATTCCTATATTTCTTTTAATTTGAAGTCGATGTGCCTTTGAAAGATATAAATTGAACTCATTCCTAGTAATAGAATATAGGCCTTGACAAACCCAATCGAAGAATCCATAAGTCAAATAATTTTCCACTTGTATCGCCAACATAATTATTTATGGTTTAGCTATCCATATTCCCAAAAAGTAGAAATAGGATTTCCTTGAATAAATTTGTATATTATCAAGTAAAAAAAACATTAAGGTATGTATCTATGGATTTACAATTACAGATTTTTTAATACCCAAAATTTTTGGGACCTCAACCTAGAATTTCTAAGAAAAAATATAATTTAGGAACAAATGTGAAGTATTTTCTTCACTATATCTTAAAAGTAAAAAAATACTTGGACTCACTCTATTTATTTTGGGAGGGATTCCCATGTTATAATTTATTTTTCAATATGATCCACATAAACAAATTACACTTGGAAGAGGCCTTAACTTTCCAAAGCTTCTGCCACCACCATTGGTCGTCACCTAGCCCTAGTCCAAACAAATGAGTATCCAAGATCAGGGGTATAATTACCCCATGATTTATTTATAGCCTATATTGATTCATCTATGTTGTTCTTAAATATTATATGTGCCTTCTTGATTTATGCTAAAATATGATCCCATCTTTGGACCAATTGTTTTTAGACTAATATTCGTTGTCTTTCTCTAGCTTTGAGACCACAAGGATGTGTCAATTGGGTTGTCAATAAGATTAAGTATATGTTTTACAATCACCTATATGTGTTGTATGATTTCATTAGGGAGAAATATGTCTCTCCCACATCCCATTATTGCATCTATTCCTACTCTTACTTGTGATCCATTTCCGTCTCTCCATGCCAAATAAGGGATTATGACTGGGAATTCTAGTGTCATTGTTTGCTATTAGTTAGATACATTCAATATACTCTCCCTTTAATTTATAATCCAATCCAAGAGATTTCATGGGGAAATTAATTTCTATATAAGAATCCTTTCCCATAGGCTATCCTTTATGATGAAATCTTATAATAATATTTTTGTTGGAGAACTACTAAAACGATGCATGTTCTTTAGCCCCCAGCCCCCAAGGATTTTGGATCAGAAATCCTCTACCACTTAACTAAACTTTTCTATAGCAATGGATGATTCTCTTTGTCATACTCATCCCTTTCCATAGAAAATTGAAAAAAAACTTTCTAATTTTTTGAAGAATACCTTTAGGTATATGAACTAGTATGTGCTAGTATACTTGAATATATTTTCGCCTTGGTTTTATCATAAACAATTTATCTCCCCTAGAGAGTCACCTATTTTACCAAAAAGAGATGATTTTTTTGGTTTTAGATACCAATCTAAACCAATCTACCTTTCCATAACAATTAGGTTTAAGTGTTGAAAAGGAAAACGTTCTCCAATACCCAAATCATAAACACCTTCCAAAGCAGTTGTATAAACTGTAGAATTATTCTTGAAAATTATTTCCATTCTTGTAGCCTTATTGTAAAGTTGTAAACCTTTCTTGAAACATCAGTCCTCCCTTTCTGATCCAAAATAAAAAATAGAACGTCATCTACAAACTGTAAGTGTGTTATTGCCATAGATATATGTATTCTCATGTTTTTCATTATCCTCATTCTCCTAGCTTCACTATTGACTCTAATTAATCTCTCTATTCCAAAAATAAAGAGTTAGGCTCAAAGTGGGTAGCACTATCTAAGCCCCATTTAAGGCTTAAAGTATTTTGATGCTAATTTTTTAATAAATACTACAAAGGAGGCAATAGTTTGACATCCCACAATCCACTTAATTAAAGTAAGTGAGAACCCTATATGAATTAAGAGTAGGTGAAAGTAAAACCATGGTACCCTATCATGCACCTTAGAAAGACCTAACTTGATCGATGTTGTTGGCATATGTGAGGTTTTCATAGTGTTCAATCCCTCTTGTGTTGATCTTATGGCCTCGTGTTTCTAGCTCTCTTCTCATAACTTGAACTGCTTAGGTGAGATTACTTTTGAGAGGACAATCTTCATTCTAATTGCACTGACCTTGGAAATAATTTTTTAAATGCAGTTTTATAGAGAGATAGGCCTAAATCCATAAAAATTATTGGGACAATAAACTTCTAGGATGACAGCAACAAAACTCTTTGAAGTCTGCACCTCTTCAATAACTCTGAGCCAATACTCACTCAATAGGTTGAAATTTTACTATAGAATTCCATAATCAATCCATGAGATTAGAATTACATATTTCTTAAAATATATAAGAACATAAGGAATTTCCTTCATTGTGAGTGTCATATCAATCCTCTCAGTCTCCCTCTTCCACAACCAATCTAGGCTAATAGATGCCACCTTGAGAATTTGTTCTATGTTTTCTATATCTGGTTTCTCTAAATAACTCAGTAAATTGTTGCACTCCTAATTCAATAAGATCTTAAAATTTGTTCACCTTCCTCCCATACCTTCTATTTATTTCTTAGTTTGTATTAATACTCTTTTTGTAGTTGGCAAAGTTTTGAAAAAATGATATTTTTATCGTCCAATTTAGTCCAGGTAGCCCTACTCTTGAGACTCCATTCTCTTTCCTTGTCTAGAGCTAACTTTTCTTTTTTTAACTCCAAATATTTCAAAATTACCTTTTTCTGATCACCGAGCTAACATCTTAGATTACTATAAAAAATGGGCATTGTCTACCTATAATATGTTTTGGATTTTTTGGCAAGAATACTACGTTGGTCAAATCTTGATCTTTGGTTTTTAAAGATGATTTTTGAATGCATATATAGATTCAAAACCTGAAAAATCCTTGGGACATTCAAATTGTGGAGAGTTTAAAACTCAGACTTATGCTTCCAACAAATCCTTACTGGATTTTGAGCAAATTAGACTAGAAAATATGCCAAAAAAACCTCCAAAACATATAACAGATAAACTATAGTTAAAAAATAATTCTAATTTATTTTCAACAATGTTTAATTAACTTTATATATATATATATATATATATATATATATATATATATATATAAAATAAAACTTGACATATATTTGTCATTTCTCAAATAACATAATATATTATGTATAAATTTTACAAAAATATGTGATTAGATTACGTACTAGTGTTATTGTTTAGATTTTTCCCTCACAATGGTTTTTCTATGCAAATATATTGACTTAATTATCATTGTTATTGATTTTGTTAGACTCTTAGATGCGTCACTATTTTGACTTTTATAGAAAGAGTCAAAATTCATTTGACAACCCTTGTTTATTTTGATGATTTAATATTTGTTTGTGCATGGTTTAGGATTTGATTCTTAAAGTGATTTTAAAACCTTTTAACTAATTTAGTTAAATTAATGTAATCTTTTTTTTATTGGTTTTATTCATAGGGGATTTGAACTTTGAATATCATGGTTTAAATAATACTTCATAATATAACAATCACCACTTGAATTTCCCCTTGTGGGATTCTAATTATTATTATTATTTATTTATTTATTTCAGAAGAAAATTGTAATTTTTTTCAACCTATAAACAAGGGAAAACTTTACATTTTGCAGATGCCATCAGGCATTAAATAATGTCAACCTTTTGTCTTATGCACACAAAAAAATAAAAATTGTAAAAAATCCATATTTTTCCAGGGCCTGGGTGTGAAAATAATCACTTAGATTCCCCCTTTTTCCAAACCCCATGGTTTAGATCAACAATTACTATTGCCAATTGATTTCCATCTTTCTGCGTAGGGACTTCTTTATCTGAATCTGAAATCTCATATATATGGGTTCTATTTATACCCCCCGATCCAATTTCAATGAGTGTGTCCCCTTTTTGTTGCTCTAATGCTATGACTTATGCTAATTATGAACCATTTTGGTTTTGGGTAATGATTCTTGAATATTCCCTAGTTCCTTTGTCTACCTGCCTTCCATGTTGTACCTGAGCATCCATATTTGGAAAATTTTCCATGGGATCTTCTTTTTCATCCTCCAAACTGTCAAGAACCTGCCATCCTATTGGCTTGTGGGCCTGCCACCTTTTTTTTCAATATATTTTTTGCCTATGATAATGAGTTTTGTAGATGTCTCGTTTAAAACAATATTTGACATCTAAATGTTGTATTATCATAATCAAGAAACAAAATCCATTGAAATTTTTCATGTTTTAGATGGATACGGTCATGTAGACATTTACTAAGGTCTATCTCCACATAAATTCTAGAAAATGTAAAAATACCCTTTTTTTGTTATGACAATGTCCATTTTTTTTAATTTCCCAAGAGTATTCCCAATATCTTCCAAGACTTTATGGTGCCAAAAAGGGAGAGGGAGATATGGTAATTTCACCTGGACCAACATTGTAGTGACAACCATCCTTGTAGCATCAAATTATGGGAACAATGGGGTAATAAAAATGCCATCTCTACCTTAAAACCATGGCCCATCATTTGGGACTTTCTCCCTAGATTTCTCTGTGTCAAATTGGACTATGAAATATCCCTTGGAATATAAGAAAAGTTCACAATTGGGTGTCCAAGAAGAATATACCCACTACGTAAATCTTCATTTCTCATCCAAAAGCCATTAAATCTAGATATTAGTGTTGCAGATTGTAGATCAACAAAAAATGATTTTACCTCTAGGGGTTTAATGTCCATGGATGGTGATTTTTCTGCTTGTTTGATGATGTAAGGACTTCGCATATTTTGGATCTATATATCACTAGTTGTCACCTTCCCTTTCACTACATCCTTCAAAGAAATAGGTCTATTGAGGTTTATTATGACTGAAGCTCCATCCCTCAACTTCATATTGAATATTTGTTAAATTTCAGACTGCTCTATGTTGTTTCAATTACTTTAGCCTAATTCAATTCTTAAATTAACAATATTTCATCAACAACTAATATTTCCAACTATCAAAAACAATTGAAGATAGAAAAATAAATGCAATAATAAAGGATAAAATCAACACATCAACAAGAAACACTGTATTTTTTATTAATGACTAAGGGAAAACCCATTATATGGAAAACCCTTTGATATTATTCTTTTATTAGATTGTCATAAAATTTTCAACAGAGAGTACAATGAGTCAATACAAAAATAATCCAATAAAATTAACCCAACAACATTCGTAAATATGTTCCCAACATTAATCTAGATCAAAGACAACTTCTCCTGTCTGCAGTCAACTGTGATGAAATGTCAAATTATAACCCTAGATCCCAACCAAAGGAGGAATAGGTACGTGTGCAGTTTAGATCTTCCAACTGCACAGATGAGCATGTGTTCTTGCAGTTATAGCCGAAAATTGCATGTTTCAAGCCTGTAGTTGGAAACCAAAACCCTAACACACGTGTGAGCTTCAAACCTTGCAATCTCAGACCTGTATGGACCAATCTCCTCAACCTAGACCCAGACCTATGTGAACAAATCAATGAAGAAGTGAGGAAGAAGATGATTGGTGATTTTCAAATGAGCTTGCGGTAACTTGTATATATAGGATTTCAAGGGTATCCAATTTCTATTGGGGTCGACTTGTCCTTTTGTGCACGTGTGGGATTTTCTTCAAAAATACACTTTCCCTTGTCCAAATTGAGTTCTTCAATAGTCAAAATGGGTCCTCTCGAAAAGAGGAATCTACTCCCTTGGTTGGAATGTGTCACTCAGCTGACAAATTAACACTTACACTCAACTAGGATAAATTCCAACTGCATCATGTGATAAACATGTGTATCTTGTCGTCATATCATGTTCCATCTATGCTCAACTCTATCTACTGAAACATTCTCGAACCTAAAGAATAATATTCATTGGGGAGAATTAGCTACCACTCTATTTGGACAATGAGGAAGGTCCTATTGGACACTCTCACCTCTTGTCATCTCATAGGGGAGCAAACATCTTCCACCCTATGTTGAGAAATAGGAGTCATAGCATAGGGGATTTAACATCTTCCAGCCTATGTTAATCAATACAATATATCATCCATACTATTTCTCCCTAATATTCCCAACAATTACCCTCAAGATTCATGTGGTAGAACACCTACATCATAATTAGCTTCAGTTATACACCTCCAAGCTCTCTCTCAACCTATTGGGTAGACAGGGAGCGATAATCCCAACAAACCCAACTTGTGGGTATGATGTCAATTAGGGTACACTCTGCATAGACTGAGATATGGGAGCAACATCTTCGACCCTATGGGTAAAAGATAGGGGTGAAATCCTATTTTCCATAGATCCCTCAACCCTAGGAGCCCTCCTTCTCAATTCCTCACTCTAGGAGCTCAGACAGGGGGGAAGATCTAGCTCAATGTTCTTGATTGGTGATGCCTCTTATCAGGATGGGTCACATCCATTGTCCCAAGCTAATCTCAAAATACCAAGATTTTTCCTTTCAACAAAGCGTTGGTGGGAATATGTGCAATCTTCTCCTCTATCGATATATGATGGATTCTAACGACTCCTCTCTACACCATTTGAATGTAATGATATCCTATCTCTATGTGCTTTGACTTATCATGAAATACGAGAATCTCTTCCAGACATATCCCACTCTTATTATTGTAATATATCATTGTAGTGTCTAGGACCTGATCAAATAGTTCTCCAAAGAGCTTCCTCAACCAAACTTCTTCGCAACTAGCCTTGCTAGTGGCAACGTACTCTACTTTGGCAGTACTTAGTGCTACGAAATTCTGCTTCTTTCTCATCCAAGATATCATGGAAGATTCAAGACTAAAACAACATACATACATACTCTTTATCTTGACAGCATTTCCTGCCTATTCAACATTGGTATATCCATGAAATCAAACATCTCCAACATAATATCTCAAACCAAGGGTGATCGTCCCATGCAAATATCTTAGAATGTGTTTGGCAGCGACCCAATGTGCATGGAGAGGCTTGATCATGAATTGACTCAATGTTTTCACTACATAACATATGTCTGGATGGGTGTTCACTAAGAACATCAGAGCCCCAATAAATTGTTTATACTTATATGGACTCGCGAAATCGATTCCTGCAACTTCTCCACATAACTTCTTGAAATTCATTTCCATCAGAGTGGGTAGGGACTTGCATTATTTCATTCCAATTCTCTCCAACAACTTCACAACATATTTTCCTTGTGAAAGGAAAATATCACAGGGCCTTTTCCATACCTCAAGGCCTAGAAAGTAGTGCATGAGTCCAAGGTGCTTCATCTCGAATTCAAAGCTATCTCCCTCTTACACTCAATCATCAGGGGCTCAATACTTGTTAATAATAGATTGTCAACATATAAAACCAAAATCAATGGCATACCTTGGACTACTATGAAGTAAAGGTTGGGATCAAAATTTCTTCTTATGAATACCAACTTTACAAAATAACTATCTATGTGAGCATACCATGCTCTGGGGACTTTCTTCAATCTAGAAAATTATTTCTTCAACTTGCAAACATGTGTCTTTCAATCCTCTACATAAAATACCTATGGATGCTCAACGTACACTTCTTCATGTAACATGCCATGGAGGAATTTTGTCTTGGTGTCCATTTGATGAAGGATCCATCCTTCACTTGCGATAAGAGAAACTATCTAAAAAATTGTTGTATATTGAGTCGTCAGTGCAATTATATCGTCATAATATTCTCCCTCTTTCTGGGATAATCCTTGAACCATGAACCTTTCCTTATATTTATCAATGCTTCCATCAACTCCATGTTTTATATTGAATATCCATTTTGAAGTCACCACAGATTTACCCTTTGGACCCAGCTCAACACCCCATGCATCATTCTTCATAATTGATTCATATTCTTCATCCATACCATCCTTCCAAACTTGTTCTTTCAAAACTTCTTCGAAGGTGGGAGGTTCGACTTGAATCATAGTGCTCATAGCTATAACATATCCCTAGTACCTACATGGATTCTTGCTTTCTATAAATGACCTTCGAATGGGAACGTGTCTCTCATCATCTTGTAATATGTCACAAATCCAAATTGGCCTCTTCTTGGTAGGAGGATCACATGAGGAGGATATAAGGGGTCCATGAGCTCCATTGGATCATCATCAACATCTCTCTCAAATTCAGGCATAGAAGGACCATCTAAAATATCCATATCATCATTATTTTTCTCAGTAGGAAGAGGTGGAGGAAGGTCCCTTGATTTCCCAAGAGAAACATCTTCATCAAACATTACATCCCTGCTAATTTAAACCTTCCTTTGAATAAGAATATATATTCTAAATACTTTAGAATTTTCACAATATCCAACAAATTTACCTTTACTTCTCGTGGCTTCCATCTTGTTTATTTTTTCCTTCAAAACATGGAAATATATGGTACAATCAAAGATACGATGATGGCCAATATTGGGCTTGACACATATGAATATTTCTTTAGGATTCTTGTTTTCCAATGTTTAATGCTTGCTGAGGCACCCTCTTTTAAACATATACAACAACATTTTATGCTCCTCCCCAAAAATAACTTCAACAACTATTGATCATGGAGCATGGAACGAGTGACTTCTACAACAGGCATGTTCTTTCTTTCAGCTACTCCATTTTGTTCGGGATTATATGGAACAATCAACTCTTTCTTGATACCTCCCTTCTTGAAAAAAATAATGAACTCATTCGAAATGTACTCTCCACCATTGTTGGACCTGAAGATCTTAATTTTCTTCCATGTTTTATTTTTTACCAAATATTTGAACTCCTTGAACATTTCGAAGGCTTCATCCTTGTGCTTTAAATAATATATCCACGTCTTTCTTAAGAAGTCATCAATTAAGGTGATGTAGTAGAGATGGCCACCACTATAATGTACATGCATCAGACTACATATGTCAGAATGAATGAGTTGGAGGATGTATTTCATTGTTTTCTCACTAGATGGGAATGGTCCCCTTGTCTTCTTTCCATTGGCACGTACAGGACATACTCCATCATTATGAGCTTGAACATCGGAAATTCCAGAGACCATTTCTTCAATTTCAAAAGAGAATCATAATGTAGATGGGTCAATATTCAGTGCCATAACTCACGTAGATTAATAGTATCATGGACCAATGTTATAATAGGTGTACCATTGACTTTATATAGTCCTTCAAATATCGATCCCAATGTGAATGCATCTCTCATAAAGGATCCAACGGGTCAAGTAAGAAATTTTCCCTTGGTGAAGGCATGTATTGATTCCAAATTCTTCTTCAATCCCAGCATATACATCACATCATGGAGCAAAAACAATTCCCCAAAATCCAAATGAAATTTGATAGACCCAAAGCCTTTAACGAGATGAGTGGAGTTGTCTCCAAGGATAATTTTCAAATTTGACTTCCTCTCTACTAAATTAGAGAGAAATTCCTTATACCTAGAGAAAAGAAAAATGGCCCTAATATCAACCAACCAACTATCCCAAGAATCTAGAGGAGAGGAACTAGTGAGAGCATAAATAAGAATATATTCAGATTGATTGGAAACATTAATTTCATACCAGGATTATCTTGTTTTGAGGACAATGATCTTCTTCATGTTTACTTAGAGAATCTCTTATTCTTCTTTCATCTCTTCCATTCTGATCAGTCATTCATTCATCTCTTCTTTGATAATTAAACCTATTATTGTTCATTCTAATGTTGTAGCGTGGATCATTATTCTTCTCGAGGCAATCTCGAGCATAATGAACTTTCATGTGACAATTATAACATTCAATGTCAGATGATTCTATATCATTCTTACTCTTTGAATTTCGAGGAGGAGTATTTCTTAAACTTAATGGACCTACTTTTCATTTATTCTTCTTGTTCTGAGTGACAAATGCAATACTCTCTCCTTCTTGTTTTGAGTGACGAATGCAGCAGGCTCTCATTCTTCATTCTTTTGAATCCTTCCCCTTGATATCATCCTTTATTCTTCTTGAGTGATATTTCCAACAATATCATAAAATGACGAGAAGGTATTGTTAATGCTTAAAGCAGTAATCAAGGTTTCCCAAATGGGAGGTGTTGGCACTGGAATCAATGCTCGGACTGCAGCAAGCACCTGACCAGACACATCCTAAACTCTAAGGAAATTTAAATCATTTGTTTTATAGGGTTGGTAGATTCTATAAACTCTGATTCATTGAAAAGAGATTTCAGTCAAATCCATAGTTCTACTAATGAGGGTATTGGAATCTAATGTGGTAGAAAAGTGCAATCTTGTAGCCTATGAGGAGAGGAAACTATGACATATGAAAGGAAATAGTAGGTCTGTGAAACAGAAATCTACTGCATTTAGTAGAAATTAACAAAAGTAGCAGTTTGGAAACATTTCATTGAGAGAAAGCTATTTCTAGTCTGACAAGATTCTCATTCAAATATCATGAAGAATAACTATCATGAATGATTCTCTTCCACTATTATAACATTCATTTCACCAGGAATGTTCAATGTGTGAGACTAACAAAAAATTATAAAACACATAATATGTTTAAGATACCGATAGAACCCATAATAGAATAATAGTTTGCAAACTATAATTGAAAGAAAGGAGATATGGAAACATAAGTAAAGTAGACAATACACACAGCAAATTGGTAATAAGTCCTCAGTAGTATCATTCCATTTCATTCACAAAAAATATTACAGATGATATGAGTCAAATTCTAACAACCGTGACTTCATATCAGTTTGGCATATATATACAAAATATGATACTGTCATCTTCCACAGAAAAAGGAAAATTTGTTTCAAAATTCATCAGAACCTCGTGCAAGGGGTGAGGCTTATCCCTTAATCTTAATTACAAAGTGCTATATTAAAAACAAGATAAACATCATGAAGGCATCATGAAGGCTGTCACCCTGAAATGGTTGTGTGAGGTGGCAGCCTATTCGAAGACCACTCTCCTATTTTGGTGCAACCAATCTTCAGCAAAAAGTGCAAAAACAGTGGGAGTGACAAGTGGTTGTCTCCTTTTAAATGTGCGAAACAGAACCATTTTATTTCGTAGAAGACTGGATATAAGACATCTTGTAGCATCCAATGCAACTGAAAAAACCCCTCCACTTCACCTGTTTAATGTCACCGTCATTATTCAAACCAAAAAGTAGCCCATTTCCATCACATGTTGATATTTCAAAATAATTGCTACCTTTGCAAAAAAGGTAGCTATATCCGGAAAACATGGAACATTTACCCAAAAAATTTCTCCAAGCCTTGAATTCATCATCAAAGGTCCAGAATAGAGGCAAATATTCTAATGATCTATGCTTTAGTCACCCTTTTATCAAACCTCTTTCTTCCATGTATAAATCTTGATGCAGCACAAAACTTCATTTTAACATATATACCATGGATATGTGGGTTATGGTCCACATAAACTCCCTTTACTTGCAGCGAATTGCAATATCGAAGTTTTATAAACATACATACGCATGCAATCAACAGCGATCACTTTATCGAAACTTTAAACAAAATCGCAATTGCTCCCAAACAACATGCATACACGCGGAACTGTGGTTCTAGGGTCCCACAACATGGTGACCAATCGGAAGCAATCGCACTTCGCAACTTATACAAGTTACCACAGATAGTAAAATATAACAAATAACTTTAAATTTTAAACAATAAAAATGTTGATGTGAAGTTGCGATGATGATTTCACATAGCAACATCGCAACTTCCCCATCTTATCGCAAATTGGTCGCCTGCAAGTTTAACTCTATACTGATAACAGTTAAACCATAAATTATGTGATGTGTGATATGTGCTGGTGCACTACGCCAACACTTGGCCCTTCTCCACATCACATCGCAATCCAAATAACATGCTGCGTGATTTCCTTAATAGTAAACACTAAAATCTGTGATTTGTGAAATCGCTTATTTGTGATTTAACCTCCATTGTTGATATGTGCCCAGATCTAACGGTCCTCACTGATCGCCCTTAATCGCATCGCAACTTATATTTTTTAGTTTTCGATGACATCTTAGCCGTCCGTCTCTTCCCCTTCAGATCTATGATTAGATCATGACCGTCCTCTCATCTTGCATGCAGTTCTTCTCCGAATCTCCCACTCTGTTGGTCAATCTGTTTTCTTCAGGCAGCGCTTTGCTTTTAAAGAATTATGGTTGCAATATTGTCCACAAAGCCTTGATTTTCTTACTTTGAAAACTAAAACTTCTTGCTGGAGGAGTGGCCTCTGTTTACCTATAGCCTCTTTATTGAGATAACCAAAATCTCAGTGAAATAGTTGCGCTTTTCACTATGTGGAATATATGACTTTCATTTCTAGGAAATATTTTCCCTTTACTGCATTACTGTTTTGAAAATGAAATTGCAACAAAGTTAGATATTATTCCAGACAAGATGACTGCAACTTTATTACCCAATCAACGACTAACCTTCAA